>CM067306.1:36314070-36914070 GCA_034231615.1 Meghimatium bilineatum
AATCTGTAGGAGTTTGAGAACAAACGCAGAAGAAGAAGACTATAAGCTTGACGGTGGGAAATACAACATTTGTTAGTTAATATTAAAATATATTGAGAATATGCAAGCTGAAAATCTGGACTAAAATCGCATCTGTTTTAGGGATACGACAGGTCGAAGACGGACAACATGTAGACTCAACGTGCGAGTTGGTGCCATCCGAGTGGACTTGGTTCAATACCCGTTTGCTGAATATATCTTGATGACTAAATCTTCAGTGCTTGTGTATTATATTTCTGAGACAAATTTCTATGAAAGTGATTGAGTTTCCTCACATTTCATATATAGACAATCCATGTTTTACCGGCGTATAACAGCACTGGAAGTACCACAGCTCTGTAAACTTTATGCTCATTCTGTAGGTTAATGTCATTTCTATACGACACATATGCGTACAATCTTTCGAAAGTGCTCCTTACTCTGGAGATTCTTGTATACACTTCATCATCAACGATGGTATTTTGTGATAATGTACTACCTAGGTAGTACATTAGTAGCCGCGTTAGCGCAGTGGTTAGCGCACAGGCTTCGCATATGAGTGGTCTTGGGTTCATTTCCCAGTTGAGGCGGAAATGTTTTTCAGATCGCAACGGCTCCCGGGTCGACCCAGTCTTAAATGGGTACCGGATTAATCCGGGAAGTAAAGACTTCGAGGGAGAGGAGATGGCTACCGCCCTCATTTGCGTGAACCCAAGACCACTCATATGCGAAGCCTGTGCGCTAACCACTGCGCTAACGCGGCTACTAATGTACTACCTAGGTAGTACATTATCACAAAATGCCATCGTTGATGATGAAGTGTATACAAGAATCTCCAGAGTAAGGAGCACTTTCGAAAGATTGTACGCATATGTGTCGTATAGAAATGACATTAACCTACAGATTGAGCTGAAAGTTTACAGAGCTGTGGTACTTCCAGTGCTGTTATACGCCGGTAAATGTGAGATCGCTAACATCTCGCACCCCTACGGCATTAATAAATGCTATGGGTTACTTTCCTTTTTTTTAAAACTACCTAGGTATGTGAATTTATTGACAACTTTCACTGCTAGATCATTTACCTTATGCAGACTCGTGATAGATTTTGCCAGATAGCTGGTTGTAACATGACATATGTTTTCTCTGTGTTAATATAGTAAGCTCAAAATTGGTACAGATGTTGGAGAATATGTCTATAATAATTTGTAGGTCAGCCTAAGAGTTCGTATTTAGGGAACAGTCATCAGCAAATAGGGAGCCTTTGAAATGTGAGATCGCTAACACCTCACACCCCTACAGCATTAATAAATGCTATGAGTTAGCTTTACTTTATTTTTACATCAGCAAATAGGAGATCCCTAATTGTGTGTGATTTGACCCTGGTTTATGCTCGAAGCCGTCTCGAAGGTTGAATAATTGCTATATGTGATATCTATTCTCAAGTTCAGATCTGAAAGCAACATCCAACTTCCAGAGAACATGATGTTAAACAGGGTAAGTGCTAGTAAACATCCCTGCTTAACTCCATTTCAGATAGGAAAGTCTTCAGATAACTCTCAATCATCCTGAACGCATTTCGCATAATACTATGACACATAATACATAACTTAGGGATGAACACTAAAGACATCAGCAAAAGAAAAGCTCTCCAAACATCTCTATCCTGAACTTTTCGTTGATCAGTCCATGATTTGCTACAAAATTATGGTACAAAAAAAGAAATAGAAAAAAACTGTCAAATTTATACAAGAAATAAAAACTACACGAGCATTATTAGCGAACGAAAGAAGAATGCGAATTGGCAAACATCCTTCTAAACTAACTCATGTGACGTTCCCCTCGATTTTAATTGGTCTGTTTGTGTATACGTTATGTAGATAGCCAATGAAAATCATGGGCAAAATCTAATGAGTCATTTTAGAACTCTGTATCCAATAATTCAACAGGTCTTATATTTGGATGACCCTGACAGAAAGTGAGTAATAAAGATCACGGGGAAAGTCAACATGAAACAATGGCGGCCCAGGCAGTCTGGTATAATCAAAATAGAAATTTTTTCCGTCTTTGAAAGGGGCATTCCTAAAAATACACAATTATATCAACAGCACATCTCCAACAAAAGAAAAACAATAAAAGTGTGTACTTACGTTTCTGTTCTGCTTACGTAGTGATTGAACAAGGGCCGGAGCATGAGGGAGAGAATGTTAAGATACTAGAAACGTCATGTCTAAAAATAGGAAACAATTTTTTTTTACATGTTGAAGTGTTTTTTGAGAGGTCATTAGGTATTACCTGAAGCATGACATAGGCTATAGTGACAATATACACCAGCGATGCCACTACAATTTGGGTTGAACCTCACTAGATCTGGGGTTTGTGGCCGTGATCTTGGGTGTTTGGTCGTAATTTGGGGTGTTTGGTCGTGATCTGGGTGTTTGGTCGTGATCTGGGTGTGTGGTCGTGATTTGAGTAAATTCAAGAAAGTGATTCGGGGTGTTTGGTCGTCATCTGGGGTGTTTTGGTAGTGATCTGTGGAGTTTTGGTGTTTATGCCTAAAGTTTTCGTAATCTGGTGTTTCTTAAGAAATTCTCAGAATATTACCCCCCCCCCCACACACACACAAACACCGATAAATCATCCCCACCCTTATCAGTCTCCAAAGAAGGTCACCAAAAGTCTCATTGAAACGATGGAATTCCGCACAAAAATAGGCAAATACCTTTTTTTAAGTATATTAACTAGGACATATACCAATTCGCTAAATAAGACCTAACAGTAGAATCGAAACAAAGCAGAATAATTGTCGTATTCGATTATGTCCGTTTAATATTCTGGTCAGCTTTTGCAGGCTACACCAAGAGTAAATCTGTCCATGATTAAACACAAGCAATGCGACACATCTGGCTTTGGATAAACAGCGAAAGCTCCAAGTCACCAGGCCTATGCTTAACGGCAAGTGTGGATATTTTAACCACCGTCCACCTGGAAATAGACAATAGAAGAAAACAAACAGGATAACAATTCATCTTCTTCTTTGTTCATTCTTATCCGTCAACTTAAATGGTGTATATCCATACGCTTATAACCCCTCACGGCCGTAGGGGCACCGCATTGGATTCATAAATCTTGACCGAGCTCCAGTAAAGACCTGTGTACAGAGAAAGATCAACATGACCTGGAAGGCTGCTAGTGATTATTTCTGTGAATTTCGTTGGTCGACCTGGGTTATTTTTGTGGTCTGCGACTCCAAATATATAAACAGTGACCAATGAAAAACACGACAATAAAGAAAAACGTAACGAATGAAATCATGTTTACTTTCTGTACAGAGGTGTTTACAACCAACGATCTCGCATCAACACACGGGGTCAGGGTCGTAGGGGCACCACATTAGATGCATCAACACACATCAATATATATCTTCAGCGATGAAGATAAGTCTGGAATCCTTGATGTCTGTCCATGATTTTTTTTGGCCCCTGCTTCTTCCCTACTCGACTGTTTCCTATAGTATCGTTTCCTACAGTATTGTTTCCTATAGTATCGTTTCCTACAGTATCGTTTCATATAGTATCGTTTTTGACAAGAAATCACGTCGGCATTTATGCCAAAACCATACACGTTTGTGTCATTTCAGTATAGACAGTAATATGTAGGGATAGTAATATGGTAATTGCCACTGCGGATACACCTAGATGTGTGTGTGTGTAAACCACGATGACCCCACGGTTTCCGACAGAAATTGAACTCGAGTAGCCTTATCGTCGGACGAGTAACATAGCCACTACACTACATGTATTACATTCATTTCTCATGTGTTCAAAAAAAGCAGGTCTTCATTCTAGGTGTAAAAGGTAAAGATGGGTCTCGTGGAATCAACTTGACATCGGGGATGGAGGTAACTTTTTATGTACTAAGTAAATGTAGCTTCCATGCCATCAACCTGCTGGCGTAAATAACTAAGAGTTATCTTAGTGAGGAAGGTAACTATTCATGTACTGAGCTGCAGAAACTATTACGTAGGGTGGCTAGATTCCTTCCTTGCTGTGTTCACCGTCCTCAACTCATGCTTCAAGTACTCATTTCACAGCTGGGTCGACTGGAGGGAGACGAGTCAGGCGAGAAATCACGATTCCATTTTTTTTTCTCTGGACGTTCACTATCATCTGGGCTACCTCGCTCCTCAATATCTGTGCAATATATCAACAGTCCTGCAGTCAAACTGATGGCGGCGGTAGCAGAACCTCATAACTTACACATACTTTGTAAGGAGCTGTCCTGAAATTACGTCAACAAATAGGGAGGGAGTGGTGTCTTTGAAAGGTTTAACAGTTGTTGACAAGGAAGTGGAAGGGGGGGGGGGGCGTCAAAAATTGCAAAAGAATTGGTGACGTAATTTATGGACAGCCCCTCCCCCCTAATAGTACACGTAATCATAGAAACAATCTTGTATATGAGATTCATGTTTTTCTTCTTTGTCGGCATTCATTCTCAAACTCACGCTAGATTTCTCTTTGAACAGGACCATGGTCTTGGAAATGTGCCGTGTCGCCGTTTTATTTGCCTCAAACGACCCAACGTTTCAAGCCTGAGCTGGTTGAAATATATCACCATGCCAACCAGCTGCTTGCATCTTATGAAGTCTGCAGTGTTATGCAGTGGATTCCTGGCCACTCAAACACACCTGGAAATGATAAGGCAGACAGACTAGCAAAGATTGGAGCTCAACAAGAACAACCATATACACAAACAACCATGCACACAGTTAAAATGATGTTGAAATCAGTGAACAAAGAAAATTAAATGAACAGATGGACCATGGGAAACAATAGGAGGGAAATCTATAAATATAACCAGCCCAAAACTTCCTGGGAAGGAAAGAACAGAGTATCATATTCCGACTGCGCAGACATGTACAGCTTACCAATCACCTGAACATAATGCAAGCACAACACACTCCAGGGTGCCTGCTGTGCACTCATCCCTATGAAACTGTTGACCACCGCCTTTTTTAATGCCCAGCGCTCGATGACATCAGGAAAATGCTTCTCCCTCCAGGGCCAGATAAATGGAACACATTATATGGAACAAAACAACAGCTCACAAACACATGCATATATCACATAATGGCATTGGGTGAAAGGGCATGAGACCATGGACCGCTCGATCAGCAACCAACCAAGCAACCGACCTAACGTATCCGTCTTTTTCGGATGTTGTTCAACTGTTGTATCGTCTTTATGCGATACTAATACACCTCGCTCGTGTAACAATCGAGACCTGGAGTTTTAGTTCAGGGTGCACAGAATATTGCTGCTGTGTTCTCTTCAAGCATGTCATAAGAAACGACTAATGGAAGTTGGGAGATGTGATGACAACCTGTCACCTGTAGAAAAAAAAAACTTTGTCACTACGCGTGTCTAGATTTCTTACTTCTGTCTTATTTATTTACCCTCTGCATTCATTACGGATTAGCTCAAGAATACCTTAGTTAAGGGAGTCAACCCCTACAATAATCCGGACTGTCTGGATTGTTACCACGGGAGTGCCGTAGGCCAAGGGAGTAAACCCCCAACATTACATCCGGAGAGGTATGTTAAGCAATCGTTAAACCATCTTTGTCATCTCCTGCAGTTCTGTCCGTTTCTAATAGTATAAACATTACCTTTCCCTTGCGACTAATCAAATGAACCGAGAAGGGCTTAGTTAGTGTAAGGCATTTTCTTCATGCCTGTCAAGCATTCATGTGTAAAACGTAGGGAAAAAGTATCTCGGCAATTTCAATATAGTGAACATCTCATAGACCATTTGAAATTTTGCATAGACCTGCTCCCTGACAGTCTGTCAAGACACATAATGACATCATAATACATTCAATCATATTTCGAGTACAATATCAACGATCGGCTTTTGAACCACTAGAAAATACGGCAGAGATTTGTTTGTGAGACGAACTACTAACCACTCTACCACCGAGTCGACAAATATACTTTAGCTTCGTATAATGTTGCCAAATAGCTATTTGCTCTTCCTTTCTATCACTATCTTTTCTACCCCACTTTCTCTGTTTTGTTTACACAGATATAGTATCCTCCAACAGGGATAATTATCACAGGAATGTGTCGCTTGCAAAAGTTTAGTTTCTCCCCTCGCCTGCTGTCTCGGTATAATGCTGTTTCAGCGCATATTGGAGACTCGTGGGTTGAAAATTCTCAGACATAAGGTATCTACAGGTTTGTGTTCAAGCAATAATGCTATATCTACAAGGTGAACTGCATTTTGTTAAGTCGGTGTGATGTTAACACATTGTGGACCCGACACGGCGAACTTTGAGCGGATTTGCCCGTTATCGTGTTTTGTTGTGATATATGACGAAGGATAATGGAAAAACGAAAATATGACGTTTACACGTATACTAAAAGAAAGTCCGGCTCTGCGCCTGCGTAATACAAGGCGCATCTCGAACAGCCAAGATACTAGGTTCATATTACCTCAAGCATCTGTGCATCATGACCGATCAGAAAATAATGGTAACCTACTGACTTATTGATATTGTCTAAATATAACTACAGTCAAAACATTATTGGTGATCGAACCCATAACTTTCAGGACCGTTTAAAAAAGTGGTGGTCGTAACGATGTGTGCACATAATACACGCTGGAGTGTACTATGATTATATTATGTTCAGATGATTGTTAAGCTGTACATGTTGTGTACGGAGGGGTTTGAAACAGGTATCCTGACTATCCAAGACGCCATTTCCGTCACATAGATGGAATATAAACAAGTTGGTTGCTGTTGTTTATTGTTATTGTATCAATCCCCGGGAATCACCAGCGATTAGCTCTTGGGCAATGGGGTAGTTTATCCTGAGTTTTATTTCATGACCAGAAGACTAACTTTCAAAAGTGTATAATGCTTTTAGAAGAATTCTCCTTACTCAGAGGCTGGTAAATTCTAGATATTTTGTGGCGTTTCTACCTTTCTGCAACATGAAGAATTTAAGTCACGATCTTCAACTCCTCTACCAAGCATCCCCCATGTCAGGTGCCCATGATAACCCAGTTCTGGAACACGGTCACTGATATGGGTGGAGTAGCCAGCTATCAATTCCCCAACATCCACGGAGACTCTCCAATTATGCAGGACTAACATGTGTGCCTGATTTTGGGCTCTCCAGAGAATGTTCACGTTCTGCACAAACTAGTTGGAAATAAATAACTTGTATCTTCTTTCTTTTCGCTTTATACCCCTTTATGCATTGTAGCGTCCTGAGTAGAAGAGTTCCCTGGAGATGGCCTTTTTGTGTACTACATACATATTTGTTTTCGTTATTTCTTTTATTTCTGTAATCCATCTTTTGCATGGCTACCCCTGGCTTTGTATCACCGTGTCGGTATAGTAATACTTTTTGTAGGGCACTATTTGATAGTAATCTGGATGCGTGTGAAAACCATTTAATCTGCTGTCTTCTGATGTTGTATCTTAGAGAGTTTAATATCTGTATGTTTTATTTGTTTTAAACTGTAAAATTGTAGAAGACAATTCAGTCGAAAAGTCTTTATTTGTCTGCTACTTCTAATCTTATGAAACTGTCACATGGCAGCTTCATCTTTTGATTTGGCTTTCAAGACCAATAGGATATATCTTCCTATTCTTTTGCTTTCATTCTTAAACTTCTGCAGATAATATCTGCACATTTTGGCCTGTCACATCCGACCAGCATTACTTCTAGGTTAACTTGAATCTCTGTGAGATGGAACAGCTAATTCCATTCCAAAACATCTTGCGACTTCAATGTCAATGAACAGTGCCGCTATTCTCTGCTCCCATTTCTGGACCTGGCACCACAAGTTCGTATAATATATCTAACCTCTCAAAATAATAAGGGAATATGCAATTGACATCTAAGAATCATAATGTAGTAGTTCTCAGAGATTAACATCTGTTAATCTCTAACATTAGTCATAGTTGACATCTGTTAATCTCTAACATTAGTCATAGTTGACATATGTTAATCTCTAACATTAGTCATAGTTGACATCTGTTAATCTCTAACATTAGTCATAGTTGACATCTGTTAATCTCTAACATTAGGCATAGTTGACATCTGTTAATCTCTAACATTAGTCATAGTTGACATCTGTTAATCTCTAACATTAGTCATAGTTGACATCTGTTAATCTCTAACATTAGTCATAGTTGACATCTGTTATTCTCTAACATTAGTCATAGTTGACATCTGTTAATCTCTAACATTAGTCATAGTTAACATCTGTTAATCTCTAACATTAGTCATAGTTAACATCTGTTAATCTCTAACATCTGGCAAACAAAACCTCTAAAGTCACATATCAAGATCAAAGTTTCACCTCCTGCTGATCCCTGTAGTAAAGTAAAAGTAAAGTCACCCATAGCATTTATTAATGCCGTAGGGGCGCGAAATGTTAGCGATATCACATTTCAGTGGCTCTGCAAATGAGGGCGGTAGCCATCTCCTCTCCCTCGCAGTCTTTACTTCCCGGATTAATCCGGTACCCATTTAAGGCTGGGTCGACCCGGGAGCCGTTTGCGATCTGAAAAACATTTACGCCTCAACTGGGGAATGAACCCAAGACCACTTATATGCGAAGCTAGTGCGCTAACCACTGCGCGAACACGGTGATCCCTGTACTAACCTACGGATGTGAAAGCTGGAAATCCACTCATGTCATAGAAAAAAAGATTCGATAATTTTGCGAATAAATGTCTGCAAAAAAATCATGAACATAGATTGGAAAAATTTTACATAAATGAATCAATAAGAGACATATCCCCTCCCCCAAAAAAGTGTCAGCTATTATTAGAAGAAAGACTATGGCAGTATTTAGGCCATGCGCTTAGATCAGACGAGAATACTCACCCACCAAGCTCTGCCACGGTCTGCAACAGAAAAACAAAAACATGGAAGACTCATGACAACACTATGTATAACGTTCAAGAACAAGACAATGACAAATGGGTATTAATACCACCCATGAACTACAACAGCTTGCAGCGAACAACAACAGCTTACAGCGAACAACAACAGCTTGCAGCGAACAACAACAGCTTGCATCGAACAACACTGAATAGAGAAACATGACTTCAGCTCCATGTGCCGCCCTTGGCACCAAATGAACAATCTAAATAATTAACTAACATCAGAGATGCTAGAGAAAAAAAAGACAAATTATAGCAAAAATTAGAAACAGTCCGAGCTAATATGGCAGTCAAGCTGTAAACCATGACGTCGTGTATTTCTTTTACAAGTCTATATCCTGTTAAATCGCTACAGGTGAGTAGTGGTGAATGTGGGCCATGGTGTGCAAGCGTTCCTCATGAGTGGCTCCTGCCGTGGCATGGTCACCTTGAGGCGAGTAGTAGTGAATGTAGGCCACGATGTACAAGCGTTCCTCAAGCTTGGCTCCTGCTGTGGCATGGTCACCTTGAGGCGAGCAGTGGTGAATGTGGGCCAAGGTGTGTAGCCCCTGCTGTGGCATGGTCAACTTAAGGTGAATAGTGGTGAATGTGGGCCAAGTGTATGGCCCCTGCTGTGGCATGGTCAACTTGATGTGAGCAGTGGTGAATGTGGGCCTCCGCCGAAGACGGATATGTCGAGCATTGGCGCTAATAAAACGGTGACAACGCATTACATTCTCTGGACTACATCCTGTTGGAAATCTAGTAGTTCTGCTACAAAAGAGATCCAGCGGGAGTTTGAGAATTAACGCTGAAGAAGAATGTGGGCCAAGGCGTGTGATCCTTACTGTGAGATAGTCATCTTGAGGCGAGAAGTGGTGAATGTGGGCCACTGGCCCCAGCTGTGGCATAGTCAACTGTAGGTGAGTAGTGGTGAATGTGGGTCCCGGTGTGCAAGCGTTTCTCAAGCGTGGCTCCTGCCATGGCATGGTCAAGTTGAGGTGAGCAGTGGTGAACGTGGGTCAAGGTTTGCTATCGCTGATGTGGCATGGTCAACTTGAGGTCAGTAGTGGTGAATGCGTTACTCCTGCAGTGGCATGGTCAACTTGAGGTACCACTCATTTCATTCAATCTTAATTAAACATGTTTTAAGCTGTTGAATAGCTAACGTGACTGTGTCAATCTTTCGTTCAATCCTAGCATGACTTTCACAAATAGAAGACCTCTGTACAGAATTAATTAGGACTTCATTCGTTACGTTTTTGAATATTGTTGTGTTTTCGTTAGTTACTATTTATATACTTGGAGCCGCATGGCCAATGAAAAATAGCAAATGGGACTCCGCATATATAAATGATGTTCAAGAAAAGCACAGTAATCAAAAACGTAACGAATGAAGGCCTAATTAATTATGTACAGAGGTCTTATAAGTAAAGTCGATCGTCACGAACCTAGATACACGTGTGTGTTGCGGTGACATGGTCAAAATGACTGTGCCGCTAGATGCATGCAGCAGCCGTTTCATCTTAACTCTCACACATCCAGATTAACTGCCACATCTGCGATGTGAGATCTAACACACAGAAGATCCTTTCAGTAATACTCCGGGGAAGTGGATTTTATTCGGCGCGACAAAATTTCCTTGGTATTAGCTAGATCAGTGTTGCCAGATAGTTGGAATTTATATTAGTCAAATATGTTTTTAAAATTAAAATCCTAATTTTTAATATATTTTTAAAACTGGCCAGAAATACCGATTGACTTCCATTTCGTCATTCTATATTAGATGCCTCCACCACCATTTCTCAATGTCTGTTCCGCTGAAACATTTGAATATACTCTTGTACAAGAGAGATCCATGTATTTTTAAAATTTTGTTTCGCAGCATCTTCAATACTATTTGTGATAGGATATACTTAAATCTGGATCAGATTTTGTCTTTAGATTCTAAATAGTCTTGGTAAGGGTTTTTCTGCAAATAGGGAAATTAGGTTACAGGGGTTGTCACGAGGACCTCTGTTAGATGTAGTTTTCTTCTGAGAATGTGAGCTTCATTCACGAAGTTCTTTCCTTTTAGTCGGTTTTAGGTCGAGATTTTCCATTTAATACTTTCTTATTTCTTTATTTAACCTAGATTTTTCTATTCAATACTTTATTTTTATTTTTTTACTTACCGCCGAAGACGGATGTGTCGGGCCATTGGCGCAAATAAAACGGCGACACAACTCATTTCCATTCTCTGGACTACATTCTGCTGGAAATCTAGTAGGACATGTCCTGCTACAAGAGAATTCAGCAGGAGTTTGAGAATGTACGCTGAAGATTTCTTTACTTAACCTAGAGTTTTCCATTCAATACTTTCTTATCATTTCTTTATTTAACCTAGAGTTTCCCATTCAATACTTTCTTATCATTTCTTTATTTAACCTAGAGTTTTCCATTCAATACTTTCTTATCATTTCTTTATTTAACCTACAGTTTTCCATTTAATACTTTCTTATAATTTCTTTATTTAACCTAGAGTTTTCCATTCAATACTTTCTTATCATTTCTTTATTTAACCTAGAGTTTTCCATTCAATACTTTCTTATAAAAAGTTTTCAATGATATGTCACGAAGTGTCCAGAAACACTTTTTTCCCGAGCTTCATATCACAAACTCTCATTCTGCACATAGGGTGAAGAATGAATCAGTAACTGCTTACGCCTGCGAAATTTCGAAATCTCTGTGAGTATTTCGTCTGATGTGTGTTTTTTAAATTTTATTTATTTAGAATGATTTCTTTTTCAGACTTTGCGACGATACATCCCTGCTGGATGGAGCAGAGGTGCTGAAGTTAGATTAAGTGTCTAGGGGTGTTTCGTTTCGTTAAACTTTTCTGGGCTAACTGCCGTTGTCTGGAGTTTTAAAGTGTAAAGATAGTGTGTGTTCTATTTCACAGTCTTCCCTTATTCCCCAATCCTTCCGTCCATAAAATATATGCAATATGGAAGATGAGTGGCGAGAAATTCTTAATGTCAGCGGTTCTCATCGTGGACAAAACAATTTACCAGATAGAAAAAACATCGTTTTTTTTCTGTGAGAGGGGGGGGGGAATTTCCGCAAGAAATGACAATTGTAGGGGCCAAGACAATTATATGGTAGCGATACTTACTATCTGAATTCATGGCGAAAACTGATGTGCTGGGTAGGAAGTTGGAATAACGCAGCTCCACCATGAAACTAGCAGCACAACGTACTTCACGCTCCCCGGCGGAAATCTCACCAACTCTGGTGTTGGTTATCAGAGAGTGAGGAAATAACACCAACTCTGGTGTTGGTTATCAGAGAGTGAGGAAATAACACCACCTCTGGTGTTGGTTATCATAGAGTGAGGAAATAACACCACCTCTGGTGTTGGTTATCAGAGTGAGGAAATAACACCACCTCTGGTGTTGGTTATCAGAGAGTGAGGAAATAACACCACCTCTGGTGTTGGTTATCAGAGAGTGAGGAAATACCACCAACTCTGGTGTTGGTTATCAGAGAGTGAGGAGATAACATCAACTCTGGTGTTGGTTATCAGAGAGTGAGGAGATAACACCAACTCTGGTGTTGGTTATCAGAGAGTGAGGACATAACACCACCTCTGGTGTTGGTTATCAGAGAGTGAGGAAATAACACCATCTCTGGTGTTGGTTATCAGAGAGTGAGGACATAACACCACCTCTGGTGTTGGTTATCAGAGAGTGAGGACATAACACCACCTCTGGTGTTGGTTATCAGAGAGTGCGGAAATAACACCACCTCTGGTGTTGGTTATCAGAGAGTGAGGAAATAACACCACCTCTGGTGTTGGTTATCAGAGAGTGAGGAAATAACACCAACTCTGGTGTTGGTTATCAGAGAGTGAGGAAATAACACCACCTCTGGTGTTGGTTATCAGAGAGTGAGGAAATAACACCACCTCTGGTGTTGGTTATCAGAGAGCGAACGCAGAAGAACTATCCGTAAATTTGTACGACATATAGAAATTCTTGTATACGCTATTTTTAGAGCCATGCCAGTATGGGAACACTAATAACGAAACAGTGAAATATCTTGAAAAGGTGAAATATCTTGGCACCCTGTTAACATCAGAAAGTAGATGCTCAAGTGAGATAAAGAGACAAACAGCACAAGCCAAATCAGCATTCTAAAAAAATGAGAGCCGTTTGTGCAATGGAACACTATGAATGCAGATCCGAATTTTGCGTGCTAAGATCCAATTCTATCGAACCCATTCTTTTTTATGGATGTAAAGCATGGACTATAAACCAAAAAATTCAAAACGAACTGCAGGCTACAGAGATGTAGTTTCTGAGAAGAATGATGAAAATATCACGGGCTGCTAAGAAAACTAATGCAATGTTCTCATTAATGCTGGTGTAAAAAGATCAATCATATCAAATATTAAGGGCACACAGTCAAGGTTTCTAGGGCATGTGCTGAGAAGAATACAGCTTGAACACTTAATAACCACTGGAAATATCAAGGGGAGAAGTGACAGGGGACGACAAAGAGAGAAGTTGCTAGATGGACTAGTATTGTGGCACGGTAGAAGTTCACCAACCGAGCTTATTGACAAACAAGAGACAGAGAATCGTAGAGAAACATGATCGCCTACGCCATTCGGCATGGTACTTGATTGGTTGATTGAGTAACGGAAAGCATGGACTCTACCAACAAATGAAAGAGTCGCAAAAGACGACAATGGATAAAATACATTTCTGAGTGTTTATTTCATTGGATACAGACGGTGTAGAATTGTGAACCGCCATAAGGAAGACTCCGTCGTGGAGAATATATATTAGCTAAATAACAATTCAAATCGAATGATAAAATCAGAGAAGAGACACATCAAAATTTCATCACAGATGTTATCAGAAAACGCCGTTGGTCCTACATCGAGCATGTCCTACGCGCAGACACCAAATGAATACACCACGAATCTCTTGAATGGATACATATAGGCAAAAGAGAAAGGTGTAGACCAAAAGAAACACTCAGAAGAACAAGACTTAGAGAAAGTAAAACAACCAATATTAATATTATCCAAGAACTGCACAGAATAGCTCTGAACAGACAGAATTTGAGAGATCTGACCTCTGCCCTATGCGCTAACTTCAGCGCAAAAGGAAAATGAATGAATGAAATAATAATTCTTCTATTTCAAGTATATATAATTATCAACATGTCGGAGAAGATGTAACATTCATGAATGGGCTGTGGTAACACAAATATCAAAATAATAGTAAACACGTAAATATATCTCACAACTAAAGGTCGTAAATAATGTTTTTAAATTGATAAAAACATTTATAATATACTGAATAACAACGTTAAATTAAAAACCAAACTCACCCTGTACACGACGCGGCAACAGCTAACTCACCCTGTACATGGCATGGCAACAGCTAACTCACCCTGTACATGACATGACAACAGCTAACTCACCCTGTACATGACGTGGCAACAGCTAACTCACCCTGTACACGACGTGGCAACAGCTAACTCACCCTGTACACGACATGGCAACAGCTAACTCACCCTGTACATGACGTGGCAACAGCTAACTCACCCTGTACATGACATGGCAACAGCTAACTCACCCTGTACACGACGTGGCAACAGCTAACTCACCCTGTACATGACATGGCAACAGCTAACTCACCCTGTACATGACATGGCAACAGCTAACTCACCCTGTACATGACATGGCAACAGCTAACTCACCCTGTACATGACATGGCAACAGCTAACTCACCCTGTACACGACGTGGCAACAGCTAACTCACCCTGTACAGGACGTGGCAACAGCTAACTCACCCTGTACATGACATGGCAACAGCTAACTCACCCTGTACACGACATGGCAACAGCTAACTCACCCTGTACATGACATGGCAACAGCTAACTCACCCTGTACATGACATGGCAACAGCTAACTCACCCTGTACACGACGTGGCAACAGCTAACTCACCCTGTACAGGACGTGGCAACAGCTAACTCACCCTGTACATGACATGGCAACAGCTAACTCACCCTGTACACGACGTGGCAACAGCTAACTCACCCTGTACATGACATTGCAACAGCTAACTCACCCTGTACATGACATGGCAACAGCTAACTCACCCTGTACACGACGTGGCAACAGCTAACTCACCCTGTACAGGACGTGGCAACAGCTAACTCACCCTGTACACGACGTGGCAACAGCTAACTCACCCTGTACACGACGTGGCAACAGCTAACTCACCCTGTACACGACGTGGCAACAGCTAACTCACCCTGTACACGACGTGGCAACAGCTAACTCACCCTGTACACGACGTGGCAACAGCTAACTCACCCTGTACACGACATGGCAACAGCAAGAGCATACGGACTTTATTACACATCTACAAATATCACTTTCCTGCAACTCCGTAACGGGAAACAGGCAATATTTGACAGTTGACAATTTGAATAAGGAGGAAAATGATTGAAGTTTTCATCAAAAGTCTTCGTTTGAACGAACATTTAAGAAAAACGATATACAATATTAGAAAAACGAATACAGAGAGATTATTAAAAGTCAATACTTTATTACTTAACAAATGTTTTGCCATAACGCTACACGGACTGTTTCAATATTTTTTAAAATATTTTTTTAAAAATACGATTTTTGTGTGTATTCATTTTGTGTATTATTATATAAAGTCGGGAAATGACACAACGCATTACTTTCTCTGGAGTGCATTCTGCTAATATGCAGAAGTTCCAGAGCTAAATCAGAAGTATCCTAGATGTATCATCTACAGTAGTGTCTACATTCAACAATTGTATCCTAGATGTATCATCTACAGTAGTGTCTACATTCAACAATTGTATCCTAGATGTATCATCTACAGTAGTGTCTACATTCAACAATTGTATCCTAGATGTATCATCTACAGTAGTGTCATAGATGTATCATTATATAATATCGTGAACTATGACACAACGCATTACTTTCTCTGGAGTGCATTCTGCTAATATACAGAAGTTCGAGAGCTAAAGCAGAAGTATTGTAGATGTATCAGCTATAGTAGTGTCTACATTCAACAAGTGTGTCCTAGGTACATCTTCTTTAGTAGTGTCTACATTCAACAAACGCTCAACAAACAATTACCAAATATCTTCCGTATCTATTCTAAATTACCAAATATCTTCCGTATCTATTCTAAATTACCAAATATCTTCCGTATCTATTCTAAATTACCAAATATCTTCCGTATCTATTCTAAATTACCAAATATCTTCCGTATATATTCTAAATTACCAAATATCTTCCGTATCTATTCTAAATTACCAAATATCTTCCGTATCTATTCTAAATTACCAAATATCTTCCGTATCTATTCTAAATTACCAAATATCTACCGTATCTATTCTAAATTACCAAATATCTTCTGTATCTATTCTAAATTACCAAATATCTTCCGTATCTATTCTAAATTACCAAATATCTTCCGTATATATTCTAAATTACCAAATATCTTCCGTATCTATTCTAAATTACCAAATATCATCCGCATCTATTCTAAATTACCAAATATCTTCCGTATCTATTCTAAATTACCAAATATCTACCGTATCTATTCTAAATTACCAAATATCTTCCGTTTCTATTCTAAATTACCAAATATCTTCCGTATCTATTCTAAATTCACCGACTGTATAATTCATAAATATGTTATAATCCTTAAAGAAAGCTAGCAAATGTTATTACTACAGGAGACAAGGAACAACAAATTAACACTGATGAAGGGCACTAACTGAAATGTTTGAGAACCATCGCTGAATGCAATCATATATATTATTTAAAAAATATATATTTCCAGATATATTTCATGCTTCAGCATGTGTCCTTAGATTCTGATACAGTTGCCAGTTGTGTGTATTAGTTAGATCTTCTCTTCACGTTTCCAAGTTATGTAGACATGATTATGTGCAAGTATTTCTCTGCCTTGATCTAATTTACACTGAAAGCCAGTGTATAAAGAAAATAAATTACGTACTGGCAATTTGTTTCCAAAAAAATGGAAAATGTTTACAATGTGCTGAATGTGTTCACTAATATTCTGTGCACATTTACGCATCCCTTAGAGCAAATATTTTTTAAATCTACTATCAATCCATGTTCTTTCAGCGCCAAATACGGTGCATAGTGCAGAATCCAATTCAAGCTGTGTGATTCATATTGCGTGTTGTTGAGACCCATAGTTATACCCTCTTTCATTGTTGTTCTACACAGAGTTTCTCTTGTCTTCCTATTTTTCTTAGGCATCTGGTACCCATTTTAATACTTGTAGCGGCAGTCAGTTTTCATTCATTCTAAGTACATGTCCGATATAAGACCATCATTTTCTTCTTAGTGTTGTAGAAACATATTGCTGTTTGGTGTCTTCTCTTACTTGCTTGTTTAACTTGAATTATTCCAAACCAATATTTACGAATTTTCTAAGACATTTATTCTCAAATGAATTTAATTTCTTCTCCAATGCGTGTGTTATTTTCTAGCTTTCGCAGCTACTGTGTCTATAAATAAATTCATCCCTATCCTGCCGAACGTCCATGATTCGCTGCCATAAATCAGTATTGGTTATATATAACTTCTAAGAACTCTCTCACCTGAACTGACAAAGATATATTACATAGGGTGTTGTTCGTCGGGGTTCCTATGATTGCTAAATTGGAATAATAGTTTTTTTAAAAACCTGTACATTTACACAATACATAATTGATATTTAACGAAAAAATAAATGTGTCTGTGTCGCCATCTTGACGCGGCCGGAAGTCTCCCTGACATAACAGACTTGGACCAAAAATATAACTAGGATTTGTGTTGTTTGCATCACGCCAATTATCTTAACCTTCTCAGAGAATAGCTGGTACCCATTTTCGTAGACTGATCTAGAAGCTGATAGTGATATTACTTTATTTTCAATTTTCCAGATTGTAGATTTAATTTTACTTTTTAAATGATGTTCACATCACTACATGCGATGGTTCTCAAATTTCTTAAATCTTGGCCCCGTCATCTGAGACACATTTTTCCATAACCCCACTTAAGACACGTCTATAGGTGCCCCGATCTCCGTCTCAATAAATCCACCACAGACTGACAGTTCCAGCTAGATGTTGATTTATCATTCTTGTCTATCGATGTTTCTTGTATAGAGCTGTTCCAATCTTTTACACCGATCTCAGTCTTGAGAGCGACTTTTGAAAATCAATTGTCAAAAATCGGGATATTTTCGTGTATGCAATATAAATATATCCTCTTTCAGCATGTGATAAGTGTTACTACGATCTTCGTTATGATGTTGATGAAGACGTCCGAGGTTGCGATAATGATGATGATTCTGATGAGGGTAATGGAGATAATGTTGAGATGATGATGATTAGAGGGTTTAAAATCCGTAAAAGATTGACTTCACTCGGTTTCCCATATGTACTCCGTCACTCTCAACGAAGCGGCACACACACGTAGCACGTAACTCAAGTGATAATCCGCAGGGATCTCCAAAAAAAATAAACCTTTTGAACACAAGGCGAACAGCTTACAAGACGACACGAGCTGGATTCGAACGCGTGACCTCTTGAACACAAGGCGAACAGCTTAACCACTACGCTAGAGAGATCCCCTGATGATGAAAATGAAGATGATGGATGATTGTTGTAGGAAAATCGTATTTGCAATATTTAGTGATGCCTTAAACAAGAGTTAAGTGGAGTGACTTTAAATCTAACACTACTATAAGAGAGGAAAGCAAACAAACCTATATATCTTCCTTCATTAGACAAAGGCGTTGGACTTACATCGGACATGTTCTCAGAATGAACAGCCTAAGAATTCCCCAGCAATCACTATATTGGGTGCCACCTGGAGTAAGAAGAAGAGGGAGACCTAGAGAAACTCTACGAAGAACCATTAATAGAGAAGGCATGTCAATGAACCTAAACAACACGCAAGAATTGAAAGACCTGGCAACACAAAGACAGAAATGGAAAGCTATGGTTTCTGCCCTATGCGCCGCCTATGGCCCTGGAGGAACATAACAACAACATAACTTAAACAAGAGAATATATAACAAGAACAATATCGGCAATAATGAAGTTCTCACAAGTTTACCTCTTTTTTTCTCTTCTTATGTTATCACACTCCTTAACATTCTTTACGAAAGAACCAGTAGAGTGCTGTAAAACTGTGCACCATGTGTTCAATGAATATTAAGAAATCAATATAAGTGAATTTAATGTTAGTGTTACGATGATACATACACGGAGTTGACGTTTTGACCAAAATGTTTTCATCAAGATATGGACAAATGAACATAGAATAGAACAACAAAGTAGCTATCAGACTAAATTGAACGATGTAATAGAAACTGTGGGATATGAGGGATAAGAGAGCAGGTATTTAACAACGACAAGGTTGTAACATTGACAAGTTAAGGCAGATATCACAGACATGACGAAACAAAAGCCTTTGTGAATTAATGAGCGCCTGACATAAGCATGGGTATCGGGTTGTTACATCATTTCTGTGTCTCGTTTTCACATTTATTTGGGTTTGTTTTTGTGTACTTTCCCATTTATGTACATTTCCTGTATGTGTCACTTCTGACCTCATTTCTATCCTTCCGGCGATTTCCCTAGACACGTGAACGCAAGTTGTGTCGCCCCTACGTGATGTTTGTGATATATACGTGTATTATGTTATCCTTGATAAAGGTCTTTCGATCGAAACGTTGATTTGTGTATATGTACCTAGGTGTGTTTCATGTTATTAGCAAAACACCATTACCTCCGTTTCACGCTTTGCCTAATAGATTACAGTTTTACACAGTGAGTACATATTTACGAAACAAAATAGTGGTGCGGATGCAAGGGACACTTTTTGAGATCCGCTCATTCCTACTCCGCAGAAGGACAAGTTTGCAGTAAATTGGTCAAACTAGAATGAATATGACTTACGTGTGTCGCAGGAGTCTGAGAGGCAAGCAATGAATAGCAATACCTGTCACGCATATCGTAAGAGGCGACTAAGAATGTTTTGGGGTATAATTGGCTGTCCCTTTCCAAAGAGGGTCAAGTGATCCAGAAGGCGTGCTGAAGTCGTATTTGTCGGGCTGGAAGGCGTAGATATCACATCCAAGCTATAAACCTCGGCACAGCGCATTAATTTCTCCGAACTACATTCTGAAAATTTGTAAGAGTTTCAGAACGAGTGAAGATATAGAAGAATGATTTTGAGACTTCATTAAACTTGTGTATTTAATCAACTAAACATTTTTGTTTACAAATATTTATTTACAACATTTATCACCGATGAAATTGACCTTTTCTACACCAGTAATAGCAAAGACAGCTAGAGCTTTCATAATTCACATGGAAAGGAAAAATAGAAAAATATGCATAACATTACCAGCTCTGTGTTTCGTATTTTGAGAAAATATAGACTGTCCACTAAAAAAATGTCTTATGGCAAGCAAAACATACCATAATTGTGTTGTAGACGAAGATGCAATATTATTTACACAATTTTTTGTTATATAATTTACATTTTTCATTTATATCTAATGAGAGAGGAAAGGTTAAGGCTGAAATGGAATGCTAAGAAATGTAAGAAAAAATGTGGGTTAAAATTCAGTTTTACGTTTTATTATAGAATTTTAGCAAAGTTTTTTTTTTATGATCTTGTATTTATTTGGTAAATGGTGCGCAGTCTAGTGGTCTCACTTTTATGAAATGAGACGAGAGACACGAGAGAGAGAGAGAGAGAGAGAGAGAGAGATAGACAAGGAAGAGACGAGAGAGAGACGAGAGATTAAAGAAATGGAGACAAGAATGATGTTTAAGATGCATGGTTTGTGTGACCATGCACGTATACTTTGACAGTGTGTATCTTGGTGATAAGGTGTTATAAACTGTCCTAAAGAATATCTAGAAGAGTTGGAGGATGAATATGTAGGCGGTGTGTAAGATAGTCTAAAGAGGAGGTGTTGATATGTTGATAGATGTAGTGTTGATGTGAAACATGGGAGATGTGTAGTATTGGATGTTGGCGATGATAGAGTTGAAACATGGGAGATGTGTAGTGGTGGATGTTGGCGATGATAGAGTTGAAACATGGAAGATGTGTAGTGGTGGATGTTGGCGATGATAGAGGTGAAACATGGAAGATGTGTAGTATTGGATGTTGGCGATGATAGAGTTGAAACATGGAAGATGTGTAGTGGTGGATGTTGGCGATGATAGAGGTGAAACATGGAAGATGTGTAGTATTGGATGTTGGCGATGATAGAGTTGAAACATGGAAGATGTGTAGTGGTGGATGATGGCGATGATAGAGCTGCTAGGTGGTACAAATGTGTCTCTCTTGTTGCCTCTGTCACACCAGTATAAAGTTGAAACATGGAAGATGTGTAGTGGTGGATGTTGGCGATGATAGAGTTGAAACATGGGAGATGTGTAGTGGTGGATGTTGTCGATGATAGAGTTGAAACATGGGAGATGTGTAGTGGTGGATGATGGCGATGATAGAGCTGCTAGGTGGTACAAATGTGTCTCTCTTGTTGCCTCTGTCACACCCGTATAAAGTTGAAACATGGAAGATGTGTAGTGGTGGATGTTGGCGATGATAGAGGTGAAACATGGAAGATGTGTAGTATTGGATGTTGGCGATGATAGAGTTGAAACATGGAAGATGTGTAGTGGTGGATGTTGGCGATGATAGAGGTGAAACATGGAAGATGTGTAGTATTGGATGTTGGCGATGATAGAGTTGAAACATGGAAGATGTGTAGTGGTGGATGTTGGCGATGATAGAGGTGAAACATGGAAGATGTGTAGTATTGGATGTTGGCGATGATAGAGTTGAAACATGGAAGATGTGTAGTGGTGGATGATGGCGATGATAGAGCTGCTAGGTGGTACAAATGTGTCTCTCTTGTTGCCTCTGTCACACCAGTATAAAGTTGAAACATGGAAGATGTGTAGTGGTGGATGTTGGCGATGATAGAGTTGAAACATGGGAGATGTGTAGTGGTGGATGTTGTCGATGATAGAGTTGAAACATGGGAGATGTGTAGTGGTGGATGATGGCGATGATAGAGCTGCTAGGTGGTACAAATGGGTCTCTCTTGTTGCCTCTGTCACACCCGTATAAAGTTGAAACATGGAAGATGTGTAGTGGTGGATGTTGGCGATGATAGAGTTGAAACATGGGAGATGTGTAGTGGTGGATGTTGTCGATGATAGAGCTGCTAGGTGGTACAAATGTGTCTCTCTTGTTGCCTGTGCATTCCGGCGAAAGTTTTAGTTTTCGTTCCAGATTAGTATTTTCTTTCAAGCATTATTGTATTATATTTTATTTGTATTTTATTTCTAAAAAGCCAACTACGTAAGTTATGATCTTACACCAATTTTGAAACAAACATTTATTCCAATGGAGACCCAACAGGCAAGACATACATTCGATCTTTATATGAACATTGTGTTATCAATGTCAGGCGTGAAAACTAAAGAATAAGAGAGAAAGCTTAACATTTGTGAAATGAGATGACTAAGAAAGGCAGTAAACAAAAGAAGAGATTATATGAGGAATTAAGATATTACATCATCATCAAGTACCATCTCCGCAACGAAGGTTGATTGCAACGGATCTCCAACATCCCCTGTATCTTGTCTTGGCGGTGCACTCTGCTTGACTGTAACCTGTCCATCTTGTGATGTTACTCTCCCACCTGTATCTCTGTCTAACTCTTGCTCTTTTCCCTTTGACTTAACTCTCAAGTAAGGTCTTCAATAAGGTGTCCTTTCTTTCAATGTGTTCAAAATATATTTTTTTGCCTGATCTTTATTTCTCTTAGTAGTTATTTCTTCATTTCATATTAAGTGTTTTTATCACCTCCTATATATATATATATATATATATATATATATATATATATATATATTATATATATATATATATATATATATATATATAATATATATAACCTATATATCTTCCTTCATTAGACAAAGGCGTTGGACTTACATCAGCCATGTTCTCAGAATGAACAGCCTAAGAATTCCCCAGCAGTCACTATATTGGGTGCCACCTGGAGTAAGAAGAAGAGGGAGACCTAGAGAAACTCTACAAAGAACCATTAATAGAGAAGGCATGTCAATGAACCTAAACAACACGCAACAATTGAAAGACCTGGCAACACAAAGACAGAAATGGAAAGCTATGGTTTCTGCCCTATGCGCCTCCTATGGCCCTGGAGGAACATAACATAACATATATATATATATATATATATATATATATATATATATATATATATATATATATATATATATATATATATATATATATATATATATATATATATATATTTATATATATATATAGTAACGTATATAACAAGTGTAAACAGACCACAGACGGATGACGACTACTTGACAATGTGGTCAAAGAAGAGGATAAGAGGATAGTTTTCGGAAGGTTAATTTGTAGATCGTTTCATTTCTTTTTATAACATTCACGAATTTAAAAAAAAAAATATACAGGCGAAATAATTAAACAGAATGTAAACTTGATTATAATGCACAAAACATGTCCTGTATCTTGTGTATAATAACTTTATGCATGCGTGTGTGCTAACCCATTTTACGTCACTACGTAAGGCCAATCTGATTAGATTGTTGTGCGTGTCATTTGCTGGCGAAAGTATGAATAGCAAAGTATCATCATCATCAGGTGCCATGCCGGGTGGCGTAGGCGGTCATGGTTCTCCACAGCTCTCTGTCCACAGTATTATGTATCAAAGTCGTTGTTGTTTCTTTGCCGTGCCAGGTTGTCAAACTGTCTAATATTTTCTCACGTTGTCGCCCTCTGTCTCTGGTGCCTTCAATCTTGCCTGTTGTAGCAGAGTATAAATAAGTGATAATGGAAAAACATGGTTATATAGTCGGAGCAGCATAAGCTAGTGTCGCTTTCACGCAGACTGGTATAAATAATAGCTCATGGTGTGTACTAAAATTATGAATATGAAATTAGACAATAACAATAACTTTAGATACATATTATTAACCCGCCGATCACCATTTGTCGTGGAACCACTAACTTCCTTTCAGGTAGCCGTAGTGTTCTCCCAAACCAAGTGTGAGAAACACTGATTTTTGCACGAGGCAGCCAATTCTACACCAAAAGTACAATGTTCAATCACTGTTGCAGGCAATTGTGCATTCATTGTGCACCGAGTACAGTGCATATTGCAGATACCAGAGCTCTCAGTTTCAGAGATGTGATGTTACTGTGTTTAATTCGTGTATGTTGTTAAGACCCATAACCTCTTTGGTGGTTGTTCTGTGAAGTCTCTCTTGGTGTTCCTCATTTTTTCTTTTGCCATTTGGTCCTCATCTTAATATTTATAGTGGCAGTCTGTTTTCATTCATTATAAGTACATGTCCTATATAAGTCTATAGTCTTCTTGTTGTAGAAACCTATTGCTGTTTGATATATTCTCTTTCTTGCTGGTTTGACTTGAATTCTTCCCAACCAATATTTAAGAGTATATTAAAAGATTTTATTTTTCCAAATAAATTTATTTTCTCTCTGGTGATTTTATTATTTCTACTTTGAAATATGTAGTTAAAACAATATTCGTTGTTCTATTTGAAATATGTAGTTAAAACAATATTCGTTTTTCTATTTGCAATATGTAGTTAAAACAATATTCGTTTTTCTATTTGAAATATGTAGTTAAAACAATATTCGTTTTTCTATTTGAAATATGTAGTTAAAACAATATTCGTTGTTCTATTTGAAATATGTAGTTAAAACAATATTCGTTGTTCTATTTGAAATATGTATTTAAAACAATATTCGTTTTTCTATTTGAAATATGACGATACTGAACCAAGTTTGATTGCTACGTCCTAAATAGGTCACACTATCATCAAAATCTTGAATATTCTCCTTGGAACTGACATAGTGGCAGTTAAGATCAGCCCCGGGGCACTAAAACTGTTAGCTGTGATAGTACATTCACTATTATTTGTATAATGGATTTTGTTAATTGACTAATAGATATAATCTGTGACCACGTATTTTAGGTCATACAAATCATTTATAAGTAACTGAAATTGTAAGATACGTTTTGTAACTAAATATTTCAAAATAAAATAGAATATTTGTTTTTCATAAGTAAAATTTCAAAATAGAATAATTCATATTTTGTGTTAATAAATATTTCAAAATAGTATAAGTAATATGTGTAAACTAAATGTTTCAAAGTAGAACAATAAATATTCTCTGTAACTATTTATGAATAGAACAATAAATTTCTTCTGTGACTAAATATTTCATTATTATTTTACTTTCATTCAATATTAGATTCACAAGAATCACGAGCAATATAACTCTTGTATCCTTTGTGTGCGATGAGGAAGTCTCTCCAGAGCTGTATTTCATAAACATAAGTCTTTATTTCTCAGCGGTGTGCAACACAGATGAAGCCTGCTACTCATAGAGGGTAGAACGATAATTTTGTAGATCAGGTGTTCTCAACCCGGTGCTCACGAACACCATAGTTCTGTAATAATGACATGTGGTGCTATCCTCATTTCAGTTTTTTTTAAATAACTATCGAGCACTAAGGATGATGAATTCACTTTACAATCAAACTGTTGTAGAAACCGAAACAAATATTGTTAATATCCTCCATTATAAGGAAAGGAAGTGTGTACGGTGCAATGAACACGGTTATATGGTCAGTTTCCACGCTCACTTTAACTTTCAATTTCTTATTAATTTTCATGTTTTAAGTATATATATATATATATATATATATTTCCTTCAAAACAGGAACACAAATAACTATGGGGCATAGAACCTGGGGAAAAGTGGGGAAAGTAAGCTTATTAAGTTTACAACTTCCATTTAAGTGGTAATCAATATAAGTCAATGCTCTATTCCAGTGTTTCCCAACCTTTTTTGTACCATGCCGCATCTAAGTCTTTCTAAAATTCTGATGCCCCTTTATGTAACATATACATATTTTTTTATATTAAAAAAATGAATTATTCCCTAATGAAGCCTAATTATAAATTGTTCGAATTGCCTCCCTGAACAATCATATTGCCCACCTGTGGGGCGTCGGCTCCACGTTGGGAAACACTGCTTTAATCAGTGATAAATTTTTGGATGGGGATATTATTGTCTACACTGATGAGTCTGTAGTATAGCACGCGCGAAGTGCTTGTGCATTCACGGCTGAATGAAGAGGGAAGTGTATTAGGGAAAAGAGTGGTGTTTTATATACAACCACTAGTAGTATGATGATGGAGGTGTTGTCAATGACGAAGACATTGATATGTCTGGGATCCCAGAGTGCTACAAATTTCTGTTTTCTTACTGATTCTATGAGTATGCTTTCAAAGATTCAGTCGGACTATTTACATCGTCAATGGTTTGAGTCGTTGACAAAATCTGTGCTGACGTTAGTTACCTTCAGTTTTGTTCCTAAACACGTGGATATTGAAGGAAATGAAAGTATAGACAGGCTTATCAGCCTTTGTTACTCATTTTAGTGGCCTCAGTGACTAGTGAATGTTCGATGGAACGTCTTGATTTAATGAATGCAATCACAAACGTGACAGCAGAAATGACATGTCTACGAAGAATACTCGGAGTGTCATTAAGAGATAGAATTAGAAACGATAACATCAGACAGATAACCAAAACAATACCAGTATTGGAACACATAAAAAGACAGCAGATCAAGTGGTTTTCACACGCTTCCAGACTACCGACATATAGCATGCCACAGATGGCTATGACACATAGACATAACGGTTATAAAGCCAGAGGCAGACCATGTAAAAGATGGATCACAGAAATCAAAGAAGCCACAGGAACAAGCTTACAAACAGCGCACAAGAAGGCCATCTCCAGAGAACTCTTCCACCCCTGACGCTGCAAGGCAAACAAGGGACACAGCGTATAGATAGATAGATAGATAGAATCACAAACGTACACCCTCTCATCACTCACACGTACACCCGCTCATCACACACAAGTACACCCTCCCATCACACACACGTACACCCTCTCAATACACACACGTACACCCGCTCATCACACACACGTACACCCTCTCTTCACACACACGTACACCCTCTCATCACACACAAGTACACCCTCCCATCACACACACGTACACCCTCTCAATACACACACGTACACCCGCTCATCACAAACATAAATCATGAATCGCCAATAAAGCCCTATTGGCAGAAGGAAAATCCAGCCTTCTAAAATGACTCATTTGACTATTCCCTAGATTTTCATTGGCTATCACACAAAATATAATAACAGTGACCAATGAAGATCACCGGAATAGTCAAATGAGTTATTAAAAAGCTGGATTTCGTTCTATTAACATACATTCAGTAGGTCTACTGCTGGCAAAAGTCACGCATAAACCATAACCGTCCGCAATAGAGGATTTCTGCACATAATTAATTAGGTCTTAATTCCATCCTTTAAAAAATTATTGTCGTGATTTCTGTTGATCACTATTTATATACTTTAGTCGCCTAGGTTATTTTTGAAATGCGACTCAGAGTATATATTAAATAGTGAACAATGGAAAGACAAGAATAGTTTTAAAAAAAGTAATGAATGAAGGCTTAATTAATTCTCTGCAAAAGTCTTCTATTGCAGATGGTCATGCATAAACCCTGCCAACACACCTGTCTCTATCTCTCACACAAAACATAACTGCACACTTTCCCCCGTCACTGAAATACCTGGAAACAATGTAACCCGATTCAACACTATTTCAACAAAGATATTTCACATTCCTGAAATCCGATCTACCATAAACTAAATAGATGACAAGATGTTGCAATGTTGACATAGAAATACCGTCTGAAAATATATTTAACCATACACAAAATGGAATGCAGTTAACAGATAGAAGACTTGTCATTACGCGCAAACAAGGCAATTCTTCACATTATTTTGACGTCTTGTCTAGACTTGTTCTCGACTTGTTCTCGAGTCTACTGTACATAATATTCCGTACCACGAGCACGTAAGCAAGAAAAATTATACAAGATAATGCCGGAGTGTCGTCGAGGACCGAGCGGGAAAAAATGAAAATGGTATGTGTCCTTATTTCATCAACAGAACCGTCGCACGGCATTCAAGTGTTGCCAGCATTGCGAGCCAACGTCGATACTTTTTAACCAACTCCCTAACTCAACAACAAATTTCAAGAATTTTTGGATACCTTGTTGCTTATTTATATGAAATAATTATCCCACTCCCTCAAGATGTTAACAGAAACGCACACAAAGCATGCTGTGTTTCACATTGTTAGAAAATTTCTTCAAATTCTAACAATTTAATTGGTGTATAAAAACCGTACTGTTGACATCAACATTTGTTAACTACACCCCCCCCCCGCCCCCTCTCCCTACTAGCCAACAACGGTTCTTGTCTGGAACGTCATATTTGATTATTTCCTGTGGCTATGTTTATCAGTTTATGTTTATCAGTTTATGTTTACCATGTGAAACATAACTCTCCTAACCCTAAAACAATGAATATTTAAATTATTTAGTGAAATATTATTTGGATTAATTATTTATAAAATTAGCAAGTAGACGCGCGTTCCTGACAAGGACCCCAAAAACTACCATACATTTTCAGATACCCCTCCCTCCCAAATTGTAAACGTAATATATGGAAATCACATTAAGATATGAAATATATTTTATATTTTATATTATATTATATATTTACATTTATATTATATATTTACATTTATATTATATATTTACATTTATATTATAGATTTACATTTATATTATATATAATAAGACACGTATATTATTTACATTGCGGCTGAAACGAGGATAAATACCAAGAATATCAACTGTGGACTGCCATGTATATCAAAAGAGACGAATACGGAGGTTCGGTGGTTACATTCAAACTTTCATGCGCAGAAGAACGTGGAGTAAGGAACGTCACGAAAATTGAGAACCATCTTTTCAGCAACAATCATTCCTAACGATCCAAAGTTCCATTGTTCCCTGCTCTCCTATCATTTCTCTTTCTATTTGTCTAATCTCTCACGTCAATTCAGTTCAACAAATACTTGTTGAACTGTGCGCCCAAAAAAAAAAAAAATTAATTAAAAAATTTTAAAATCTAAAATTACCCTTTTCAGTATCTGGAAGTTGTATTACATTATGTATGGCCTTATTCGTCGTGACAGACGGTCTGAAGCAAACCTGTATCAGATGGAGTAACTAGAACATGAGCCGAACATATCTTTCCATGGTTAAATTAGGCGTTCTATGAGCGATGTGGTTTGTTGAAGAGAGACATAGGAAAATGTCATCACGGAAACTATTGCACCTTACCTCTGAATCATCGTTCTTCTTCTCTGTCATCGCTGGACTGTTGCACCTTGCGTCTGATCCTTCGTTCCTCTGCTCTGCTCAATATTGAATTCTCGCATGTCTGAGCACAAGTGTACGCAGAATTGTTCTCCTATTGACGTGATCTTCAGCCAGTTTTTTACCATTTGTCAGAGGCGATGATTAATTGATCATCATTGATTTGCATACATCATTATTTCGCAACTTTGGTCTGCCAACTCTTCTAGCACAATGTGAAAGTTGCCCATACAGTCTCTGCCACTTCTTCTAGCACCATGTGAGAGTTGCCCATACAGTCTCTGCCCTTTCTCTCTTGCCATGTGAGAGTTGCCCATACAGTCTCTGCCCTTTCTCTCTTACCATGTGAGAGTTGCCCATACAGTCTCTGCCCTTTCTCTCTTACCATGTGAGAGTTGCCCATACAGTCTCTGCCACTTCTTCTAGCACCATGTGAGAGTTGCCCATAAGTCTCTGCCACTTCTTCTAGCACCATGTGAGAGTTGCCCATACAGTCTCTACCACTTCTTCTAGCACCATGTGAGAGTTGCCCATACAGTCTCTGCCCTTTCTCTCTTACCATGTGAGAGTTGCCCATACAGTCTCTGCCACTTCTTCTAGCACCATGTGAGAGTTGCCCATAAGTCTCTGCCACTTCTTCTAGCACCATGTGAGAGTTGCCCATACAGTCTCTGCCCTTTCTCTCTTACCATGTGAGAGTTGCCCATACAGTCTCTGCCACTTCTTCTAGCACCATGTGAGAGTTGCCCATAAGTCTCTGCCACTTCTTCTAGCACCATGTGAGAGTTGTCCATAAGTCTCTGCCACTTCTTCTAGCACCATGTGAGAGTTGTCCATAAGTCTCTGGCACTTCTTCTAGCACCATGTGACAGTTGTCCATAAGTCTCTGCCACTTCTTCTAGCACCATGTGAGAGTTGCCCATAAGTCTCTGCCACTTCTTCTAGCACCATGTGAGAGTTGTCCATAAGTCTCTGCCACTTCTTCTAGCACCATGTGAGAGTTGCCCATAAGTCTCTGCCACTTCTTCTAGCACCATGTGAGAGTTGCCCATAAGTCTCTGCCACTTCTTCTAGCACCATGTGAGAGTTGTCCATACAGTCTCTGCCACTTCTTCTAGCACCATGTGAGAGTTGCCCATAAGTCTCTGCCACTTCTTCTAGCACCATGTGAGAGTTGCCCATAAGTCTCTGCCACTTCTTCTAGCACCATGTGAGAGTTGTCCATACAGTCTCTGCCACTTCTTCTAGCACCATGTGAGAGTTGCCCATAAGTCTCTGCCACTTCTTCTAGCACCATGTGAGAGTTGTCCATACAGTCTCTGCCACTTCTTCTAGCACCATGTGAATGTTGCCCATACAGTCTCTGCCACTTCTTCTAGCACTATGTGAGAGTTGTCCATACAGTCTCTGCCACTTCTTCTAGCACTATGTGAGAGTTGTCCATACAGTCTCTGCCACTTCTTCTAGCACTATGTGAGAGTTGTCCATACAGTCTCTGCCACTTCTTCTAGCACTATGTGAATGTTGCCCATACAGTCTCTGCCACTTCTTCTAGCACCATGTGAATGTTGCCCATACAGTCTCTGCCACTTCTTCTAGCACCATGTGAATGTTGCCCATACAGTCTCCTCTGCCACTTCTTCTAGGACTATGTGAGAGTTGTCCATACAGTCTCTGCCACTTCTTCTAGCACTATGTGAGAGTTGTCCATACAGTCTCTGCCACTTCTTCTAGCACCATGTGAATGTTGCCCATACAGTCTCTGCCACTTCTTCTAGCACCATGTGAGAGTTGTCCATACAGTCTCTGCCACTTCTTCTAGGACTATGTGAGAGTTGTCCATACAGTCTCTGCCACTTCTTCTAGCACCATGTGAATGTTGCCCATACAGTCTCTGCCACTTCTTCTAGCACCATGTGAATGTTGCCCATACAGTCTCTGCCACTTCTTCTAGCACCATGTGAATGTTGCCCATACAGTCTCTGCCACTTCTTATAGCACTATGTGAGAGTTGCCCATACAGTCTCTGCCACTTCTTCTAGGACTATGTGAGAGTTGTCCATACAGTCTCTGCCACTTCTTCTAGCACCATGTGAATGTTGCCCATACAGTCTCTGCCACTTCTTCTAGCACCATGTGAATGTTGCCCATACAGTCTCTGCCACTTCTTCTAGCACTATGTGAGAGTTGTCCATACAGTCTCTGCCACTTCTTCTAGCACCATGTGAATGTTGCCCATACAGTCTCCTGTGCCACTTCTTCTAGCACCATGTGAGAGTTGCCCATACAGTCTCTGCCACTTCTTCTAGCACCATGTGAGAGTTGTCCATACAGTCTCTGCCACTTCTTCTAGCACCATGTGAGAGTTGTCCATACAGTCTCTGCCACTTCTTCTAGCACCATGTGAGAGTTGTCCATACAGTCTCTGCCTTTCTCTCTTACCATGTGAGAGTTGTCCATACAGTCTCTGCCACTTCTTCTAGCACCATGTGAGAGTTGCCCATAAGTCTCTGCCACTTCTTCTAGCACCATGTGAGAGTTGTCCATACAGTCTCTGCCACTTCTTCTAGCACCATGTGAATATTGCCCGTACAGTCTCTGCCACTTCTTCTAGCACCATATGAGAGTTGCCCATAAGTCTCTGCCACTTCTTCTAGCACCATGTGAGAGTTGCCCATAAGTCTCTGCCACTTCTTCTAGCACCATGTGAGAGTTGCCCATAAGTCTCTGCCACTTCTTCTAGCACCATGTGAATGTTGCCCATACAGTCTCTGCCACTTCTTCTAGCACCATGTGAGAGTTGTCCATACAGTCTCTGCCACTTCTTCTAGCACTATGTGAGAGTTGTCCATACAGTCTCTGCCACTTCTTCTAGCACCATGTGAGAGTTGTCCATACAGTCTCTGCCACTTCTTCTAGCACTATGTGAGAGTTGTCCATACAGTCTCTGCCACTTCTTCTAGCACCATGTGAATGTTGCCCATACAGTCTCCTCTGCCACTTCTTCTAGCACCATGTGAATGTTGCCCATACAGTCTCCTCTGCCACTTCTTCTAGCACCATGTGAGATTTGCCCATACAGTCTCTGCCCTTTCTCTCTTACCATGTGTGAGTTGTCCATACAGTCTCTGCCCTTTCTCTCTTACCATGTGAGAGTTGTCCATACAGTCTCTGCCACTTCTTCTAGCACCATGTGAATGTTGCCCATACAGTCTCCTGTGCCACTTCTTCTAGCACCATGTGAATGTTTCCCATACAGTCTCCTCTGCCACTTCTTCTAGCACCATGTGAGAGTTGTCCATACAGTCTCCTCTGCCACTTCTTCTAGCACCATGTGAATGTTGCCCATACAGTCTCCTCTGCCACTTCTTCTAGCACCATGTGAATGTTGCCCATACAGTCTCCTCTGCCACTTCTTCTAGCACCATGTGAGAGTTGTCCATACAGTCTCTGCCACTTCTTCTACCACCATGTGAGATTTGCCCATACAGTCTCTGCCCTTTCTCTCTTACCATGTGAGAGTTGTCCATACAGTCTCTGCCACTTCTTCTAGCACCATGTGAATGTTGCCCATACAGTCTCCTCTGCCACTTCTTCTAGCACCATGTGAGATTTGCCCATACAGTCTCTGCCCTTTCTCTCTTACCATGTGAGAGTTGTCCATACAGTCTCTGCCACTTCTTCTAGCACCATGTGAATGTTGCCCATACAGTCTCCTCTGCCACTTCTTCTAGCACCATGTGAGAGTTGTCCATACAGTCTCCTCTGCCACTTCTTCTAGCACCATGTGAATGTTGCCCATACAGTCTCTGCCACTTCTTCTAGCATCATGTGAGAGTTGTCCATACAGTCTCTGCCCTTTCTCTCTTACCATGTGAGAGTTGTCCATACAGTCTCTGCCACTTCTTCTAGCACCATGTGAATGTTGCCCATACAGTCTCTGCCACTTCTTCTAGCACCATGTGAGAGTTGTCCATACAGTCTCTGCCACTTCTTCTAGCACCATGTGAATGTTGCCCATACAGTCTCCTCTGCCACTTCTTCTAGCACAATGTGAATGTTGTCCATACAGTCTCTGCCACTTCTTCTAGCATCATGTGAGAGTTGTCCATACAGTCTCTGCCCTTTCTCTCTTACCATGTGAGAGTTGTCCATACAGTCTCTGCCACTTCTTCTAGCACAATGTGAATGTTGCCCATACAGTCTCTGCCACTTCTTCTAGCACCATGTGAGAGTTGTCCATACAGTCTCTGCCCTTTCTCTCTTACCATGTGAGAGTTGTCCATACAGTCTCTGCCACTTCTTCTAGCACCATGTGAGAGTTGTCCATACAGTCTCTGCCACTTCTTCTAGCACCATGTGAATGTTGCCCATACAGTCTCCTCTGCCACTTCTTCTAGCACAATGTGAATGTTGTCCATACAGTCTCTGCCACTTCTTCTAGCACCATGTGAGAGTTGTCCATACAGTCTCTGCCACTTCTTCTAGCACAATGTGAATGTTGCCCATACAGTCTCTGCCACTTCTTCTAGCATCATGTGAGAGTTGTCCATACAGTCTCTGCCCTTTCTCTCTTACCATGTGAGAGTTGTCCATACAGTCTCTGCCACTTCTTCTAGCACCATGTGAATGTTGCCCATACAGTCTCTGCCACTTCTTCTAGCACCATGTGAGAGTTGTCCATACAGTCTCTGCCACTTCTTCTAGCACCATGTGAATGTTGCCCATACAGTCTCCTCTGCCACTTCTTCTAGCACAATGTGAATGTTGTCCATACAGTCTCTGCCACTTCTTCTAGCATCATGTGAGAGTTGTCCATACAGTCTCTGCCCTTTCTCTCTTACCATGTGAGAGTTGTCCATACAGTCTCTGCCACTTCTTCTAGCACAATGTGAATGTTGCCCATACAGTCTCTGCCACTTCTTCTAGCACCATGTGAGAGTTGTCCATACAGTCTCTGCCCTTTCTCTCTTACCATGTGAGAGTTGTCCATACAGTCTCTGCCACTTCTTCTAGCACCATGTGAGAGTTGTCCATACAGTCTCTGCCACTTCTTCTAGCACCATGTGAATGTTGCCCATACAGTCTCCTCTGCCACTTCTTCTAGCACAATGTGAATGTTGTCCATACAGTCTCTGCCACTTCTTCTAGCACCATGTGAGAGTTGCCCATACAGTCTCTGCCACTTCTTCTAGCACCATGTGAATGTTGCCCATACAGTCTCTGCCACTTCTTCTAGCACCATGTGAATGTTACCCATACAGTCTCTGCCACTTGATAACCTTATTCAACCACTTGATATTTAGAATTTATCAGAGACACCGTAGATGGAAGATGTTCAATCTCTTTTCTTGTTGTAAGTATGATGTCCATGTTTCAGATCCATAAAGGAGAACACCGAGTACGCATGCGCTGCAGATCTATATCTTTGTTTCCATAGTCAATGTCGCATTGTTCCAATCACCTCTTGACAATTTATCACAATTGGTGGCAGCAAAGTCTTCCGTGTAACCAAATAAAAACAATGAATATTTTTTTTCTTTTTTTGTTTGCATTTCCTTGATGAATGATGCATGATTGCAAAACTGCGCAGGTTGTATGGAGATAGTGCTGTGATTACAACATATCGTATTACGTTTAACTAAAAGTTTCATTTCTAAGCCCCATCCCTTCCACACCCCATCCCACCCCCCTACCTCCCCCCCAGTTTATGGATATGTGATCCCTGTAATTTCAACTGTTTTTTCTATATCCCCCCCGGTCCCCATTGGAAATAGTTGTGATCCCTGCCCGTTCAAATTTCAACTATATTCACTATAACTCCCCTGCCCCCGCTGGGAATAATTGTGGTCCACGTTGAGAATCGTCGCTCTAAGATACAGTAACTCACTATCTGTCAGGTACGCCCTTATCGTCTGGCACACTAGTTCCAAAGTACAACTTTGCATTTTATGAATTCACAATTTATACAAGTGACCTTGTAAAATCCTCACGAGGAACTTTCAGTAGTTATTAATATAAGCCCCCTTCCAGCCCCTACAGCGAACAAATGTTATACTACGGCTGTTTCAAGACCGCTGCCACAATGAAATATTACTGAGGTTGATCTGAAGATTCAATGTTAGTCGCTGAAATTAACAGTACATGGTTGGTCGACTATAAGAATGCCCGCATTTGTGGTTTGGAAATGTAGTGAAACATAACGCATTTCTCTACAGCTATTTTGCAAGGAACAATCAGATTGCACGAGGTGGTCAAAGACAATTTGTGATTGACACATTAATGGTCAAGTCATGATTTTCCTACACTCCTCTGAATGAGTGAAAACAGAAGTGTTTGGAGGAATATTTTGAATGATGTCCCCAATGTTGCAGCGTTTGCTCAGCGCTTGGAAATTTATAGCTCAATGCAGAGGGACGTGTATTCGAGAATAAAGTTGTACTTACTATACAACTGCTAGTAGCATGATGTCACGCTTGTGTCTAGGACAGAGATATGACTGGAGATTCTTTTTTCTTCAGCGTTCATTCTCAAACTCCCATTCGATCTTTCTTGCAGCAGAACAATGACCTTAACTAGATTTCCAGCAGGACATAGTCCAGACAATGGAAATGCGTTGTGCCAACGTTTTATTTGCGCCAATGACCCGATACATCCGTCTTCGGTGGGAATGCAGATTCAAAGTGCTAGAGATATGTTGTCTGTTTTGTGACAGATTCTATAACTAACTTGACGGGTAGTTAGTTAGCCGTATACCGATAACACTGTAAGTGAGTGGAGTCGATGACGAAGTCAATGCCACTGAGAGTTATTATCATTTTTGTACTTGGAAGCGTGGATGTTAAGGGAAGTGAAAGAGCATGCAGACTAGTCAACGTGGCTCAATGACTAATAATACTTCAATTAACCTTGCTGATATTGTAAATGCAGTCAGAGTTAGACCAGTTGATAGTTGCACTAGTTGGAAGTTACACCAGTTGGAAGTTACACCAGTTGATATGTATATTTCTCCTTCCGTGTCCATGCTAACATGCAAGACCTGGAAGTGAAGGATTGTTGGAGGACCTGGAAGTGAAGGATTGTTGGAGGACCTGGAAGTGAAGGATTGTTGGATGACCTGGAAGTGAAGCGTGATGTTGGAGGACCTGGAAGTGAAGGATTGTTGGAGGACCTGGAAGTGAAGCGTGGTGTTGGAGGACCTGGAAGTGAAGCGTGATGTTGGAGGACCTGGAAGTGAAGCGTAGTGTTGGAGGACCTGGAAGTGAAGCGTGGTGTTCGAGGACATGGAAGTGAAGCGTGGTGTTGGAGGACCTAGGAGGGAAATGTGGTGTTACAGGAAACGAATTGCATATGGGATCAAAGGAATAGTTACTAACCAACCGGAACAGTCAGTTACCACATGCTGAGGGACATATTGAATATGAGATCGGAGCACCCATGGACATGTGCGGGATGCCATGACGATAATCTGACGACTAACTAACTTGTTCATCTCGCAATATTTTTGTTTCATGAAAATGTATTCTTCCATCCCTATCATTTCATCTTGTACTGTTTTCAAACTGTTACCAAACTGTTTTCAAACTGTTACCAAACTGTTTTCAAACTGTTACCAATCTGTTTTCGTCCGTGTGTTGCCGCGACCGAAAAGGGTGACAAGAATAGAAATATTGTTTACATTACATGAATTTCGTAAGAGGGGGGCTAAGGATGTTATTGGATGCAGCTGAGATTTGGTGCCAGCAGCATGCAGCTCAGACTTGGTGTCATGCAGGTGAGACTTGGTGTCATGCAGCTGAGAAATGGTACCAAGCAGTTCAGACTTGTTGCCATGCAACTGATACTTGGTGCCATGCAGCTGAGAAATGGTACCAAGCAGCTCAGACTTGTTGCGATGCAGCTGAGATTTGGTGCAATGCAGCTGAGACTTGGTGCCATGCAGCTGAGACTTGGTGCAATGCAGCTGAGACTTGGTGCCATGCAGCTGAGACTTGGCGTCATGCAGCGAGAAATGGTGTCATGCAACTGAGACTTGGTGCCATGCAGCAGAGACTTGATGGGAAGCAATTTAGACTTGGTGCCATGCAGCTGAGAAATGGTACCAAGCAGCTCAGACTTGTTGCGATGCAGCTGAGATTTGGTGCCATGCTACTGATACTTGGTTCCATGCAGCTGAGACTTGGTGCCGTTCGGGAATGAACTATAACTCTAGAGCGGCTGTTCCCAAAGTACGCCATGAAGAGAGACAATTACGTTTATAGGGGGGGGGGGGTAGTAGGAATTTGACACTAGTATTGTAAACGATTTTCTGCTGTAGAAAAATAAATAGACTGAATATCACTCAACCAGAGACTTGAGACTGAATATCACTCAACCAGAGACGTGAGACTGAATATCACTCAACCAGAGACGTGAGACTGAATATCACTCAACCAGAAACTTGAGATTGAATATCACCCAGCCAGAAACTTGAGACTGAATATCCCTCAACCCGAGACTGAATATCACTCAACCAGAGACTTGAGACTGAATATCACCCAACCAGAGACTTGAGACTGAATATCACTCAACCAGAGACTTGAGACTGAATATCACCCAACCAGAGACTTGAAATTGAATATCACTCAACCAGAGACTTGAGACTGAATATCACTCAACCAGAGACTTGAGACTGAATATCACTCAACCAGAGACTTGAGACTGAATATCACTCAACCAGAGACTTGAGACTGAATATCACTCAACCAGAGACTTGAGACTGAATATCACTCAACCAGAGACTTTAGACTGAATATCACCCAGCCAGAAACTTGAGACTGAATTTCCCTCAACCAGAGACTTGAGACTGAATATCACTCAACCAGAGACTTGAGACTGAATATCCCTCAACCAGAGACTTGAGACTGAATATCACTCAACCAGAGACTTGAGTGAATATCACCCAACCAGAAACTTGAGACTGAATATCCCTCAACCCGAGACTGAATATCACTCAACCAGAGACTTGAGACTGAATATCACTCAACCAGAGACTTGAGACTGAATATCCCTCAACCAGAGACTTGAGACTGAATATCACTCAACCAGAGACTTGAGTGAATATCACCCAACCAGAAACTTGAGACTGAATATCCCTCAACCCGAGACTGAATATCACTCAACCAGAGACTTGAGACTGAATATCACTCAACCAGAGACTTGAGACTGAATATCACTCAACCAGAGACTTGAGTTTAGACAATAAACAACAGGATTCATACCGATAAAATGTAAACGTTGAACAACCTGTATAACCTGCAACGAAATCAATGACCTTTTCAATGCATAAGGAAAGCACAGTGTGAAATTTATGCTAAATGAGGTCATGGGACAAGAAAGTTTGGAAACCACTGCTCAAGAGAAAACTCACCGACTAACAAAAGGATACAATAATAGCTTGCGATTCCTGGGGAACAGACAATACTTCCAAATTCTTTTTTTGATAGTCTTCTTTCAATTATTTCAGTGGGCATAGAATACATATAATTCTCCAGCAAATCCACACCCTAAATGCTGCTGCGTTGTCCCAACTGTTTGTTCAGAGCCTTACATTACATTAAATAATGTCAATGATAGCAGGCGAAATCAAATATTAAATAATTGATCCAGTTCTATTTTTAGTAATCGACGCAGGCCCGATAAAATCCCGTGACGGATCAGATGTAGCCCACTGTCAGATGTTACACCTATTTGGTGTATAGGGTAATACAAATTAGCATTTATCCTGCAGAACCGAGCATTCCGTTAGAGCACATCGCGCATGGAATTCAATTTTCCGCACACATCATCTTGATTTGAGCAAAAATGTTATCATGTACTATTTCATCTGCTATGTAAGCTGCCAAAACCGTCATCTGAGCCACGAAAAGATGAATATTATTTAGAGGGGAAAGTATGTTATATATTATTGAGCTGAATTAGTGCATTAAGAAACGGCATATAAGTGCTCAGTGTCTGATGATATCAAAATGTATGCAAGCTGATGGTTCCTATTGCTAAATTGTTAAACCCACTTTTCATCATGTGTTACTAGCGATCAGCTGTCGTATCAAGACAGACCGAATCTCACAATCTCAGCCAAGATGTGCCATCAGTATTTTATCTGCATCCAGCAGTCACTCATGAAATAGTTTCAGTAGGTATACGATGTGGCTGTGTACCCAAATCTTTCTTTGATATGCGCAATAATTGGGTAGTTGGTTAACATTCATTCTCATTAAATGTTTGTACTATTATATTTTCCGTCTCTGTGTTTGTTAAATGCAGAATTGAATACCTATTATCAGCAGATTATGGATAAACCAGCCATTGGCGCCAACAAAAATAAACCCACCACGGCGACAGAACGCATTTCCATTCTCTGGACTATATTCTTCGATAAATCTAGTAGGGCCATTGCCCTGCTGCAAGAGAGATCCAGCAGGAGTTTGAGAATGAACGCTGAAATAGTTTGCCTATTACAGATCTCTAAAATATTGGCCGAGAAGAGTTCACGTGAAATAAGCAAGTAATAGAACAACCAAACAAGCAAGTAATAGAACAACCAAACAAGCAAGTAATAGAACAACCAAACAAGCAAGTAATAGAACAACCAAACAAGCAAGTAATAGAACAACCAAACAAGCAAGTAATAGAACAACCAAACAAGCAAGTAATAGAACAACCAAACAAGCAAGTAATAGAACAACAAAAGAATCAAGTAATAGTACAACCAAACAAGCAAGTAATAGTACAACCAAACAAGCAAGTAATAGAACAACAAAAGAATCAAGTAATAGTACAACCAAACAAGCAAGTAATAGAACAACAAAAGAATCAATTAATAGTACAACCAAACAAGCAAGTAATAGAAAAACCAAACAAGCAAGTAATATAAAAACCAAACAACAAGCAAGTAATAGAACAACCAAACAAGCAAGTAATAGAAAAACCAAAAAAGCAAGCAAGAGAACAACCAAACAACAAGCAAGTAATAGAACAACCAAACAAGCAAGTAATAGAACAACCAAACAAGCAAGTAATAGAACAACCTAACAACAAGCAAGTAATAGAACAACCAAACAAGCAAGTAATAGAAAAATCAAACAAGCAAGTAATAGAACAACCAAACAAGCAAGTAATAGAACAACCAAACAAGCAAGTAATAGAACAACCAAACAAGCAAGTAATAGAACAACCAAACAACAAGCAAGTAATAGAACAACCAAACAAGCAAGTAATAGAAAAACCAAACAAGCAAGTAATAGAACAACCAAACAAGCAAGTAATAGAACAACCAAACGAGCAAGTAATAGAACAACCAAACAAGCAAGTAATAGAACAACCAAACAATCAAGTAATAGAACAACCAAACAAGCAAGTAATAGAACAACCAAACAAGCAAGTAATAGAACAACCAAACAAGCAAGTAATAGTACAACCAAACAAGCAAGTAATAGAAGAACCAAACAAACAAGTAATAGAAAAACCAAACAAGCAAGTAATAGAACAACCAAACTAGCAAGTAATTGAACAACCAAACAAACAAGAGAAAAACCAAACAAGCAAGAGAAGACACCAAGCAGCAATATGTTTCTACGACATTTCGTTTTCTGGACAACATCCTGCTACTCAGCAGGATTTTGAGCACGAGCGTAGAAGAAGTAATGGACAGTATAATATTTTAAGGAGTCACTTGCTATCTGGCAAGATGACACTTTGGACAGTTCTCCATTATTACCAAATAAAGTGACTATCTTCTTCTTCTTCTTTCGTTCACTTGAAACATGTCTATATTTGTAATTCTGTCTCCTTAATAAAACTCACTGTCTTTTGTAGTTCATACAGTGTCCCATAGAGTTTTGATTCCAGTGTTGTTTCCTCTGGCCAATATGTCAGCCTCAGCGTTTCATGCTCAGAACACTCTTGAAGTATATGTTTGGCACTCTGTGCTGCCTGTCCACATGTACACATGGCTGTGTTGCCAATCTTGAACTTTGTATACATGTGACTGCGGAGTCGGTTGTGTCCTGTTCTGAGACGTAGAATTATAACTTGTTCTGGTCTGTTCATAATATGATAGTCATCTTGTGTTGGTGTTTGTGGCTTTCTTATTGACTTGATCATCTGTTTTTTCTGATGGTAGGTGATTGGTATATCTGGTTGGTCTTCGGCAGCACCTTCCTTAGCCAGTGTGGCAGCTAAAAAACTGCTGAACTCCAACTCTGACCTACAGCCTGTGGTATTCCTGACAGATGCAAGGTCAGTGCTTCAAGCTCTCCAGTCTGAAAAACTAACAGACTTGAAAAAACTACTTAGCGAATTGTCTTACCAGTATAGGGTAACCATGCAGTGGATACCCTCTCACTGTGGAATACCAGGAAATGAAAAAGCAGACCAACTGGCTAAGTGACTATCTGGCAAGATTACACTTTGGACAGTTTTCCGTTGTTACCATATAAAGTGTGTATCTGGCAAGATGACACTTCGGATAGTTATCCATTTTTGCCAAAACAAAGTGTTATAAATTTATTTTAATATGACACTTTGGACAGTACTCCATTGTTACTAAATAAAGTGTCTATCGGGCAAGTTCACACTTTGGACAATTCACCATTGTTACCAAATAGAATGTTATACCTTTTTTTAAAGATACCATTTTGGACAATTCTCCAGTGCTACCAAATAAAGTGTTATAAACTCATTTTAAATGAAGTGAAAGTTTGAGTAATCATAGGAATACAGAGGAAAAAGTACAGAGAAATGTGTGAACAGACTGATTCACCGACCTAAAAGTATGTGAAATGACTCAGACCTCGACCTCAAACAAGCACAACGTCGGCCTGTCGTAACAACATGGTATATCGAAGGTTACAACTACGGGTGGATAAAGCTTCATCAAGAACTAACTGTTTTAGACAAATAACTTGGAGAAAACGTGCGCATTTAATATTTTGTTGAACAGTATTTAGTGCCCTGTGAAAAGGATTGTCAGAACGTACAATTTCGTAACTGCGTAAAATTCAGTCTGTAGTTTGAAGCATCTGATAAGGCGTCTCCAAGAAATAGAAAAGTAGTACACAGAATATCGCCGGCGAGTCCTGAGGGACAGGAGTTGTCCCAGTAACGGAACAACTCTATGTGTTTATGTTTACAGATTGTGGTTAATAGTTTCTAACACATTGTGGAATGTTATTGCCACAACATAAGTAGTGAACCTTTTCATATTAATGCAATCATCGTCATCAAGTGCTGTTAAAACCGTTTGAGCGAATAGACAAGTTAAGAGATGTTATGATTGACAGAAGCATATTTTATTTGAACTAATCATCATCAAGTGCTATTAAACCGTCTTAGCAAATAGACAAGTAAGGAAGAGCTTTACAATCTGTCATACAGCATATTTATAAAAACCGTGGAAGCATATTGATTGACAGTTGTATATTATATATATTTTGATCCAATCACCATCATCATCAAGTTGCCTGTGCAAACCGTCTCAGCAAATAGATAAGTAAGGAGCAGCTTTACATTATATCCGAACCAGTCTTCTACATCGTCAATTTATTCGTTCAGGAAGGTCTCAGCCAAAACGAATTGTACAATAATCGAGAGAACGAGGAGAGAGTCGACAGTGAATTGTTAATACTGAGCTTAAGTAGGAAAGTGGCAATGTTGAATCTCCTTGTGATGTTCTCAGAGAGTCATTAGTGAGGATGTGCGCCAAAATCGACCAAGCTCTAAATTCAGGAGAGAACGAAAAGCAACTTGTATGACAGTCAGATAAGAATCAATCGAATATAAAAAAATATTTAAAAAAGTAAAGTAACCCATAGCATGTATTAATGCCGTAGGGGTGTGAGATGTTAGCGATCTCACATTTCACAGGCTCTGCAAATGAGGGCGGTAGCCATCATCTCTCCCTCGCAGTCTTTACTTCCCTGATTAATCCGGTACCCATTTAAGGCTGGGTCGACCTGGGAGCCGTTGCGATCTGAAAACATTTCCGCCTCAACTGGGGAATGAACCCAGGACCACTCATATGCGAAGCCAGTGCGCTAACCACTGCGCTAACGCGGCTCCCCGAATATACTATTCTTTGAAACTGTTCAAGATCTTTACTTCTCATCGATACCATCAATATCATAGACTGCGAGAGCTACTTGAAATTATATCATAAGAGAACGAAATCCAATAACACTGGATAGGAGACATAGTCGACGGTTGACTAAACTCTTAGCACAACCGAGACAATGATAATTTTAAGGCACTAATTTAATCTTATCCGACTTCCACTATTCTACTATATTGTCTATTGTCGCTCCCCAGGTGAATGCTGATTGAACGTATCCACACTTACCGTTAAGCGTAGTGGTTGGATCTTCAGTTGTCGTTCCAAGACCAGATGTCGCCTTGGCTGCATTAAGACCATGATTTAAAAAAATGTTTTTTGATGGTTTCTATCCACCGTTTTCTTGGTCTACCCTTTGGCCTTATGTCCGGATATTCTTTTTATAAACCAAAGATTGTACTGCATAGCATATAAATCATTTATATATTTCTACTGTTCCAAAAACAAAATTAAAAAAATAAACGCAACTTTGTGAAGTTACTTCTATAAAAGATATTTGCTGATTGAACATCATTCAACATATCGACTGTATGCACCTGGTCATTCTCGCGGTTACCTGAATTGTATTCACGTCGTGCTTCGTGAGGCCATGAAGGAGGTCATGGACAAAACGACATGTTTGGCAATAACTCGTGACATGTTCATGCAAATTCCGGCAAAAAATTTTTGAATACAAAGTTGTTTGACCATATTATTGAATGACTATAAAAGATTGACGGTCCTCGAATAAATTATGTTGAAAATTCACTGCGCAAGTATGATTCATAATATTACAGAACAATGATACCAATCATCATTGGACGCTTACAGACTGGACAATCACAAAGTGTAGTTTCCAGAGAATTTAATGTGGTTAGAAGCACCATTAGTCCCTTTGGATATTATTTCAACAAACTGGCTCAGTGGCAGACGGTCCCGCAGTGGAAGACCCAGAGTCACAACTCCTCCAGAAGACCGCTTCATCCATCTGCGTCACCTCAGGAATAGATTTGCATCTGCGTTCTCCACAGTCCACTCAATGCCAGCAGCTCGTAGAATTTCAGATCAAACAGTCAGGAACCAGCTGCACGACGCTGGTGTTTAGGCTAGAATACCCTACAGATGTCCTATTCTTACGGACCGGCTTCGCCAGAACCGACTGCAGTGGGTGAATCAGCATTGTTAATTGACCATTGGGAATGACTGGAGACAGGTTTTGTTTAGTGATGAATCATTTTTGTACTCCAGCGACACGATAGACGGAGAAGAGTTTACCGCAGAGTCCATGATCAGCATTGATGAGACTCCTCGACATGGAGGTGGACGCGTACTGATATGGGGAGAGATCAACTTCATGGGAAGAATGACCTGGTGCAAATTGAAGGACGTCTGAATGCCGATCGCTACGTTACTGAAATTGATCGTCCCCTCGTCTTTCCAATTTTGGTTGCCCGATGATCGATTTTTAAGCAGGATAAGATATGGCACTCGTCCTCATAGATATCCATTTGTGCTAGGCATCATATGGCACAACTCACCACCCAGTAACTCGCTTACAACAACGTCAAGACCATTCCATGGCCAGCCATGTCATCAGACATGAACCCTAAAGAATAATTTTGGGATGAACTCAGCAGACAACTCCACCAGAGAGATGTGGCTCCAGCCAATCTCCGACAATTGCATCTTGCATTTTAGGAAGAGTGGGCAGCCATCCCACAACAACAGATCCAGCGGCTAATCGGATCCATGTCATTGAGATGTCATTCTCTGATAGATACCAGAGGAGGCTATACATCTTACTGAAACGGAGGCATAAGTTGCAAAGAATAAAAGTCCAAACTAAATTTAATGAACATAATTTCTTTGTTAAAATCTGAAATGTTCTTCATGCCAAGGTTAAAATTTTAATTCCGTAAAATAAAATTTTGGTGCACGTTTATAATTTGGTGTTCATTAGCATTGCAATGTTGTGTTTCAGTATATATGGTTGTGAGACATGGCCTCTAAATGCCGACTTGAAGAGAAGAATCCAGGCCTTTGAAAATAAATAACATAGACGTGTGTAGGGTATTTGTTACCGAGAACATAAGACCGAAGTGTTTTTGCAATAATATAATTAAATGATAAATATAATATAAAAAGATATAATTAATGTATTATCGGATCAATAACCGCTGTTAACAATCGTGAAATTTCGGTAAACTCCGGTGTTACGGGCACGTAATGAATGATACATTCCACGGTGAGAAAAGATGTTCTTCGAGGTACGGTGAATGGTTGAAGAAGACAAGGGTATTAGAATAACTGCCAAAAAGAGGCTGGATAATATCAAGGACCGGACTGGGTGTGAAGTTTCCAAATTCATCAGGTTGGTAGAAAAAGAGATGCGTGGTGATTTTTCTGCACCAAATGTCTCAATATGACACCCCTACGATCCTGACGAATTATGAGTTGTATTATTATTTTACCATTCCTGGTCCACTGAATAATTTTGACTTTATTTTCTTACGGAAAAATGTAGCTATTATCTCCCAGCCATCTTTAACGGCTGCTTACGTATGCCTGGTCACAATGCTACTATACTATGGTCTCTTTTATGGTTCCAGAAAATCACGGGCGGACCTTCACATACTCCTCTAGGCAATGTAAGAAACAGGTTTGGCCTTCGCATATCACCTTTAGAAGTACCAGATCTAACCTTGGCCTTGCTAAACACCGCAGGGCACTCTCTTGTGGCTGTGTATAGAATAAATGTTCTGATAAAACTAGAAACTAGATCTAGCGAGTGGATATCATTCACTTCTATCGAGGTCTGGAAGCACTTTGTTCATCCATATTGTTTAGAGATTCCGCAAACACAGGTCGAAACTGTTTACACTTGTACAAGAATGGTCTTCTTTCTAGCTCTCACAAATTGTATATTCAGACCTGCCTCTATATCTTCTTCTATTCTCTCTTTCTTATTCCTCTTCGTCTACCACTTTCATTTCTTCTTCCTTCTCTTCTTCTTCTTGTACTTCTTTTTCTTCCTCTTCCTCCTCTTCATCTTCTATCTAATCCTTCTCTTCCCCCCCATCCTTTTCTTCTTTTTTCTCTTCTTTCTCCACCTCCGTCTTCTGTCTTCTTCCACCTTCTATTCTTCTTCTACTTCCCACATCTCTCCTAATTTCGACTTATTCTCTTCCCTCTTTTTTTCTTCTACTTTCTCCTTTTCATCTACTTCCCCTCTTTTTCTTTTTCTGCTTCTTCCTCTTCTTTATCACCATCATCTCCTACCTCTTCTTCCTCTTCTTTTTCTTCTTCCTCTTCTCTTTCCTAACCTGCCCTCTTTCTCTTCTACTTCTTCTTTCTCTTGTTCATCATTATCTTCTTCCTCTACTTCTTACATCCAGATGAAAGTTTAGTATTTAATTGTCCGGCGATAAGAGAGATCCAGTGGGACTTTGAGAACTAATCCTAAATAATGAGTTTACATTTTGTTGCTTTGTATTTTTTTCAGGATATAACAAGTTCTCGCGCTAAAGCTTTGATGTTTGTTGTAGACGGTATGGTTTTCGTTGCCTCTATTACCGCACAAAACTAGCATTTACTGGGTCTGCCTCTTGGTCATTGCCTGCTATGTCATTATCATTTCTTGTTGTATTTTGCTGTTTGAAGGTTGCCATGTTTATGTTCATTTCCAAACTACTGCAAGTTTCAGGACGTAGTCCGTTGAAAGAAATACACTGTGTCAGGTTTATATAGCTTGGATGCAATGTGTACGCCTCTGCCTAGCGCATCCGACTTCAGCATGGCTTCCGGAGTATTATGACACAATGTGGTGAGACAGCCAGGTTCACTGCCTAAACCAAATTAATCACCTCTTACTACATAGGCCTACATGGCAGGTAACATGTCATTATTCTTTGCTCACCTTTATAGTCTCGATAACACGAGGGCGATATATTATATCTACTAGTTATGGCGTAGCAGTTAAGCAGTTTGTTTCGTACTCAATAGTGCGCGGGTTAGAACCCGGATCACATCCTTTTGATTGTGAAGAGTAATTATTTTCGGAGTTCCCTGGGAATAATCGCTACATTGTTGGTAGGTAGCTCATACCTACTTAGTTGTTGGTAGGTAGCTCATACCTACTTAGTTGTTGGTAGGTAGCTCATACCTACTTAGTTGTTGGTAGGTAGCTCATACCTACTTAGTTGCTGGTAGGTAGCTCATACCTACTTAGTTGTTGGTAGGTAGCTCATACCTACTTAGTTGTTGGTAGGTAGCTCATACCTACTTAGTTGTTGGTAGGTAGCTCATACCTACTTAGTTGTTGGTAGGTAGCTCATACCTACTTAGTTGTTGGTAGGTAGCTCATACCTACTTAGTTGTTGGTAGGTAGCTCATACCTACTTAGTTGCTGGTAGGTAGCTCATACCTACTTAGTTGCTGGTAGGTAGCTCATACCTACTTAGTTGTTGGTAGGTAGCTCATACCTACTTAGTTGTTGGTAGGTAGCTCATACCTACTTAGTTGCTGGTAGGTAGCTCATACCTACTTAGTTGCTGGTAGGTAGCTCATACCTACTTAGTTGTTGTAGGTAGCTCATACCTACTTAGTTGTTGGTAGGTAGCTCATACCTACTTAGTTGTTGGTAGGTAGCTCATACCTACTTAGTTGTTGGTAGGTAGCTCATACCTACTTAGTTGTTGGTAGGTAGCTCATACCTACTTAGTTGTTGGTAGGTAGCTCATACCTACTTAGTTGCTGGTAGGTAGCTCATACCTACTTAGTTGCTGGTAGGTAGCTCATACCTACTTAGTTGTTGGTAGGTAGCTCATACCTACTTAGTTGTTGGTAGGTAGCTCATACCTACTTAGTTGTTGGTAGGTAGCTCATACCTACTTAGTTGTTGGTAGGTAGCTCATACCTACTTAGTTGTTGGTAGGTAGCTCATGCCTACTTAGTTGTTGGTAGGTAGCTCATGCCTACTTAGTTGTTGGTAGGTAGCTCATGCCTACTTAGTTGTTGGTAGGTAGCTCATACCTACTTAGTTGTTGGTAGGTAGCTCATACCTACTTAGTTGTTGGTAGGTAGTTCATGCCTACTTAGTTGTTGGTAGATAGCTCATACCTACTTAGTTGTTGGTAGGTAGCTCATACCTACTTAGTTGTTGGTTGTGGGTTTTAGTATGTCCAGTGAGGACGCACTCCCTCTCCTCTCCCTGATCACTCCCCATTCTTCTCTGAACATCTCCTCTCTCTGAATACTCTCATTTCTATCATTTTCTGAACATCTCCTCTCTGAATACTCTCATTTCTATCATTCTCTGAACATATCCTCTCTCTGAATACTCTCATTTCTATCATTCGCTGAACATCTCCTCTCTCTGAATACTCTCATTTCTATCATTCTCTGAACATCTCCTCTCTCTGAATACTCTCTAAACATTCTCTGAACACTGATTATATAAACATTACAAGAGAACCAAACATGTTGCACCGAGACCATCGACTATACCGATATTTTGCGTTGGCTAATGGGAAAACAGCCTTCTAAATGACTCTTTAGTCTTTTCCCATGATTTTCATCCGTCAAAATAGTATACATTGTGTCGACAGCCAATCAAACGTCAAGCGATTCATTTCAGAAAGCTGTTTCCCATTAACCTGTCTATACATCTATTGTCGTTTCTCTGCATAGGCTGAAAGCGTCGCAGAATTGAACAGCGATCGGGTTTTGGACTATGCTACGTTTGGTCTGTCGCTTGACATGCAGTAGTATTGTGACTCTTTCAATCCACAGTCTTCGTCGTTGTCTGCCTCTGCATCATGTTGTGTCCACTTTAATATTGTATAATCATGAAACTGACCAATAATGATTCATTCTAATTAAATGGCCGAACCATTTAAGTCTCTGTTTTTCAATATATTTGACCACAGATATTATACCAACAGTTCTTGTAATCTCTTCATTTCTCACATCTCTTCTTGTTCTGTTTGCTGTTTTTCTTAGACATCTCATTTCACACGTATTAATCTTTCTCACTTGTTCTTTAGTTAGTGTCCATGTCTGACATTGATAACACAATGTTTGTAAGAAAATTGAATTTACGATTTGTCGTTTGGTTTGCATCGAGATAGATTTGTGTTTCAAAATTGATGTAAGTTCATAATTTACGTAGTTACTTTATTAGTAGATAATAATACTCTCAGTACATTAACAATTAGACTTGATTTACTAGACGGTCGTGACTTCTACGATACCAAGGAATACTACTACTCATTTTATCTCTAAACAACACACACACAACATAAAAACCATATCAGAACAGATACAACACAGATGGACTTACATAAAAACCATATCAGAACAAATACAATACAGATGGACTTACATAAAAACCATATCAGAACAAATACAATACAGATGGACTCACATAAAAACCATATCCTAACAAATACAATACAGATGGATTCACATAAAAACCATATCAGAACAAATACAATACAGATGGACTCACATAAAAACCATATTAGAACAAACGCAATACAGATGGACTCAAATAAAAACCCTATCACAACAAATACAATACAGACGGATTCACACCCTGGTAGATATCACAAATCACGTAACATTTACACGTTCAAAAATTAGTATACCAAAACCAAAAAGTCACAATTGCATTTTTTTAAAAAGCCATTACGCCCTGATATACCTACGATGGACTACCGTCCTAGGTTGAAAACGGCCTGTCTCGAGTTAATGGGTCTTTATTCTCATTAACAAACAAATCCACGCCACCAATCAAAAATTATAACTGTGTTGCTCCCGAAATACTGATCTTTATCATACATATTTAAAATTCAAGTCCACGCCTGCTATTACATTTCCGCTATTCTACCCTATGGGTTCACACCCTGGTCTCAGTGAAATTATTTCCAACTTTCCGGTACCAGATTAGTCTGCAGAATTAGGTCGACCTGGATCAGAGTTCATGGTTGCTTCTAGCAAATGTGGTAAACGCCCTGACAATTGTATATCTACGTCAATTCTGCGCTCTCATTTTGTCATTATGGGTTTGTTGAATTACGTCATTATGTGGCATGCTTAAGGGGGACGTCCATAAATTAAGTCTACGATTGGGGTTGGGGGGAGGGTTTCAGAAACAGTTTTTGATAATGGTGAGGGGAGGAGGGGAGTTTGAAAAAAATATATATCATTATTTTTTTTATCCAATGACATTGTTTGAAATTGAAGCATTTTTTTGTGAATCTGAAAAAAAACATATGGTTGTTTTTTTCGCGCTATTTTTGTTTGAATTTTTGTGTGGACTGGGATGGTGAACATTTTGTGACAAAATTAAATTAGCACAGGAAATAACTCGATGGCGCATGATCTGGGGATATCACTGACTCTGGGGATGTCACATAATCTGGGGATATCACTGACTCTGGGGATGTCACATAATCTGGGGATATCACTGACTCTGGGGATGTCACATAATCTGGGGATATCACTGACTCTGGGTATGTCACATAATCTGGGGGTATCACTGACTCTGGGGATGTCACATAATCTGGGGATATCACGGAATCTTGGAAAATCACTGAATCTGGGGATATCACTGAATCTGGAGATATCACGGAATCTGGTGATACACGGAATCTGGGGATATCACTGAATCTGGAGATATCACGGAATTTGGGAATATCACGGAATCTGGGGATATCACGGAATCTGGGGATATCACGGAATCTGGGGATATCACTGAATCTTGGAAAATCACTGAATATGGTGATATCACGGAATCTGAGGATATAATTGAATCTTGGAAAATCACTGAATCTGGTGATATCAAGGAATCTGGGGATATCATTGAATCTGGGATATCACTTAATCTGGGGATATCACTGAATCTTGTAAAATCACTGAATATGGTGATATCTCGGAATCTAAGGATATAACTGAATCTTGGAAAATCACTGAATCTGGGGATATCACAGAATCTGTGGATATCACTGAATCTGGGGATATCACTGAATTTTGGAAAATCACTGAATCTGGGGATATCACAGAATTTGGGGATATCACGGAATCTTGGAAAATCACTGAATCTGGGGATATCACTGAATCTGGAGATATCACTGAATCTGGGGATATCACTGAATCTGGTGATATCACTGAATCTTGGAAAATCACTGAATATGGTGATATCAAGGAATCTGAGGATATAACCGAATCTTGGAAAATCACTGAATCTGGTGATATCACGGAATCTGAGGATATAACTAAATCTTGGAAAATCACTGAATCTGGTGATATCGGAATTTGGGATATCACTGAATCTGGGATATCAAGGAATCTGGGGATATCACTGAATCTTGGGATATCACTGAATCTTGGGATACCACTGAATCTGGGGATATCAAGGAATCTGTGGATATCACTGAATCTGGGGATATCACTTAATCTGGAAATATCACTGAATCTGTGGATATCACTGAATCTGGGGATATCACTGAATCTGGGATATCACTTAATCTGGGAATATCACTGAATCTTGGAAAATCACTGAATCTGGGGATATCAAGAAATCTGGGGATATAACTGAATCTGGGGTTATCACTGAATCTGGGGATATCAAGGAATCTGGGAATATCAAGGAATGGGGGATATCACTGAATCTGGTGATATCAAGGAAACTGGGGATATCACTGAATCTGGGATATCACTAAATCTGGTGCTATCAAGGAATTGGGGAAATCACTGAATCTGGGGATATAACTGAATCTGAGGATATCACTAAATCTGGTGATATCAAGGAATGGGGCATATCACTGAATCTGGGGATATCACTGAATCTGGGATATCACTTAATTTGGGGATATCACTAAATCTAGGGATATCACGGACTCTGGAAATATCACAGAATGTGCCATCGTTTCTGTTATGTTATGTTGTGCATTTCACTGAATTTGCCATCGTTATTGTTATGTTATGTTGTGCTTCCATCACAATTGGTGATGGCCATTTGTTACATCAACTTTTGAAATTCAGAGTTCTTCTCGTTCGAAGTTGAACATGTCTACACAACAAGTCCAGTTTTCTTGATTAATGCTGCTGTATGTTAAAGCTCCCCAGTGCTCCCGTACATTTTTCTCAGGGCATCCATCTCTGTAGGCCAGTGTTCCTCCCTTAATTGGCTTAATGCAGTTTGTAGGATATATTTTTCGGTCTGTGCTGCCTACCCACATGGACACAGAGGTAATGAAACCCGTCTTAGTCTATTTAAGCGACTGTTTAGTCTGTTGTGTCCTGTTTTGATGCGGAAAATGATAACCTGCTCAGCTCTAGTGATAGTTGTATTCTTGTGGTCGACTTTCCTGATAGCTTTGATGATGGTCCTCTTTTCCTGGTAGGGGATTTCTTGGTCTTTAAATTCAGAGTTTAACGGTGATTTCCAGTCAACTACTAGCTTGGCTGTAATGACAGAGTGGGGTTCCATCCTCAATTAACATTACTTTTGATGTGAGTATCGTACTTCATCCATTTTGAAACTATTACTTGTGATGTCAGTGTCGTACTTAATGAGATTTGAAATTATTACTTTTTATGTGAGTATCGTACTTAATCAGATTGGAAATTACTACTTTTAGTTACAAAATAACACTGCCGGAAATCTGGATCAAGTCTCCCAATAGTTAAACACTTGTTCAAGCTAATATGCTGAGTCATTTTATACCCACATTGCACTAACTATGATAATTTAACACCAGGGAGGATGATTTATATGTGGACGACCCTATTCCCTCCATTTACTTAATAGCTTCAGACAGCAATCATAACCGGATGGCATGTGGCTCGTCCTGTGATTCGATACTATTATGTGAGAATTTCGTAATCGTATTTCAGTGTTTGATAGAGTACTTTGTCAATTATGCCCTGATCATCGACAATGTAATAGAAGGATGATTCGTGGTCTCCAGCAGGACTGTATAATACCGAAGGACTTGTATTATCTCAAACTATAACACATAGGGTCCGTCTCTGTGGCGAAATGGTACAGAGTGCGTCTGTGACTGCCAAGGTATCGAGTTCGATCCCCGCCACATGCATTTGAGCATCCGGACCGTTCAGAAAGCAGTGGCATTGAAGGTTGGCTGCAACGGACCTCCACCATCCCTTGTCTCTTGTCTTGGTTGTGCACAGTGCTAGACTGAACCTGCCCATCTCGTGTTGCTTCTCTCCCATGTGTATCTCTGCCTACATCTGCAATCATTTATGATTATGTGTCCAAGGTATTGATAATGTTCTACTTGTTGTAGTTTCTCCTCCATGTATTTAAAAAAAAAATGTTTAGCGCTTGTTGCTCTGTGATTTAGCTGATTGTTTTTGTTTATTGGATATCTATATCTAGTTCATATTCTGTACTTGTTTATCGACTTGATTTATTCGTTTCTCTAGCTCCTGTTCTTCGTTATAAAACAGTTTAAAAGAAGGATCATAAAGTGTAGAGGAATTACTTCATTGTACTCGTGTTACCCATTTACCCCCGTCCCTCCCCCATCATCGTACCATTATAGCAATTGACGCAATAGTTTCCAGCCCTCTCATAGTAGCATTATAGCAATTGACGTAGTAATTTCCTACCCTCTCATAGTACCATTATAGCACTAGACCCAGTAGTTCCCCCATCTCATAGTACCATTATAGCACTAGACCCAGTAGTTCCCCATCTCTAAGTACCATTATAGCACTAGACCCAGTAGTTTCACATAACTTCAGATCTCGTAGTACCATTATAGCACTAGACCAAGTAGTTCCCCCATCTCTAAGTACCATTATAGCACTAGACCAAGTAGTTCCCCCATCTCTAAGTACCATTATAGCACTAGACCCAGTAGTTCCCCATCTCTAAGTACCATTATAGCACTAGACCCAGTAGTTCCCCCATCTCTAAGTACCATTATAGCACTAGACCCAGTAGTTTCCCCATCTCATAGTACCATTATAGCACTTGACGTAGTAATTTCCTGCCCTCTCATAGTACTGTTATAGCGCTTGATTACACTTGATTTAATAGTTGTAAGCGATAATCCTTAGGATTCTCCAAAATGAATGCAATTGTAAACAAAACGTCACGACCGACTCGGGCTGAACCAGCGACTTCTTGAGTAGCAATGGCGTGACCACTACGCCTGGGAAATCCTCAAAGACGTCTGCAAACGTTATCTGAAGTCGCTGGACTTCAGAATGAGCTACAGCAGAATGGGTGGGCATACGTAATCAGATCTAGCTGAAGGTAGGTTATGCATGTTGGTCTGAAAACTGGAGAAACTAAATTATGACAAATTACTGACACTAGACGGGGTAAACTAAATTGTGACAAATTACTGACACTAGACGGGGAAAACTGAAGAAACTAAATGATGACAAATTACTGACACTAGACGGGGAAAACCTGGAGAAACTAAATTATGACAAATTACTGACACTAGACGGGGAAAACCTGGTGAAACTAAATTTTAACAAGTTACTGACACTAGACGGAGAAAACTGAAGAAACTGAATTGTGACAAATTACTTGACACTGGACGGGGAAACTGAAGATACTAAATTGTGACAAATTGCTGACACTAGACGAGAAAAGTGAAGAAAACGTTGTTTTTGACCAAATTCTCAAATGGAAATTAATTACTTTGTTTGCCAAGCCTGACAAAATCTCATTAAATAAATAATACATCATTCAGTCGATTGATTTCAGTTAAAATCAATGCCTATTTTTTGTTGATTTTCAATGATTATTTTTGCGCTTCACCCGTAGTTTTTTTTTACATATTAAGATGACGTGAGCATGAAATAATCCCTTTAACTTTATGTAAAAACGAGGCATTAGTCGTTAAAAGGATCGTACTGTATCTCACATTCACGTGCGGGTTATTATGTAATTTATCGCCGATAACAATGAAGCTAGGCTCTATGTTTTTCTATACACCGCCATTTACTCACCCGTGTTAGGCATTTCATGTGCTAAAGGGTAGACAGCGTATAGTATCCTCGCCGAGGTGTATACAACTATGAAAGAGGGAGAAGAGAATAGATGTCAACATGTTCAGACCTGGTGTCGCCATTACTGGACATGAGCAGGTAGTTCTCGAGACATTATGAAGTAATTCAATTAGCTGTGAGCAGCCAGCTCTTAACCGTGCATAACTTTCTGACAAAACGTATGTCCTCCACAGTTGAGTAACTCAGGTGACACTAAAAAATAAGGCATAGTCTGAAAGACAGTCGTGTTAAGGGGAGTTTATGGATGTTTGTTTAGTCTCAGAAGGGAGACATTCCAGTGTGACAGTATCCCAGAATCATCACGTATTTCCAGGAGTGCAGTTTATACGTCTGGGACAACTAGTTCATCATTCTTCCTTCAGATCTGTTGACCCATCTGTTGATGGATCTGTTGACCCATCTGTTGACCCATCTGTTGATGGATCTGTTGACCCATCTGTTGACCCATCTGTTGATGGATCTGTTGACCCATCTGTTGATGGATCTGTTGACCCATATGTTGATGGATCCGTTGACCCATCTGCAGTGATGGTGCACCTAGCATTCCCTGTAACGTAGGTGTCTGCCACAAAATGACAAAACTCTACACCTCCATGCCTTTCTCCATCATCCATGGGGACTATTTGACAGAAGACAAAAGTAAGAAATTAAGACACGACACGATTGACAATGACTAATTCACAGGCGACAGGTTGTCAGTCTATCTCCCAACTTCCCTTAGCTGTCTTCTACGACATGCGTGAAAATAAGACAGTGGTCCTATTTTTTAAACCCTGAACTAGAAGTCCAGACCCTGGTTACCACACGAGCGAAATGAGTGAGAATGTAGAATTAATTGAAAGGCTCTCAGAAAACTAGTAGAAAATATAGCTAAAATTTCCAAGACACAGCATCCACGGGGAACAATGAAACAGAGAATATTTAAGAATACAAGGAGAAGATAGGCTATCATGAAAACTAGACAAGGACTGGAATTTGCTTGAATGTGGTAGAGTAGAGACAGGGAGAGAAACTACAACAAGTAAAACAGTATCAATATCTTGGACACATAGTCACAAATGAAGGCAGATGTGAAACAGAAGTTAAAAGGAGAATAGGAATGGCTAAAAGTACCTTCAATGACATGAGGAAATTATTAATATCTAAACAAGTTACAAACAAGTTAAAAATGAGAATTATAAAATGCTACATCTATTCCATATTAATGTATGGCTCAGAAACATGGACACTAAATAAACAATTAGAAGACAAAATTGATGCTTTTGAGATGTGGGTATATAGAAGAATAGGGAGAACATCATGGAAAGAGAAGAAAACCAATAAAGAGGTGCTAAAGACACTTAATATGAAGAAAGAATTACTAAGAGAAATAAAGATCAGGCAAATAAAATACTTTGGACACATTAAAAGACATGACACCCTATTGAAGACCTTACTTGAGGGTAAAGTCAAAGGGAAGCGAGCAAGAGGTAGGCAGATATACAAGTGGGAGAGTAACATTACACGATGGATAGGTTACAGTCTAGCAGAGTGCACCACCAAGACAAGAGACAGGAGATGTTGGAGATACGTTGCAGCCAACCTTCGTTGCGGAGACGGCACTTGATGATGATGATGGTAGAGTAGAGGAAGAAGTTGCGGGTAAGTAAACAAGAGGCAGACCAAGATTACGATGGACATGTAAACATGACACTGGAAGAGGCTGTGATGTGAAGCTTGCACAGAACCGTGAGGCTTACAGAGTGCCAGTGATGATAACTTTATGTAAAGGACACGTCACGTAGATAGATAGTTAGAGAACATATTCAAGGATAGAGAAAAATGAATGGCCCTTGTCTGTGGCCTGTGTACCCCAGGATTCATAAACAACATAAGGCCTAAGGAATTTGATTGACTATAGTATTTGCAAAGTTGAGAAACTACTCATGCGAGAAGCAACGTGTTGCATGAATGGATAAAAGTATCAACATTCCTACTGTCAGCGGCGATTATCATATTTCACATATGCCACAAGTGCTTTTGTGATAGAATAGAAGTTTATGGTCTGAACACATTGTAACATACTTCTAAATTGTTAAACACATAGACGGATGGATATACTGCTATAATCACGTACTAGTATTTTAAGGATAATAGGAATGGCTAAAATTACTTTCAATAACATGAGAAAAATATTAATGTCTAAATAAATCTCAAGTGATGGTAGATGTGAAACAAGTTAAAAGGAGAATAGGGATGGCTAAAATTACTTTCAATAACATAAGGAAAATATAAACGTCTAAATAAATTAACGTCAAGACTAAATATGAGAATTATAAAATGCTACACCTGTGCTAAATTAATGTATGGCTCTGACACATGGAGATAATGGAAAACTAGTAAGCAGATTTGACTCATTAAAGATGTGGTTGCATAGAAGAATAGGGAGAAGCTCATGAAAAGAGAAGAAAGAGAAAAAAGATTTATCTAAAAAAACTGTATAAAAAAAAGAAAAAAAGAAAACAGGACACCTTGTTGAAGACTTCAAATGAATCAAGTGTCATGTCGGGTTGCGTACGCGATCACGTTTCTCCTCAACTCTCTGTCTCTTGTGTTGTTAAAAAGTTCAGTTGGTGACTTCTTTTTGTGTCACAGTGACAACACATCAACAAATTTCTTTCTCTGTCTTCCTCTGTCTCTTCTCCCCTTGATCTTTCCGATGGTTAATAAATGTTCAAGTTTTACGTTTATCATCACATGCTCTCAAAATCTTGACTATCTATTTCTAATCTGACATAATTTGTCGTTTTACTCCAGCATCTCTAAGAACTTCTCTATATTATTTTTCTTGGCTGTTAATGAAATTTTCATCATTCTTCTTAAAAACCACATCTCAGTTGCTTCTAGCTTATAGTTGGCACTTTTGCTTTGACTGTCCAAAGTCGAGGGGAGCAAGAGATAGGCACAGATACAAGTGGGAGAGAAACACCACGGCAAGAGATGGGATGTTGGAGGCCCATTGCAGCCAACCTTTATTGCGGAGACGGCACTTAATGATGATGCTATTCGCTTCCATCGCATGGGAAAGAAACACTTTTACTTTACCACCATACAGGGTGATATGGTCAGTATCACACCTGCAAGTGATCTAGTACCAATTTTCTTAGTCTAAGTCAAGCTAGAATGTGATAAGTATCTTAGTCTAAGTCAAGCTAGAATGTGATCAGTATCTTAGTCTAAGTCAAGCTAGAATGTGATCATTATCTTAGTCTAAGTCAAGCTAGAATGTGATAAGTATCTTAGTCTAAGTCAAGCTAGAATGTGATCAGTATCTTAGTCTAAGTCAAGCTAGAATGTGATCAGTATCTTAGTATAGGTCAAGCTAGAATGTGATAAGTATCTTAGTATAGGCCAAGCTAGAATGTGATCAGTATCTTAGTATAGGTCAAGCTAGGATGTGATCAGTATCTTAGTCTAAGTCAAGCTAGAATGTGATAAGTATCTTAGTCTAAGTCAAGCTAGAATGTGATAAGTATCTTAGTATAGGTCAAGCTAGAATGTGATCAGTATCTTAGTATAGGTCAAGCTAGAATGTGATCAGTATCTTAGTCTAAGTCAAGCTAGAATGTGATCACTATCTTAGTCTAAGTCAAGCTAGAATGTGATCAGTATCTTAGTCTAAGTCAAGCTAGAATGTGATCAGTATCTTAGTATAGGTCAAGCTAGAATGTGATAAGTATCTTAGTATAGGTCAAGCTAGAATGTGATCAGTATCTTAGTATAGGTCAAGCTAGGATGTGATCAGTATCTTAGTCTAAGTCAAGCTAGAATGTGATAAGTATCTTCGTCTAAGTCAAGCTAGAATGTGATAAGTATCTTAGTATAGGTCAAGCTAGGATGTGATCAGTATCTTAGTCTAAGTCAAGCTAGAATGTGATAAGTATCTTAGTCTAAGTCAAGCTAGAATGCGATAAGTATCTTAGTATAGGTCAAGCTAGGATGTGATCAGTATCTTAGTCTAAGTCAAACTAGAATGTGATCAGATATCTTAGTCTAAATCTAGCTAGAATCTGGTCTGTATCTTGGTCTGAGTCGAGCTAAATGTGGTCAGTATGTTAGTCTAAGTCCAGCTAGAATGTGGTCAGTATCTTGGGTCTAAGTAGAACTAGAATGTGGTCAGTATCTTGGTCTAAGTCCAGCTAGAATGTGGTCAGTATCTTGGGTCTAAGTTGAACTAGAATGTGGTCAGTATCTTGGTCTAAGTAGAACTAGAATGTGGTCAGTATCTTGGTCTAATTCGAACTAGAATCTGGTCAGTATCTTGGTCTAAGTCGAACTAGAAGTCATTCAGGATTCTCATTATTTTCATTTCATTTATAAATTGATCTCTTAGACCACGCGACCAGTACATGTACTAACTTCTAAGCTACTGCCATCCTTGCGGTGTGGTTATGGTCAACGAAAACTACTTTTCTATCTCTCCTAACAATATATTGCCCAATACCCTTATTTAGCTGATTCCTATAGGTTAAATCGTTGATCTCATACCTGTGAGATCCAGGGTTCGACTCCCAATGAGGATTGGGTTGTTTTTCTGTTGGAGGATATATTGTTTAAAAGAAAACTCGCCCTGCAGATGACGTGGCAACAACATGGGCATGCGGCCTTTATCACACAATCCACTAGCAAATCCCCTATCGGGAAGAATACAGTATTGATTGATTTTATTTAAAGAAGGACACAATCCGGCTCGCTAATCCATCTTTACTGGCACTACAAGCTGATTTAAAATTATTCTCTTCACTGGACCCTGCACACAGTATATATGAAATTATAAATTATCTCATCCAATCTGTAAAATATAACACAAAAAGTGAGAAGAAGGAAATTATTACGTTTAACTTTTGATGTTGCGTGCAGGGCCGTGGAAACGTCTTCAGTAGGGATGGTTTACCCAAATGTCTTCAGCAAGGAAGGTTTACCTCAATGTCTTTAGTAAAGAGGGTTTACTTAAATGTCTTTAGTAAGGAGGGTTTACCTCAATGTCTTTAGTAAGGAGGGTTTACCTCAATGTCTTTAGTAAGGAGGGTTTACCTCAATGTCTTTAGTAAAGAGGGTTTACTTAAATGTCTTTAGTAAGGAGGGTTTACCTCAATGTCTTTAGTAAGGAGGGTTTATCTAAATGTCTTTAGTAAGGAGGGTTTACCTTAATGTCTTTAGTAAAGAGGGTTTACTTAAATGTCTTTAGTAAGGAGGGTTTACCTTAATGTCTTTAGTAAAGAGGGTTTACTTAAATGTCTTTAGTAAGGAGGGTTTACCTTAATGTCTTTAGTAAAGAGGGTTTACTTAAATGTCTTTAGTAAGGAGGGTTTACCTAAATGTCTTTAGTAAGGAGGGTTTACCTAAATGTCTTTAGTAATGAGGGTTTACCTAAATGTCTTTAGTAAGGAGGGTTTACCTAAATGTATTTAGTAAGGAGGGTTTACCTCAATGTCTTTAGTAAAGAGGGTTTACTTGAATGTCTTTAGTAAGGAGGGTTTACCTAAATGTCTTTAGTAAGGAGGGTTTACCTAAATGTCTTTAGTAAGGAGGGTTTGCCTAAATGTCTTTAGTAAGGAGGGTTTACTTAAATGTCTTTAGTAAAGAGGGTTTACTTAAATGTCTTTAGTAAGGAGGGTTTACCTCAATGTCTTTAGTAAAGAGGGTTTACTTAAATGTCTTTAGTAAGGAGGGTTTACCTCAATGTCTTTAGTAAAGAGGGTTTACTTAAATGTTGTTAGTAAGAAGGTGTCCATGTTCATGTTTGGTGGTTGTCTCTCTTCTCCATGTTCAATATGTCCAATAATGCAAGAGACAGGCGTAGAAATCTAAGAAATAGTCTATGGCTTGATTTTGTACAGGTATTAACCGTTGCATTATTACTATTGGCATATATTTTGTCATGTAAACATTCATTTTTGCACATTACACAAAAAATGGAACTAATTTTTAAATTTTACTGCCATATTCGCTCTCGGCACTTCAAATTGATAAGAAATTAGTGTACTAGTAACATTTCAGTAACATAACTTTTGTAATTAAGAAAAAAATTACTGATCAGAATTTCCTAAGGGGTGTAGGTGGGTGGTGGTGGGAGTAACAATGTTAAACAGCCACTTATCTACAGACTTGGTTGCTTGTTGCAGATAGACTTCTAGACAGACTTCTTTAAGATAGATTTCCTGAAGACATTGCACTCTGTCGACATTTGATGTTCAAAAGTGGAGGCGATAAAGAAAATTATTTGAAACCATTTTATTTTAAATCGCTTGTTCGCTACTGTATACACAGCAGAGTCTTTCCAGAAAACTAAAATATTTTAATCATATCAAACGCCATGACGGCCCAGAGAAGACCATAATGGAGGGAATGGTGCCAGGGAGACAAGCAAGAAGCAGACCAAGAAGAAGATGGATGCAAGACATCAAAGACCACCTGAACATTCCAGAAACAGAAGCAGAAAGACTGGAACCAGATAGACAGGTTTCGAAAGTCTGTGATAACGGCTACATCCTGTTCAGGATATGCTACCTGATGACGATGCTGGAGACACTCATAAACACAAATTTCTGAAGTTAATCCTCCAACTTCCAACAAATGTTGCCCACATCTGATCTCTGACCTAAATGGTGTAAATTGACTATTTTACTCGTACTTACAGCGCTTGAATACATCTCCTGAAACATTTATCAGATGAGATCAGAAGGGATGCGACGCGGTGATGGTTAGAGCTGGTATGTTGAGTCTAAGGATGGAATGTGATTGTAATGAAGATGTGAATTATCAACTTCCTGTTCCGGCTGCGATATTCACGCCTGTAGCATGCACATCTTGAAGTTATTTCTGTGAGTAGTTACAGGTACATATTTCAGACAAAAGTTGAACAGGTACATATTATATTCTACCTAAACTTGGTAGATAGGTCGTGACGATCAAACATGTAACACCTGTGGGCTAAATTGGGAAACGTCCTTCTAAATTGGCGCATTTCTTCTCTCATAATATTCATTGGCTGTAGACATAAAGTATACGCAAAGTGACCAATTAAAATCACGGGAAAAATAAAATGCGTCACCTGAGAATGATGATCACCGATGAGCCAACATGACTGTATAATAGAGGAAGGACACTAATACGACGTCCAGGATGATGGGGCATGAATCGTTAATCAGAAGCTGTAGCTTGTACCAAAGTTGTGTCGATTCCTAACTATTGATTGTGTTTAGTATACTCTTCTGTTGGCGGGCACCGAGAGGGGAGAAAAGAATAGCAACACTGTTTACGTGTCATGCATTATGTAGCAGGCGAAGTAGGTTTTGTGTGCTAGAATGATGAAACGTGTTAGAGAGGAGGATTGAGAGATGTTTTATTTGTGTAGTCTTCGTGAGTTATGCTGCTTAAGTTGTTCTGCCGGTGGTAAAGATAAGGTGAGAGACAGAATTCCGTATATAAAGTAAAAGCAGTAGTAGCATTCAGGACGTAGCCATCGCCCCAGCATTTTTTGGTTGTAGTGATTTTCTAGGCAATGTAAATAACTTCCAGTAGTTTGCTATTGCTTTCTGCATAGTCCGAGTGCAAAATTGCCTGCGGCGGGATTCGAACCCTGTACCTTGGCTGTCACATACGCATTACCTATATAGAATGTGGAATTGGGAGAAATATAAGAGGAGATGTGGACACAGAAAAGAAGGGAGACGGCTAAGGGATTTTCCAAATGTGGTTCTCTCTCCCATCCCATAGAGGTCAAGGTAACCTAAAAGCCTTACCGAAATCGTGTCAGACCGAAATGAGCAGACATCGCAGAAAATCTGTAAACCATGACACAATGCTTGTCGTTCTCAAGATTCAATTCTGCGTATCTACATGAGTTTTGCTAAACATTGATCACAGACCGCCTGTCTAATTAGTTTTGCTGCAGTTATTATCTAGCCATGATGGAGACAGAGTGGCTAGATAGTTTTAGGTCATCCGCATGCCTCTTATTGAAGTGGTTCTCAAGTTGGGTAATATGAAACCTCAGTTGTACACAGCTTTGATCATGATGTGATCCCCAAGTTGTCTACAACGTTGGTGGTGTACGAATCCGTGAGTGGTGGTGTATGAACCCGTGTGTGGTGGTGTATGAACCCGTGTGGTGTATGAACCCGTGTGTGGTGGTGTACAAACCCGTGTGTGATGGTGTATGAACCCGTGTGTGGTGGTGTATGAACCCATGTGTGTAGAAGGAAAGAGAAAGAATACTAAAATCTGAAGTTATTTCGGGTAAAATATAATAAATATGTACTAATCAACATTAGGGAGTCGTCTTCGCGTCGAAGGTTGGCTGCAACGGACATCCAAAACCTTCCGTCTCTTGTGCTGACACTCTTGCTAGACTAGGCCCTACATTGTCCATCTCAAGGTTTCCATGCCACTTTTATATCCGTCTATCTTTTGCTCTGCACCTATCCACTCTACTTTCAAATATGGTCTTCAATATGGTAGAGTGTCGTGTAATATGTTCAAAATATGTTATTTTATTTAAAAAATTTCCCATTTCTTTAATAGTTCTTTTTTTTCATACGTAGTTTAATCTGAACTTTTTTGTTCGTTTTCTTATCTTTCTATGAAAGTTTTTAGAATAACTATTGGATGTAGGCCACACGTTTTATTTGTGTTATGTCGATGATATTGATCTCTTGACTGGTTCCGGATATGAACTTTTGGAACTTGCCTGAATGTTTGAAGAAGTTAGTCGAAAATATGGCATTTAAAAGAGCGTTGAGAAAAGATAGATATTGGTGACTAGTGAAACCAAGCAAGATACCAGAAATATCAGGCTAAACGGTCACAAACTTGAAGAAATTACATCCGTCAATTATCTCGGGTCGCAAATATGCAATGTTGGCAACTCGAGAAATGAGATTATACTAAAACTCGAGATGGCAATGGCTGCCATGACAAGGTTGAATGTGCTGTGAAAAAGTAAGCTCAGTAATACAGTAAAGATCAATCTACTGAGATCGCAAATTTTAAATATACTTTTATACGTATGGGAAAGTTGGACACTCAGTACAGACACATACGTTTAAAGTGTGTAGGAAAAATGTGGTACAGTATTAAGACTCGTATTACAGATATAGACATGTTTCAAGTGAACGAAAGAAAAAGACTCGTATTTTTCTGTGAATAACGTCATAATTAAGGGTGATATGGTCACATGAAGCCGGAGATATGACTGCATTTATTTGAGCCATTTTCTTCTTTATTCGCTCATAGCTTGAATATCAGCGCCGCAAAGTGCCCATACCTATCGTTAGTTGCAACTAAGGAGATTTAGGAGGGAGGGATGGTGAGGTTGACTGCCACATTAATTTGAAAACCAAATGTAATCAAAATAGATTCCTAAGTCGGATGTGCTAGCCGAAATACGTAGATATTTCAACCACGCTGTTGTTGTTCGTTCATCACATGATGATGACCATTTGCTACATCCGCTTTTGATATTCATTTAGAGTTATATCCTTTACTATCAGTTCGTAGAAGGATAATAAACAATATTTTGGCTGAAAATGTTCTTGAACAGATCAGGCATGCGATGACCAATGTAGATGGTTTCAAGATCTGTCCGTGACTTTCTATCTACTCTCCACGGTTGATCTGCTGCACTTCTCTTTTCACAAATTGCTGCGACTTTTTTTTTTACTACAGATCGCCGTGTAGCTCTATTGTTTGCAAGTTCTTCCCACGTATCTTGATCTATTTCAATGGCTTTACAGTGAGGTCCTTAACGATTCTTTGTATCGCTTCTTGTGGCAACCCTGAGATCGTATGCCCTTCTGCAACTCGCACTGAGAAGTATCTTTTGCAGGCGTTGATCTGGTATACATACCAGATGACCTGCATAACTAATATATGTCTGCGTCAGAATAGTGTCAATGCTAGGGATAACAGATTTCAAAAGATAGTGGTATCCCGACATATGTTAGACTTCCAGTATACAGCTTACTCTGTTGGTTAATGTCATTTCTATGCCATTCATTTGTGTACAACATGCCGAAAGTGATGCATGCCTTGGCGATTCTTGTATACATTTCATCATCAACGATGATATTTTGTGACAGTGTACCACCTATTAGGTACGTGAATCTGTTCACACCTTTCAGTTCTAGGTAATATTTACCTTTATGCAGGATCAGTGATATATTTTTCCAGGTGCTGGCTATAAACATAACTTATTTTTTCTTTGTGTTAATAGTAAGTCAAAAGTTGGTAGATGCTTTGGATAATATGTTTGTAATAATTTGTAGATCAGCCTCAGAGTTGGCATTTAAAGCACAGTCATCAGAAAATAGGAGATCCCTGATTGTGTGTGATTTGACTTTAGTTTTGCTGGAAGCCCCCGAAGGTTTATCAATTTTCCATCGATGTGATTATATGATGTCTACTCTCAAGTCCAGATCTCAGAAAGCATCATCTAACATAGCAGAGAACATAATGCTAAAAGGGGTAGTTTGCAGTCGAATACTAAGCTGTAAACCATGATACAACGCATTTCATTCTCGGGACTACATCTTGCGAATATGAAGGAGTTTGAGATTGATCACACTAGAAGAAGAGTAAGAAAGATTCAATCTTAGTTGGCACTGAGCGCCAGCGTGTTGAAGGAGCCTGAAAGAGGAGTAAAGAATAGCAACACTATTTACCTTCTATGCATGGAAGGCAGCTGCGGTGGTTACATGATGAAATTGACAATCCCAACCTATATAATGTCAGTGACCCAGAAGTCACACGGAAGTCGGATGTATCAGGCCAAAAGGCGCAGACATCGCAGCACAGTTATAAACCATAACATGGAGAATTCCGATCTCCTGACTACATCCTGCTAATTCGCAGTTCTACAACGAAAGCAGAAGAAATATTTGGCATTGATGAAATTGTTCTAATCAATGTTAGACATATGATTAACGCAACATTCAACCATCCTTACTGTCTCACGAACATCAATTCTAGTTACATTAGTTCCTAGTATGATAGACTGATTCAACATTCATCCATACTTACTGTCTCACGAACATCAATTCTAGTTACATTAGTTCCTAGTATGCTAGGCGGTTGCAATATTCAACCATCCTTACTGTCTCACAAACATCAATGCTAGTTACATTAGTTCCTAATATGATAGACTGATTCAACATTCAACCATCCTTACTGTCTCACAAACATCAACTGTAGTCACATCAGTTCCTGAGCTTCTTTTAATCGTTTGTAACCGATTTAAATGAGAGAGTTAATGATTATTACAGCGTGGGATGTGATTTAACAGGTATCCTAGTTTTTGGGTTTATTTCCCCACGCGTGATATATGTGAGTATTTTGATAGAATGTTGATTTAGTAAAGGGTGCATGGATGTGAGTGAGTGATGTAAGTTAGTGAGGTGAGATAGTGAGTGGGTGAGGTGATGTGAGTGTATGAGTCAGTCAGTCACTGTTTCCCTTTGTAAAACAAGTGGGAGGGAAACCGATTGACACTTTACAGTTTAGCAGTGTGCATCACTTATCAGAAATTGGGATTTTGAGGTCTTTTGCAGACAACTTTCGTTGCGGAGACGGCACTTGATGATAATAGTGTTGATGTTGATATTAGTGTAAGGTACAATGCCATGTGCTGAGTCGTCTTTATTCTTTTTTTATGTGACATAGCCATGATTTTCTTGATGTAACATTGCCTTGATTTTCTTGATGTGACATTGCCATGACTTTATTTGATCATTGCAATGATCCATTGTCAAGTCATTAACCCACATAAACCAATGATTGACGATCCTTTGTCAAGGCATTAGCCCACATAAGTTCAATGATTGAAGATCCTTTGTCAGGGCATTAGCCCACATAAGTTCAATGATTGAAGATCCTGTGTCAGGGCATTAGCCCACATAAGTTCAATGATTGAAGATCCTTTGCCAGGGCATTAGCCCACATAAGTTCAATGATTGAAGATCCTTTGTCAGGGCATTAGCCCACATAAGTTCAATGATTGAAGATCCTTTGTCAGGGCATTAGCCCACATAAGTTCAATGATTGAAGATATTAGCCCACATAAGTTCAATGATTGAAGATATTAGCCCACATAAGTTCAATGATTGAAGATATTAGCCCACATAAGTTCAATGATTGAAGATCCGTATCAATTCATTAACTCATATGAGTCAAATTATTGAAGATTCGCTTTCCCCAACAAAAGTCCAATGAATTTCCTACATACAAAACACTGTTGCTTCAGCGATCACAAAATCACTTCAAAAATTCAGAAATGGAACCGCTTTTTTAACAAATTACTTGTTGGCAGTTTGCTATTAGCGTAGCTAAAACTAACGAATTACTTGTTGGCAGTTTGCTATTAGCGTAGCTATAACTAATCTCTCCCTTTTTTGTTCACCATAATTTGCTTCAAGTTGTTTCTCATGGCAGCAGTATCTTAGCAACGGCTGCCCGGAAGTTGTAATTGTTATTGTATATGTGAGCTTAAGTTGGTATCTAAGCACGTTCTGGACCTGGGAACACCACTTGATTTGGAGAACACTTAAATCTTAAGAATTGGGGAAGGGAAGGCAAGGAAAGAAAGTTACTCCATGCCTTTGATGAGTTGATGGCGGGCCAAAATTCTTACCAGATGTAGGTACTATACTCCCACTTAAAATCTAACTGAGGGAGTCAAAGATCTAGAGGGATGATAATGTGTGATCTTAGGTGGATCTTAGCGTGATTTGGCACGATGTGATGTAGACAATTACTAGAGAGGTTGTGTGTGAAGTTAGTTGGTGGGACTAAGATTTAGGGGGATTGTTTCTTGATTGACAGCTGAGGTGTAGATGAAGGTAAGCAATGAAAATGGTGTATAGCAGAGATAGCACCACGTGAGTAGACACTCTCGGGTTTTTGAAACAATGAAGCACGATATCAATTTGCAATCTCTGGGCTACATCATTCAGGAAATCTAGTCTTCTTCTTCTTCAGCGTTCATTCTCAAACTCCCACTGGATTTCTATTGTAACAGGACAATGATCCTACAAGATTTCCAGTTGAATGTAGTCCAGAGAATGGAAATGCGTTGTGTTGCCGTTTTATTTGCGCCAGTGGCCCAATACATCCGTCTTCTAGTGAAATCTAGTTAGAACCAGTGTCCTGCTATAGGATACAGCGGGAGTTTGAGAATGAGTGCTAACAGAGATAGTAAACTATTTTTAGCAGTGAATATATGAGTGTGAACTCTTTAACAGTGAATATATGAGTGTGAACTCTTTAACAGTGAATATATGAGTGTGAACTCTTCAAAATATATGAGTGTGAACTCTTCAAAATATATGAGTGTGAACTCTTCAAAATATATGAGTGTGAACTCTTCAAAATATATGAGTGTGAACTCTTCAAAATATATGAGTGTGAACTCTTCAAAATATATGAGTGTGAACTCTTCAAAATATATGAGTGTGAACTCTTCAAAATATATGAGTGTGAACTCTTCAAAATATATGAGTGTGAACTCTTCAAAATCAATCAGAAAGCACTAACATGTTTTTAACATGTAAAAATACACAATGGATTAGAAATATGAGTCTTGGGAGGATAGGGTCCAGGAAAGAGAAAATGAGGCTGACAATGACGTAAATACAGGATATATTTTGTTTTGATTTCTTCAAGTTTTCCGTTAGGTAGTTTCAAGGAGTCTTTTGTTGTTATAGTCTGCGAATCCGGAGAAGCCTCTTATTGCGCAGGGATATAAGAGCTCCATTGATACTAATTTCTGCAAATAGAATGATGATGGTGATGACGATGACGACGATGATGATGATGATGACGGTAGCCGCTTAAAGACGGTCAGGAAACAGACCAGTGTAAAGTTTTTAAAGGTCTATGAGGCCTTCCAAATTTCACACGATTGCTTGCCTTTGTAGGTTTTACGGAGAAAGAGTTTTATGCATTTGCACTAATCTCCTCTCATCTGTGTTAATTAGTTTCTTGGAAACAGAATGTAAATACTCTTGGAAGCAAATAGCACTGTAGGAGATTTCAACCGATGTTTTAATACGCCGTCGACTGACTTTAGGGTCGTGTCTATTTTCGTAGCGTTAGGGATTTTCTGTAGGGTTAGGGATTTTCGAGGTAGCGGTTTACTCCCTAAAATAAACTATATGTTCTTGTTTGGAACCGTGTCTCCCTATTTTAATTATTTCCTTTGGCACTGCGTGTAATGTTATGTTTATCCCAAATGGAGTTGGGCCCTTTCGAAGTATAAGCCCCGGTACCGTCCTTGCTTGAACGTCCGTTCTTGTTCGTCACAGGGAAGGCACTATAACTATTATTGGATATAGACATGTTCCAATTGTGTTTTGTATGTGACATCCTGATTGCGTCTTTTGTCTCGTTGCCTCCGTCTTCAGAACCCTGCATACGTGGGCAGGACTACATTAGACATCTACATCAAGCGTATCTTGGGCACTTTTGTTTACTGTCCATGCTTCGTTTCCATAAAGAAGGATTGGCTAAATATAACATCTTAGCACTCAAACTCGTGTATGCATTGATACTACTCTATTGCATTGAATGTTTCTCAGTTTTTGAAATATTCATCTGGTCTGTGCTATCCTGCTCTTGATCTCATTGGAGCACCTGCCATCTGTTGTTAAAATGGTACCAAGATACTTAACGTTATCAGCTTGATTTAATTTTGCATCATTAATAATAATACTGCATTTTGGTGGTGTGTATTTCTTTGAAACAAACATTACTTCTGTTTTCTTCATGTTTAGACTGAGACCTTTGTTTTCACTTTCTTGTACTACCATATATAACAGGGCTTGAAGTTCTTGCTCGCTACCTTCAAGCAGAACTGTGTTGTCAACATATCTTAGATTATTCAGATTTTAACCTCCAACTGCTATTCCTGGCATGTTTTCTATGTTTCGCATAATACCCCCTATACAGGGAGAAAATCTCTGCCGACATTACATATCCTTGTCTGACGCCCATCTCTATATTTTGGAATTCTCCTACTTAACTGTCAAACCTCAACACAGCTGTTTGTTTTCAATTCATATTTCTTACTATCTTTAGATCCTCCCCATCAACATTGAATTTTTCACACATTTTTATCATTTCTGAATGCTTCACTTTGTCAAATGCTTTATTATAATCTATGAATCAGAAGTACAGGTCATTTTGTACGTCTATTTTCCTCTCTATCAATGTTCGTAGTATAGATACGGCAGTTTTTTGTACATTTTCCTTCCACATTCACATTGCTCTTTTACATATACACAACTTTAAACATGAAAAAACTGGAATAAGTGAAGAGTGTATCAAAATATAGATCGATACAGTTTCAGCCGTTCAAATAATGGCACCAATACAGCTTCAGCCGTTCAAGTAATGACACCAATACAGTTCAGCCGTTTAAGTAATAATACCAATACAACTTCAACCGTTTAAGTAATGACACCAATACAACTTCAACCGTTTAAGTAATAAAACCAATACAGCTTCAGCCGTTTAAGTAATGACACCAATACAGCTTCAGTCGTTTAAGTAATAATACCAGTACAGCTTCAGCAGTTCAAGAAATGACACTAATACAGCTTCAGCCGTTCAGGTAATGACACTAATACAGCTTCAGCCGTTCTTCAGCGTTCATTCTCAAACACCTACTGGATCTCTGTTGTAACAGGACCATGATCCATTCTACAGCAGGATGTAGTCAAGAGAATGGAAATGTGTTGCGTCGCCGTTATATCTGCAACAATGGCCCGACATATCCGTCTTCGGGGGTGCCGTTCAAGTAATGATAATACAGCTTCAGCATGTCAAGTAATGACACAAATCCAGAAACGAAGCCACTACTAACAAATGTTTCCAATTTCTGCATATGTTTACAAACATGAACGCACGCATGCGTTATCTTGAGAACGGTATTGTGATGTTTACAAAAATGAACTCGCGCATTTGTTATCTTGAACGGTATTGTGATGTTTACAAAAATGAACTCACGCATTTGTTATCTTGAACGGTATTGTGATGTTTACAAAAATGAACTCGCGCATTTGTTATCTTGAACGGTATTGTGATGTTTACAAAAATGAACTCGCGCATTTGTTATCTTGAACGGTATTGTGATGTTTACAAAAATGAACACGCGCATGTGTTATCTTGAGAACGGTATTGTGATGTTTACAAAAATAAACACGCGCATGTGTTATCTTGAGAACGGTATTGTGATGTTTACAAAAATAAACACGCGCATGTGTTATCTTGAGAACGGTATTGTGATGTTTACAAAAATAAACACGCGCATGTGTTATCTTGAGAACGGTATTGTGATGTTTACAAAAATTAACACGCGCATGTGTTATCTTGAGAACGGTATTGTGATGTTTACAAAAATAAACACGCGCATGTGTTATCTTGAGAACGGTATTGTGATGTTTACAAAAATAAACACGCGCATGTGTTATCTTGAGAACGGTATTGTGATGTTTACAAAAATAAACACGCGCATGTGTTATCTTGAGAACGGTATTGTGATGTTTACAAAAATAAACACGCGCATGTGTTATCTTGAGAACGGTATTGTGATGTTTACAAAAATAAACACGCGCATGTGTTATCTTGAGAACGGTATTGTGATGTTTACAAAAATAAACACGCGCATGTGTTATCTTGAGAACGGTATTGTGATGTTTACAAAAATAAACACGCGCATGTGTTATCTTGAGAACGGTATTGTGATGTTTACAAAAATAAACACGCGCATGTGTTATCTTGAGAACGGTATTGTGATGTTTACAAAAATAAACACGCGCATGTGTTATCTTGAGAACGGTATTGTGATGTTTACAAAAATAAACACGCGCATGTGTTATCTTGAGAACGGTATTGTGATGTTTACAAAAATAAACACGCGCATGTGTTATCTTGAGAACGATAACGTGCTTGGAAACCACGTGTCAATCATGTTGCAGGTACTCACCTATTTTATTAGTTTCTATCTATTTTTGTAACGATTTCACGCTTAAGTAGGTAATATATCTTCAGGTAACATATCCTCAGGTAACATATCTTCAGGTAACATATCCTCAGGTAACATGTCTTCAGGTAGCTTGTAAGTATATTCTGTTTAATATTTTTGTAATGCATGTCAATCTTGATGAGTGTTCTGAATATCGGCTAATGGGTTAGCATGCTAAAAGGAGGCCAATAGCACGGACATCTAAATATCAGCAAGGACTAACTATACGATTTGCCACCTTATAGTAGCAAGCGGTTGTAAAGAATAATTCATGAGATTTTCCTTGTAGTAAATACATTTGCCAGCTATACATTTTAATTATGTGACATTTCCAGATTGTGCTCTTCCTCGTGGATTCTCTGAACACTCCGCGATTCTGGACGAGTTTACCTGCCGCAGCTAGAGATATGTTTAAACAATCTGATATCTCACTGCACCATCGTCGTCTTGGGCGCCCTCTTATCATGTTATCGTTAACTCTGCCTTCAGCTATTAATCTTTCCGTGCTGTCATGTCTCTTTATATGACCCAAAAAAACATGCACCATAGTTTTCTTGTTAAGATGTTGTTAAGAAGTCAGTCCTCTTCGACATTTCTTAATTCTATTTTCTAGCTATTGTTGATCAAATTAGTTCCTGGATGTGATATACGGATTGACTAGTTTCATCTGTGACGCTGTCAAACATATAGAAAACTAATATTACATTAAAGGAAAATCTATGCAATGTCTGAAAACAAACTTACACTGAATCAGCATCAGCGACTCTACGATCTGAATCTTCTGAGAAACAACACATGTACCAGCACACATATTACATAATTGTTCTAGCGTCACTGTTTACAAAGTGATAGTTTGACAATCAGGGGCATTTCCGCAAAACAAACTATGGGGAACCCACAACGACTTAATACAAACCGCTCTATACATAACCCCAATATCGGACTAGGTGTGCAACAATTGAGCGCAGAAGTTGTGTTGTAGCAGTATTGAAGCGTCATCGATTGTTACGTAGTGACAGTAAAGTTACGTCATCGATTGCTGTATTGTGACAGTTTGATACGACATCAATTGCTGTGTAGTTACAGTTTAGATACGTCATAACTTGTTGTTGAATAATATCAACCTACAACAGCTAAAATTGCACGCTCAGCAGAACAGTGAAAAATTATATTGAAGCAGCAGGGATTTAGTTTTATAGAAGAATATTGAGAACACCATGTACAGATAAAATGCGTAATGAAGATATCCTGAAAAAAAAGTTAATGTAAAAGAAGAGCTTCTTATTCACATGTGAAAAGACAGCCCATATTTTGTGTACACATCATGAGAAGAGGAAAGATAGAACACATAGTAATAATCAGCAAGCTGAAGAATAAGAGGGGTAGAGGAAGACTATGTGAGAAGATGCTTGAAAACCATGCATTGTGGCATGGGAGAATATCGATATCGGAAATTCTTCTTTTTCTGCGTTCGTTCTCAAACTCTTGCAGATTAGTAGGATGTAGTCCGGAGAACGGAATGCGTTGTGTCATGGTTTACAGCATTGATGCGATATCTGCGCCTTTCGACCTGACACATCCGACTTCAGCATGGCTTTGGGTCACTGACCCTATATGGGATGGGACAGCCAATCCATCCCATAACCTCCTTAGTCGCCTTTTGCGACATGCGTGGAAGGTAAACAGTGTTGCTATTCTTTGCTCCTCTTTCGGGCCTCGACAACACACGGGCGAATATCGGAAATGATTGACAGCACACGAAAATAGAGGGCTATAGAAAGGCATGATGACCAACGCCACACTGCATGGACCATAAGAAGAAATGATTGACAACACACGAAATAGAATATTGTCGAAAGATATGAGAAGTAACGCCGCACAGCATGGGCGATAAAAAGAAGAAATGACTGGTTTTGCTTTCCTAAGTTGCATATGTGTATTTGTGGACTTCTATATATATATATATAAATTATTATAGTGGAAAATTTCTAAAATACTTTTACTAAAGAGCGTCTAAATACAAGTAGGCCTACTTGTCATAAATGAAACGATAATGTCACGCGAGGTATCACATGTCAACGTCTAAATCTCAATCTGAATATCTCATTGGCTCAAAATAAATGGAAGAAAATGTTTTTATATTCCTTTCATAGTTTTCTATTGTATTTATTTATGTCGACGGATCACGCTGGTTTGTAGTGTTCTCTATTGTATTCCCTTGACAGCAGTGTACTCTTGTCTATATGCGTGTATTCTGCGATAGCACTAGTTAGATCAGAACACTAAACCGGCACTTAGCAAAATGTGCATTGCTTGCTGGCGTAGTCGAACATGAATGTCAGCAACTGCGCCCGGTTTTAGTAATTATAAGACAATTTTATAAATATTAGTGACTTTGTTATAGTAGTTAATGGTAAATTTTCTGATCTGTCTCCGGTGTTGGCGACAAATGTAACTAGAGGTATCATATATCAACATCGCAATCTTCTTTTAAATTTAATGATAGACTTGTATATAATGACATATTTGTATTGTAATGACATATTTGTATATAATGACATATTTGTATTGTAAGGACAGACTTGTATATAATGACATATTTGTATTGTAATGACATATTTGTATATAATAACATATTTGTATTGTAAGGACAGACTTGTATATAATGACATATTTGTATTGTAATGACATATTTGTATATAATGACATATTTGTATTGTAATGACATATTTGTATATAATAACATATTTGTATTGTAAGGACAGACTTGTATATAATGACATATTTGTATTGTAAGGACAGACTTGTATATAATGACATATTTGTATTGTAATGACATATTTGTATATAATGACATATTTGTATTGTAATGATATACTTGTATATAATGACAGACTTGTATTGTAATGGCATACTTGTATATAATGACATACTTGTATATAATGACAGACTTATATATAATGACCGACTTGTATATATTGGTAGAGATGTGTATAATTGCAGGTTCCAGTTACTAAGCACAGATTATATATGCCTATGGCATGCCACTCAAATTAACTTTGTGTACATGTATGCGATTTCAGAAATAAACTTACACATTGTTTAGAATATTCAAAAAGCATAGAGCATTCACTTAATTGTACTCCCCAAAATTAAGACAGAGAGTACCACCCAGAGCACGTAACTCCGTAGTTTCAACCACTAATTTCTAGAGATCTACGAATACATTCAGTCCGGAAAAAAAAACCAAGAATCATGAACCGGACTCGAACCACGTCCGTACCCGAACCCCGAAAATGTAAATTGAACTTTCACTTTACGATTTATTTATCATTTATTTTGCTACAATGGCACGTATTTTGTTTCTAAAAATAGATTAAAAAGATGAACTTGGCACATGTGATTACGTAGCGATTGCAAGCGGGACTGCTTTTAAGTGGCTCACTCAGTGTACTAATATAGAATCTTAAGTGAAATAAAATTCTATAAATTACTCTTTCTGAATTTTAATGATTTGTTTTAAACTGTCAGAACAAACAGGTGTTTACTGCTAATTGAAGAGCGATCATAATTACCTGAGCACATCTTGGCACACCTGGGAGATATTGCATACCAGTTTTACAAGTATCATGCAAATGTTAAGGAAAAAAAATTGGGTTTCTGTTTTTACCTCTTCTGGTATTAAGTGGGGTTGAATGAAAAAACGAGACGATCGTCATTGTAAGACGTGGGCTAAATTGGGAATCATCCTTCTAAAGTGATGCACTTGACTTTCCACATGATTTTATACTATTGTCAGCAAAATGTATACAGGTATATACAGTGACCAATGAAAATTACGAAACAAGTCAAATGCGTCAATTTAGAAGGATGATTCATGAAGAGCCAGTAGGACTGTATATTTGGCGAAGGATACGACTGAAATCTTATCCGGAGTAAGAAGACGTACCACCAAAGCAGAATCGATTATTTCTTTCTCCTTGACCAAATTCATTATTTTATCCATCACTTCACTCTCATCTATGTAACTCCACTTTCTCTCATCTATGTAACTTTCACTCCACTTTCTCTCATCTATGTAACTTTCACTCCACTTTCTCTCATCTATGTAACTTTCACTCCACTTTCTCTCATCTATGTAACTTTCACTCCACTTTCCCTCATATATGCAACTTTCACTCCACTTTCCCTCATCTATGTAAATAGCACTCCACTTTCTCTCATCTATGTAACTTTCACTCCACTTTCCCTCATATATGCAACTTTCACTCCACTTTCCCTCATCTATGTAAATAGCACTCCACTTTCTTTCATCTATGTAACTTTCATTCAACTTACTGTCATCTATTTAACTGTCACTCCACTTTAATTTATGTATCTATTACTTTACTTTCTCTCATCTATGTAACTTTCACTCCACTTTCTCTTATCTATGTAACTTTCACTCCACTTTCTCTTATCTATGTAACTTTCACTCCACTTTCTCTCATCTATGTAACTTTCACTCCACTTTCTCTCATCTACGTAACTTTCAATCCATTTTCTTCCATCTATGTAACTTTCACTCCTTTTTCTCTCATCTACGTAACTTTCAATCCATTTTCTTCCATCTATGTAACTTTCACTCCACTTTCTCTCATCTACGTAACTTTCACTCCATTTTCTTCCATCTATGTAACTTTCACTCCACTTTCTCTCATCTACGTAACTTTCAATCCATTTTCTTCCATCTATGTAACTTTCACTCCACTTTCTCTCATCTACGTAACTTTCAATCCATTTTCTTCCATCTATGTAACTTTCACTCCACTTTCTCTCATCTATGTAACATCCAATCCACTTTCTCTCATCTATGTAATATTCACTCCACTTTCATCTATATGTCTGTTACTTTACTTTCTCTCATCTATGTAACATCCAATCCACTTTCTCTCAGCTATATAACATTCTCTCTACATTCATCTAAGTATTTGTTACTTTACTTTCATCTATGTAGCTTTCACTCCACTTTCTCTCATCTATGTATCTTTCATTGTTTCTCGATCCTTCTCTCTCTCCTATTACCATGTTCCTGTATTTTCTCTGTCACCTTTATCTATCTATCTATCTATCTATCTATCTATCTATCTATCTATCTATCTATCTATCTATCTATCTATCTATCTATCTATCTATCTATCTATCTATCTATCTATCTATCTATCTATCTATCTATCTGTCTGTCTGTCTGTCTGTCTGTCTGTCTGTCTGTCTGTCTGTCTGTCTGTCTGTCTGTCTGTCTGTCTGTCTGTCTGTCTGTCTGTCTGTCTGTCTGTCTGTCTGTCTGTCTGTCTGTCTGTCTGTCTGTCTGTCTGTCTGTCTGTCTGTCTGTCTGTCTGTCTGTCTGTCTGTCTGTCTGTCTGTCTGTCTGTCTGTCTGTCTGTCTGTCTGTCTGTCTGTCTGTCTGTCTGTCTGTCTGTCTGTCTGTCTGTCTGTCTGTCTGTCTGTCTGTCTGTCTGTCTGTCTGTCTGTCTGTCTGTCTGTCTGTCTGTCTGTCTGTCTGTCTGTCTGTCTGTCTGTCTGTCTGTCTGTCTGTCTGTCTGTCTGTCTGTCTGTCTGTCTGTCTGTCTGTCTGTCTGTCTGTCTGTCTGTCTGTCTGTCTGTCTGTCTGTCTGTCTGTCTGTCTGTCTGTCTGTCTGTCTGTCTGTCTGTCTGTCTGTCTGTCTGTCTGTCTGTCTGTCTGTCTGTCTGTCTGTCTGTCTGTCTGTCTGTCTGTCTGTCTGTCTGTCTGTCTGTCTGTCTGTCTGTCTGTCTGTCTGTCTGTCTGTCTGTCTGTCTGTCTGTCTGTCTGTCTGTCTGTCTGTCTGTCTGTCTGTCTGTCTGTCTGTCTGTCTGTCTGTCTGTCTGTCTGTCTGTCTGTCTGTCTGTCTGTCTGTCTGTCTGTCTGTCTGTCTGTCTGTCTGTCTGTCTGTCTGTCTGTCTGTCTGTCTGTCTGTCTGTCTGTCTGTCTGTCTGTCTGTCTGTCTGTCTGTCTGTCTGTCTGTCTGTCTGTCTGTCTGTCTGTCTGTCTGTCTGTCTGTCTGTCTGTCTGTCTGTCTGTCTGTCTGTCTGTCTGTCTGTCTGTCTGTCTGTCTGTCTGTCTGTCTGTCTGTCTGTCTGTCTGTCTGTCTGTCTGTCTGTCTGTCTGTCTGTCTGTCTGTCTGTCTGTCTGTCTGTCTGTCTGTCTGTCTGTCTGTCTGTCTGTCTGTCTGTCTGTCTGTCTGTCTGTCTGTCTGTCTGTCTGTCTGTCTGTCTGTCTGTCTGTCTGTCTGTCTGTCTGTCTGTCTGTCTGTCTGTCTGTCTGTCTGTCTGTCTGTCTGTCTGTCTGTCTGTCTGTCTGTCTGTCTGTCTGTCTGTCTGTCTGTCTGTCTGTCTGTCTGTCTGTCTGTCTGTCTGTCTGTCTGTCTGTCTGTCTGTCTGTCTGTCTGTCTGTCTGTCTGTCTGTCTGTCTGTCTGTCTGTCTGTCTGTCTGTCTGTCTGTCTGTCTGTCTGTCTGTCTGTCTGTCTGTCTGTCTGTCTGTCTGTCTGTCTGTCTGTCTGTCTGTCTGTCTGTCTGTCTGTCTGTCTGTCTGTCTGTCTGTCTGTCTGTCTGTCTGTCTGTCTGTCTGTCTGTCTGTCTGTCTGTCTGTCTGTCTGTCTGTCTGTCTGTCTGTCTGTCTGTCTGTCTGTCTGTCTGTCTGTCTGTCTGTCTGTCTGTCTGTCTGTCTGTCTGTCTGTCTGTCTGTCTGTCTGTCTGTCTGTCTGTCTGTCTGTCTGTCTGTCTGTCTGTCTGTCTGTCTGTCTGTCTGTCTGTCTGTCTGTCTGTCTGTCTGTCTGTCTGTCTGTCTGTCTGTCTGTCTGTCTGTCTGTCTGTCTGTCTGTCTGTCTGTCTGTCTGTCTGTCTGTCTGTCTGTCTGTCTGTCTGTCTGTCTGTCTGTCTGTCTGTCTGTCTGTCTGTCTGTCTGTCTGTCTGTCTGTCTGTCTGTCTGTCTGTCTGTCTGTCTGTCTGTCTGTCTGTCTGTCTGTCTGTCTGTCTGTCTGTCTGTCTGTCTGTCTGTCTGTCTGTCTGTCTGTCTGTCTGTCTGTCTGTCTGTCTGTCTGTCTGTCTGTCTGTCTGTCTGTCTGTCTGTCTGTCTGTCTGTCTGTCTGTCTGTCTGTCTGTCTGTCTGTCTGTCTGTCTGTCTGTCTGTCTGTCTGTCTGTCTGTCTGTCTGTCTGTCTGTCTGTCTGTCTGTCTGTCTGTCTGTCTGTCTGTCTGTCTGTCTGTCTGTCTGTCTGTCTGTCTGTCTGTCTGTCTGTCTGTCTGTCTGTCTGTCTGTCTGTCTGTCTGTCTGTCTGTCTGTCTGTCTGTCTGTCTGTCTGTCTGTCTGTCTGTCTGTCTGTCTGTCTGTCTGTCTGTCTGTCTGTCTGTCTGTCTGTCTGTCTGTCTGTCTGTCTGTCTGTCTGTCTGTCTGTCTGTCTGTCTGTCTGTCTGTCTGTCTGTCTGTCTGTCTGTCTGTCTGTCTGTCTGTCTGTCTGTCTGTCTGTCTGTCTGTCTGTCTGTCTGTCTGTCTGTCTGTCTGTCTGTCTGTCTGTCTGTCTGTCTGTCTGTCTGTCTGTCTGTCTGTCTGTCTGTCTGTCTGTCTGTCTGTCTGTCTGTCTGTCTGTCTGTCTGTCTGTCTGTCTGTCTGTCTGTCTGTCTGTCTGTCTGTCTGTCTGTCTGTCTGTCTGTCTGTCTGTCTGTCTGTCTGTCTGTCTGTCTGTCTGTCTGTCTGTCTGTCTGTCTGTCTGTCTGTCTGTCTGTCTGTCTGTCTGTCTGTCTGTCTGTCTGTCTGTCTGTCTGTCTGTCTGTCTGTCTGTCTGTCTGTCTGTCTGTCTGTCTGTCTGTCTGTCTGTCTGTCTGTCTGTCTGTCTGTCTGTCTGTCTGTCTGTCTGTCTGTCTGTCTGTCTGTCTGTCTGTCTGTCTGTCTGTCTGTCTGTCTGTCTGTCTGTCTGTCTGTCTGTCTGTCTGTCTGTCTGTCTGTCTGTCTGTCTGTCTGTCTGTCTGTCTGTCTGTCTGTCTGTCTGTCTGTCTGTCTGTCTGTCTGTCTGTCTGTCTGTCTGTCTGTCTGTCTGTCTGTCTGTCTGTCTGTCTGTCTGTCTGTCTGTCTGTCTGTCTGTCTGTCTGTCTGTCTGTCTGTCTGTCTGTCTGTCTGTCTGTCTGTCTGTCTGTCTGTCTGTCTGTCTGTCTGTCTGTCTGTCTGTCTGTCTGTCTGTCTGTCTGTCTGTCTGTCTGTCTGTCTGTCTGTCTGTCTGTCTGTCTGTCTGTCTGTCTGTCTGTCTGTCTGTCTGTCTGTCTGTCTGTCTGTCTGTCTGTCTGTCTGTCTGTCTGTCTGTCTGTCTGTCTGTCTGTCTGTCTGTCTGTCTGTCTGTCTGTCTGTCTGTCTGTCTGTCTGTCTGTCTGTCTGTCTGTCTGTCTGTCTGTCTGTCTGTCTGTCTGTCTGTCTGTCTGTCTGTCTGTCTGTCTGTCTGTCTGTCTGTCTGTCTGTCTGTCTGTCTGTCTGTCTGTCTGTCTGTCTGTCTGTCTGTCTGTCTGTCTGTCTGTCTGTCTGTCTGTCTGTCTGCCTGCCTGCCTGCCTGCCTGCCTGCCTGCCTGCCTGCCTGCCTGCCTGCCTGCCTGCCTGCCTGCCTGCCTGCCTGCCTGCCTGCCTGCCTGCCTGCCTGCCTGCCTGCCTGCCTGCCTGCCTGCCTGCCTGCCTGCCTGCCTGCCTGCCTGCCTGCCTGCCTGCCTGCCTGCCTGCCTGCCTGCCTGCCTGCCTGCCTGCCTGCCTGCCTGCCTGCCTGCCTGCCTGCCTGCCTGCCTGCCTGCCTGCCTGCCTGCCTGCCTGCCTGCCTGCCTGCCTGCCTGCCTGCCTGCCTGCCTGCCTGCCTGCCTGCCTATCTCTCTGTTTTGTATAACAAACTCTGGGAGTATGATAGACTCGCTGTATGCGTTGTTGGGTGTGTCGTCAGCCATGTCAGAACCGATACTACTGCCTCTCCATTCTCGTGCTCGATTGTGTGGTTGGATAAGTAGCAGATTTTTCCACTCCCCCCCCCTTTTTTAACGCTATTTTGGTAGACAATGAAGCCCCTAAAACGACACCTGTTTGTTTCTCTTGCTATTGAGCCATCTATGTAAATAATTATACCTCCTTGTTTAGTAATTCAAAACCATCTAAACCGTGAAAACTTAAAAATCTGCATGTAGACCTCTACGTCGGTAGTCACGGCAATATGAACGTATAGAAACACTTCTGATAGTCACGGCAATATGAACGTATGGAAACACTGGTCTGATAGTCACGATAATATGAACGTATAGAAACACTGGTCTGATAGTCACGGCAATATGAACGTAGAGAAACACTGTTCTGATAGTCACGGCAATATGAACGTATAGAAACACTGGTCTGATAGTCACGGCAATATGAACGTATAGAAACACTGGTCTGATGGTCACGGCAATATGAACGTATAGAAACACTGGTCTGATAGTCACGGCAATATGGACGTATAGAAACACTGGTCTGATAGTCACGATAATATGAACGTATAGAAACACTGGTCTGATAGTCACGGCAATATGAACGTATAGAAACACGGATCTGATATTCACGGCAATATGAACGTATAGAAACAATGGTCTGATATTCACGGCAATATGAACGTATAGAAACAATGGTCTGATATTCACGGCAATATGAACGTATGGAAACACTGGTCTGATAGTCACGATAATATGAACGTATAGAAACACTGGTCTGATAGTCACGGCAATATGAACGTATGGAAACACTGGTCTGATAGTCACGATAATATGAACGTATAGAAACACTGGTCTGATAGTCACGGCAATATGAACGTATAGAAACACTGGTCTGATAGTCACGGCAATATGAACGTATAGAAACACTGGTCTGGTAGTCAGAATTGTTAAAATAACATACCTGCCACCACCCCCCCCCCCTCTTTCGTGTTCACAGATTTTCGTTATCACTTCTATTTATTTTATTTAGTAACAAAATTTGGATTCGAAAATTATTCCGGGGGGGGGGGGGGGGATAGATAGACAAGAAAAAACAATTTGAAACAGAAATATGTTTCAATGTAAGGTAAGAAGTGTTACTTTGCCTGGTGTAAGGTAGGAAGTGTTACTTTGCCTGGTGTAAGGTAGGAAGTGTTACTTTGCCTGTTGTAAGGTAGGAAGTGTTACTTTGCCTGGTGTAAGGTAGGAAGTGTTACTTTGCCTGATGTAAGGTAGGAAGTGTTACTTTGCCTGGTGTAAGGTAGGAAGTGTTACTATACCTGTTGTAACGTAGGAAGTGTTACTATACCTATGTAAGGTAAGAAGTTTTACTATGCCTGTTGTAAGGTAAGAAGTGTTACTATGCCTGTTGTAAGGTAGGAAGTGTTACTATGCCTGTTGTAAGGTAGGAAATGTTACTATACATGTTGTAAGGTAGGAAGTATTTCTATACCTGTTGTAACAGGCGATTATTGATGGTAGGATTTACTGCTGCATCCCGTAGAGGTAGTGAATCGTGGACACTCATCAGAACAGTGAACAAATTGCATTGAGGTAACCGATATGTGATTTATATATGAAGATTATTAAGAACACCGTGGACAGATGAAAATAGTAATGAAGATATCTGGAAAACAGTTGGTTCAAAAAGAGAGCTGCCTATCCGCATAAAAAAAAAAAGACTGTCCACATTTTTTGACACATCGTAAGAAGAGGAAAGATGAAACACGTTGTAACAACAAGCACAATAATATCACACATGAAGACTTGTTTTGTTTTGACTCTGCTCGTTAGAGTGTACTGTAAATAACCATGCTGATGCTAATCTTGGAAGAGAAGACTACACAGGAAAATAAACAAGAGGCTAGCCCAGTAATCTGATAGTGATCACAGAACAGGGATTCTCAACATTGTATGTCCAGAACCCCCCCCCCCCCCAACAACCAACCCTTTTTAGAATTTTTTCCAACGCAATTTCTCCCTACCCCTTTAGTCAAACACAAATTTCTTGACTTATTTCATTGTGTCTTCTTTGTCTTCAATATTGATTCGTAAAATCCGGCTGGATTATTCTTGTAGCAGGATTGTGATCCTACTAGATTTCCAACAAGATGTAGTCTAGAAAATAGAAATGCCTTGTGTCAGCGTTTTATTTGTGCCAACGGCCCTACACATCCGTCGTCGGCGGTTCAGGGTTTTGTTACTATAAATCTAATTATATATCGTTCAATAACCACCTTTCTCTCCCCCAAAGATGGGTATGTACCCCCTCCCCCAACTTTAAATTTGTTCTCCGTAGCCTCACCCCACCTGAAAATTGGTGTTGCCTCCTTGAGATCCACATGGCCCACGTTGAGTGACTGGAATAGAGAACCTTCTTATGTGATACGACGAAAGTGCAAAAACATGTTGGGTTGCAAAGAATCTAAAAGCTTACAGCCTTCTTCAGAGTGTGCTCTCAAACTCCTGATGATTAACTGGAAGTGGACCAGTGAACAACAAAATATAAGAGACAACTGGTTACAACAGAGATAAGATGTCAGAGAAAAGCCACAGTAGTGACCAGAAGACACATAATTAGAAACGATGTCATAAGAGAAAGAGTGGGTGTCATATCAATTCTACAATACATACAAAACCAACAGATACAATGGTTTGGTCATCTGGAAAGAATGCCGTGTGATTCATTAGTTTATAAAGCATATACGAAGAGAGGAGAAGCAGAAAGAAGAGCTGCGGGTAGACCTAGAGTACGCTGGATCGACAACATCAAAGAGACATTACACGAATACCAAATAACATTATCTGAAGCTGCCAGAAAAGCGAGAACAAGAGCATTGTATCTCCCTCGACACCCGTAAAGGGTAAACGAGGAAGGAAAGAAGAAGAAGAAGTGGACCAGAGAATGGAATATGTTGTGTGGTGATTTACAGCTTGGCTGCAACTACACGCCGTTCTGTCCTATAAATCCTGTTTCATCGTGCTATTTCTGACTTAGTTTTGGCTTGCAGGGGATAACCAAACGCTTCTTAATCTATTCTTACGACAAGTATGGCAGATTAAAGTATTACTATATTTTACTCTCCTTTCTGCTCTGTATGTTGGATAACGTTCTACTAAGAAGTTCGCCATACGACGAATTTAATCTTAAGGCGATGTTCCGCAAACAAACACTTCGTATCACTATCGTTTGAGCGAATCTAACAAATGTATTTGCCAGATAAGCTATCTAGCAGTTCTGTACTTCTGTGGCTATACCAGGGTTGTAGTCACAATGAAAATTTAACTTCCAAATTTCACTAATTTTGGCATTGTCACTGAACTTGAAATTTATATTTTTGCGATATTTTTATTTTTTGACATATTCGAAAATGCATCCCTTTTCACTTATTTGAATTTAAATGTGTGAATACATGAAAATCTGACACGGTAAGTAGAATTTATTTTCTAGTAATCATTTTTCTTTAAAACGCAACCAAAAAAAAAAAAAAAAACAACAGAAAGCAGCTTAATATTCTAGTATATGCATTAGAATTATAGTATTTTGTCGAATTTTGCTAAATTCATGTTCATTTTAAGTGTAGATGTGTTTTTTTTTAATTTACACACTTTAGGAGATGGTTACTTTTTTTAAATCAATTTAAAAACCTTAAATTTGGTCTCATAAAATCCAACTATGTGGCAACACTGCTGTATATATTCAGGGGTCAGGTATATTATAGGAAGTTTGCATGTGTATGTTGAGCTTCCCGTGTACGTTTGCTAGAGATGATAAAACGTAGCTTCTTACGTGTTGCTGTTCTATTTTTGTTTTTGTTTTATTTTCTTGTGGGGGAAATGTTGTCGGTGATTATACAGTTTCCTATTTCATATCCTTCTTGTGGAACGAATTGATCGTATTTTTCTGTGAGGGTTGAAAACCGTGAATTGTGTTCTCTATGAGATACGTGTTTGTGTGTATGTGTCTGTGTGTGTGTGATCAATAGAGAATAAGATCAGGTCTATTTTGCCTGCATACCTGTATTTCTGTCTGTTATATCTGTTTATCTACCTACATACCGATATACTCTAGCTATCTACCAACCTCCACCGAAGACGGATGTGTCTGACCATTGGCGCAAATAAAAGGGCGGCACAACGCATTTCCATTCTCCGGACTACATCCTGCTGGAAATCTAATAGGACCTTGGTCCTTCTACAAGAGAAATTAACAGTAGTTTGAGAATGTACGCTGAAGAAGAAGAATAATAATCTACCTACCTACTCTATCTACTCTATCTACCTACCTACCGATCTACTCTATCTATCTGCCTTCCTGTCTATTTCTGCCTGTCTTTGTCTGTCTATTGCTGTCTGTCTCTGTCTATTTCTGTCTGTCTGTCTATCTTTATATCTATCTATCTATCTATCTATCTATCTATCTATCTATCTATCTATCTATCTATCTGTCTGTCTGTCTGTCTGTCTGTCTGTCTGTCTGTCTGTCTGTCTGTCTGTCTGTCTGTCTGTCTGTCTGTCTGTCTGTCTGTCTGTCTGTCTGTCTGTCTGTCTGTCTGTCTGTCTGTCTGTCTGTCTGTCTGTCTGTCTGTCTGTCTGTCTGTCTGTCTGTCTGTCTGTCTGTCTGTCTGTCTGTCTGTCTGTCTGTCTGTCTGTCTGTCTGTCTGTCTGTCTGTCTGTCTGTCTGTCTGTCTGTCTGTCTGTCTGTCTGTCTGTCTGTCTGTCTGTCTGTCTGTCTGTCTGTCTGTCTGTCTGTCTGTCTGTCTGTCTGTCTGTCTGTCTGTCTGTCTGTCTGTCTGTCTGTCTGTCTGTCTGTCTGTCTGTCTGTCTGTCTGTCTGTCTGTCTGTCTGTCTGTCTGTCTGTCTGTCTGTCTGTCTGTCTGTCTGTCTGTCTGTCTGTCTGTCTGTCTGTCTGTCTGTCTGTCTGTCTGTCTGTCTGTCTGTCTGTCTGTCTGTCTGTCTGTCTGTCTGTCTGTCTGTCTGTCTGTCTGTCTGTCTGTCTGTCTGTCTGTCTGTCTGTCTGTCTGTCTGTCTGTCTGTCTGTCTGTCTGTCTGTCTGTCTGTCTGTCTGTCTGTCTGTCTGTCTGTCTGTCTGTCTGTCTGTCTGTCTGTCTGTCTGTCTGTCTGTCTGTCTGTCTGTCTGTCTGTCTGTCTGTCTGTCTGTCTGTCTGTCTGTCTGTCTGTCTGTCTGTCTGTCTGTCTGTCTGTCTGTCTAACTGTATATCTATCTGTATCTGATAACATATCTGTTATATGTCTATCTCTATATCTATCTCAATCTGTCAATCTTTTCATCTGTCAGTCTTAGCTGACCGACTGACTGACTCTTTCCATCGATTTTTTAAGTCATCCATTCATCCATCCATTTGTCTATATGCCTGACTATCTTTATGTTTGTCTGTCTGTGTCTTAGTCTCTCTGTTTCAGTCTGTCAGTTTTTCCAATCATCATTGACGGCTAACAGCAAATCAGAGAAAAGACAATAGATAGATAGATTGTATTTTTTAATTCCAAGAAAGTAGGAGTAAAGAAGTTTTTTTCTTTCTTAGATGTAACACGCGTGCGTTCGTGGGCATGTTCCACAATTGTGTATGTAGACATGTAATCAGAGCGTGGCGGTGTACGCGTGCGAACGTGTGTGTGTGTGTGTGTGCGTGCGTGTGTCTGTGTCCGTGTGTGTACTTGTGTGTTTGAAATTAATAATATTGGTCTATATTTACAAATTCATTCACAATTTAAATGTTTAATGTTAGTTCACCGTATGTCCGTCTTACACGTTAAACTTTTTCGTCAATTTTCTATTTCAGCTATTTAATCGTATAATAATTGACCATATCTGACAGAAAAATATGTCAATTTTATATGTCAATGTGAAAATAGAGCATGTATATATATATATATATATATATATATATATATATGCGTGTGTGTGTAATTGGAAATGTTTAAAATGGCACATATATTCGTTATATTTCATTACAAAATTAAAATGAAGCGCATGTTGGCCATTACCTTTTCATTATTTTATCATTAAGTTGCCATTTACCTAGAAAATATCAAACTGCTTGAACGAGGAACACTGTTATAATGTGGGAGGGAGAGCGTTACAACATTATGTCTTGTAAAGTGGTCGGTGGCCCGAACCTGTTTGGGTACATATAGTTTATACTAAGCCTGCAGATACGGGAGGGGGGGGGAGTTCAATTCCTACCCCTTAGGAAATGAGAACGTGATATTTAATATTAGAAAGCAAGCCATATACACAAACTAGTGCTCTTTCCTCAACCCCTTTAAAAAAATGTTTTTCCACAAGAAGATAAACGGAAACCTCAGGGAAAAACGCTGGGATTACCCACAAAATCTGGCTCAAAGATTTTTCAAAGATGGGGGCATGAGACCATAGACAGCTGGATCAGCAACCAACTAACTAACCAACCATCGAAATCAAGGAAATAACTTTTTCTTAAATTTGAAACCGCATTCCTCTCCCTGAAGATGATGTATCTACAGAACTGGTGTCTATGCAGTCAAAAAGAAACAAGTATTAGTTTCATTTATATTAAATGTTTGTTTCACAGCCGTAAGTTATTACGTGGATTATACTTACGTGGATTATCTGCTGCAGATATTTACTAGGATTATATTTGCTGTAATCTGCTGCAGATATTTACTAGGATTATATTTGCTGTAATCTGCTGCAGATATTTACTAGGATTATATTTGCTGTAATCTGCTGCAGATATTTAATAGGATTATATTTGCTGTAATTTGCTGTAGGTTATTACTAGAATTCATCATTAAGTCTCCGCAACTCAGGTTGACTGCAATGACCCTCCAACATCCTGTCTCTTGTTTTGGTGATGCACGCTGCTAGACTGTAATCTGTCCATCTCGTCATGTTTCTGTTCAACTTGTATCTCTGCCTACCTCTTGCTAGCCTCCCTTCGACTTTACCTTCAAGTAAAGTCTTCAACAAAGTGTCGTGTCCTTTAATATGTCAAAAATATTTTATTTGCTTGATCTTTATTTCTTTTAATAGTTATTTTTTTTTCATACTAAGTGTTATTAGAGCAATTTGTTTGTTTTCTTCTTTTTCCACGTAGTTCTCTGTATTCTTTTATATATCCACATCTCAAAGGGAACAGTTCTATTTTATAGTTGTTTGTTTATAGTTCATGTTTCTTAACCACATATTACTATAGAATAGATGTAGCATTTTATAATTCTCATTTTTTGCTTGTTTGTAATTTGTTTAGATGTCAATATTTTCCTCATGTCATTGAAATCATACATCACAAAGATCTGACGCTACTAGAAGTCAATCATTTCTTTCTTTCTCCTAGTTATGACACACGCTTAGGCGTGTATATTCTGTTAGCCATCAGTGAGGTGAAACCCACACCCTCTTGGGCGTCAAACGGCAACTCTACACAAGGTATAAAATACCAAGTAGATTCTCTGACGAATTCCATTGATATTCTGTGGCAGGCAATTTGTTTTTGACATTTTACAGTAATATAATTATCTGTGTTCTGGAGGTGTCACAACAATATGATTCTTCTTCTTCTTCCGCGTTTCTTCTCAAACTCCTGCAGATTAGCAGAATGTAGTTCGAGATCGTAATAAGTTGTGTCATGCTGCGAAATCTGCACCTTTTGTCCTAACAAATCCGACTTTGGCATGACTTTGGGTTACTTTGACTCTATATGGGATGGGACAGCTAACTCCTCCTCATAACTATCTTAGTCACCTCTGTCGACATGCATGGAAGGTAAAAAGTGTTGCTATTCTTTGCTCCACTCTCGCGCCTCGGTAACACGCTTCCGTTACAATAATATGATTCTCTGTGTACCGGAGGCTTCACAAAAGGAACATTCATGACAAGAATTTTAGCCAATTTACACCATTCAGATACGGTAAACCTCCCATTTTCTCGACAGGGCCGTCCATAAATAACGTCAACAATTAGGGGTAATGTGGTCTGGGAAAATTTGATTTACTGTCCGGGGAGAGACAAAAGTTTACGTTAATAAAACGGTTCCCACTGAAGACGGATGTTTCGGACAATTGACACAAATAAAACAGCGGTACAACGCATTACTATACTCTGGACCAAGTCCTGCTGTAAATCTAGTAGAACCATTGTCCTGCTACAAGAGAGATAGAGGGAGTTTGAGAATGAACGCTGAAGAAGAAGAAGAAGAAAACGGTTCTCTATACACCAATTAAATAGTGCAAATTAATAATATTCTTTTCGAAAAAATTTGCGTTTTTCGCACTTTTTCTACAAAACAAAAATGGTTTGGGGGTGGGTGTGGAGAGGTGTTTCTCCTAAATCTTGAAAAGTTGTTGACAAGGAGGTCAAAAAATGTGTTGAAGTAATTTATGGACAACCCCCAACATTGTAGTGCAGGGATCCCAAAACTGATTATATGTTATTTCTCAAAGGATACGTGAATTCGAGTGCTAAGGTATAATTAAAAAATATTCTTTTCCTAAGGTGGGAAGCAGGGACTGCAAACAGTAAATGCTCAAAGTGAAATACAGGCTACAGAGATGTAGTTTTTAAGAAGAATGGTGAAAAGTTCATTGACAGCTAATAAAATTAATGTAGAAGTCCTCAGAAAATGCTGGAGTAAAGAGACACATTTGTCCTGCCTATTCTGACGACCGCGGAAGTAAACAATGTGACCTGATTTTTGGTAATGTACTAATCCCGATATAGCAAATTTATCTGGGCCGATGCTATATGTATGTTATAACCACAATTCGCTATATACAGTCATATACTAGTAGTAAATAAACTAATTGGTGATTTTGAAAAGTGTTGTTATATAGGGATATTTGTTATAATGGAATGTGCTATAAAGGGATTCCACTGCATAATGCAGGTCATAAAATATATTGATAGCGGGGTTATCTATAGTATACAGACATCTGTCTACTGGTGTGTTATTTGGTGCGTTTATGTCATTAGTTTTCTAAAGAGTTATGCGTTTTATGATGATGATTAGGATTTTTTAGTTAGTGTTATGATGCATTAGATGTACAATAAGCTATTAGTAGAGTTATGGTTAAGATTAGAGAATAAGCTATTAGGATTAGTGTTAGAATTAGACTGTATAGTGTGTAGACCGAGCTATTAGAGTTAAGATTATGCTGTATTATTTGTGGAACAAGCTATTAGAGTTAAGATTAGGCTGTATTATTTGTGGAATGAGCTATTAGGGCGGCGAATACGTTGGTGAAAATTTGTTGTTGCAGATTTCTTTCTTTCACAATGATGGCTTTTTTTTAAAGCGCATAAAATTGACGTCATATGGTTGGCACATGAAATCAAACTAAATTTAGGTGTTTACGCGCATTCATGCTATGTTTAAAGTAAGGAGAGTCCGCAATAGTCACCGTAGGCAGTACCACATTGTAGTAAAAATTACAGGCAGGCAATCAATATATATGACGTGTGATTAGAATAAAAAAGCGTGAATATTTAGTCTATCTATCTATTGTCATTTCCACTTGTGCCGTTAAGCATCGTGGGAGGGGGGGGGGATTCCGAGTATTTTGTCTTTGGCCATTTGAGTTGCAATGGCGATATTAAACCCGTGTCTATTTAATGTTTCTTTGAATAACTCTGAAGATCTAGTTCTTGGTCGTCCTCATGCCTTGTAGCCCGGTCTTCTGGTGATGTATGCATGAAGGGCTGATTTCGCAGGTTCCATTCTCATGACGTGATCAAACCGTCTGGTTTGCTGCCTCTCAATGTAGTCTTGAGATAGTCTTTACTTTCTTCCCGATATCTTAATTTCTCCGGCGGTCTTTTTGTCAATTATTATTTTTTTTTTAAATTGTCCATTCGTTATGTATGTTGCCAATCGAGGTTGGTAGTTTTTCATAAACTTTAGTCATTGCTTGGTTGAATATTTCGTAACCGCATTAAAGATCAAGTGAAGAGACAGAGGAACACAAAGAGAGAGGGGAAGCAGCTGGATGGGTTGTGATCATGGTATGGGGGAATATCACCAACTTAGCTTATTAATAACACAAGAAAAATAGTTGTGCAGAAACGTGATTGCTTATACTGCTCTTAATGACACTGGACGTAGTTGTTATATGTGAAACCCTGAGACACTTATTGATCCTTCGTGAGGAAAACACTCGTGAACATGACATTATGTTCTCCGGACTACGTCCTGCTGATCTGCAGGAGCTTGAGAACGAACACAGAAGAAGAATTACTATACAAAAAAGAGAGTACTGACGAAATAATATAAAGTATAGCAAATGTGCAGCAAAATATTCACTGAATATCTGACAAAATGAGAGTATTAGCAGTATAGTAAATATGTGGAAGATAAAAGGCGAGTTGTGAACCGCGTTAGTTCAACTGATACTAATTCGACTGGCAACTTGGACCCGCAAGTTTTCTGCATTCGACCAGTCCTCATCCCTAAAAATGATACTGTATAGCCATGACTTCCAACGTGTATGTTCTCAAGTCACTATGCAGCTGGGCTTGTAGATCCAGACATAGACAGCAATATATACATTGTATGTTCTCTAGTTACTATGCAAATTGGCCGGTACATTCAGACATAGACATCAATACACACATTGCATAAGTATGTGAATTCCTCGAGGACAGCAAACAAGTAAATGACTACTGCTAATTTAGATCTTCTTGTTGGCCATTAGACCATGTGAGATAACAAATATAAATAACACATTCTTCTTCTTCTTCTTTCGTTCACTTGAAACATGTTTATATATATAATTCTGTCTCCTGAATAAAACTCACTGTCTTTTGTAAATAACACATACACATGAACATGTTGCTTGAGATTAAAGAATATTCTTATTCAAAATCTACTTAGTCGCCTATTACAACATGCATGGCAGATAACATTGTCACTATTCTTTGATCCCTGTTCTGGTACCGGCAACACAGTGGCCAGTATCAGAACCAGAGTAAATTATTGGGACTCTTTACGTCAGGATATATGATATTCGATACACACGATAAACAATAATCAGGATAAACGATACTTTTCATAAACGATACCTGGGATAAACAATAATCCGGATAAACCATACTCTGGATAATAGATAACCAGTTTATTGATACTCGGGGAAAATGGTAGTTATGATAAAATATGCTCTGAATCAGGACCGGATTTACGAATAAGCTAAACAAGCTATAGCTTAGGGGCCCCATTAATTATATTTGGCACTGACATAATATCTGGACTTATAAAGGGGGCCCCCATATCTCAAATATCTTAGGTCCTTATCAAGTCTAAATACGGCGCTGCTTGGGATGTATGGTAATCATGATATACAATCATGTGGTAAGTATTTTTAACACTACTGGATAAGTTATGGAGTGGGAAAAGTTGTGAAACAATTTGTACTACAATAGTGATAGCTCTTATCTACCCGGATTGCTCAGACAGTTTTAATGGACTCCCTGTGGTTATCCGATCAGAGTGCCTACGCCGAGCACATTAGGGGACACTTTGTGTAGTGTTATGTCTGTTTACAAATTCATATCTCTGCAACAGATGCAGACTTGAGTCATTTCAGCGATCTAGTCATCCATTGTTATACCTGTTCTAGTGCAGGATCATACTTTCTTTCCGAGGATTTAGTTCGATCTTTTGCGTGTTACTAATTTGGATGAACCGAGACTCTTAAGTTATATAAAGTCCTGAAGGTTCATCTGGAATCATCCCTCTACAGTGAAACGCTGTGAATCCTTTGATTTATATTGGTCACTTTGTATACTTTGCGTTGGCAGACAATGAAAATGTCAGGAAAAGTCACATCAGCCATTTTAGAAGGCATTTCTTTTTCACACCTAAATGGGCTTCCGTGAGAACAAAAGCTGTACGGATGCTATATTTACACTTAGACAACTAACAGAAAGAGCCACATAAAACAACAAAGAATTACACATCGCATTCGTCGACCAAGAAAAGGCGTTCGACAGAGTAGACAGACAACAACTATGGAAAACACTATCAATATACGGAGTACCAGAACATTTAATCAATATATGCAAGGGCATTTACGCTAATAGCCAATGTGAAGTAAGAACAAATGCAGGAGTGTTCAATAAGTTTCAAATTCAATCAGGAGTTCACCAGGGGTGTATCCTATCCTCCCTACTTTTTATAGCACATATCGATCACAGCTGGATTTCGCTATAGCAACAGGGAATAGTCGGAGGTCGAAGACACAGAAGGGGGGGGGGGGGGGGAGCGCAAAGAAGATCATGGACAGACATCAAGAACCGGGCAGGTTAAGACTTTTTCCTCATAATAAATTTTTCCTCATCCGCATCGTTGAAGATAGAAATCGCTGGAAAACTCTTTCATGCGTTGATGCATCCAGTGTGGTACCCATAAGACCACCCAATGGGGTAGCCCTACGACCATCCAATTTGGTACCGCTACGACCATAAATTGTGATACCCCAACGACCGTGACTCTGTGCGCTTATGCGTCCAATGTGGTACCCCTACGACCAGTGTATAACATCAAATTGTGTATTTTAGACAGTCTAGTTGAGGCTATCAAATGGATATATCTGCGTGATGTGTAAAGAGTGATTATATATAATAATGTTGAAGTTTATGTGATGAACAAATTTACTTCGGTGTCAATAACACATTGAAATCGCTCACTATTCACCATGTAGCTACAACAACAGGTTTGACGTGTCGTGTGAACACAGCACCAGTGGACTGCCTGGGGCGTGTTCTGGCTCCACACTCGACTGACAGCCTGTTAGGCAGTCATAAAGTAGGTGATATTGTGCTGAGACTATCTCAAAAAGCATAACGGTCTTGTCAACCTAAACACGTAAAGTCTGATATTCGGCGAATTTCGGCGTACGAGGTACGATGGTTTATCGGCCCATCGGGTAATGTAGGCGAACGCCAGCAACACGGTGTGGACCGCATCGGGCATGGTGAGACACGTAGAAAACTGCATCGTACTTCACTTCCAGTCGTCTCGATTCGTCTTGCCACTGGTTTCAAATGAGGTTGGACAAGAGTGTGAGGGCGACTCTTTGCACAACTCTTCCTCACTTTAATCAAAATCCCTAGTGCAAGTCATTTTCACATTCACGAAAATTCACCCGAAGGGAAAAGCTTTTCCCACTGACTCTAGGAGCATGGAATGTAGATTCACATATCTAGGCAGTACGTTATCACAAAATGCCAACGTTGATGATGAAGTGTATACAAGGATCGCCAAAGCAAGCAGTACTTTCGGCAGATTGTACGCAAATGTTTGGCGTAGAAATGGCATTAACCTAAGTGAAATGGCATTGACTAAGCTGAAAGTTTACAGAGCAGTGGTACCTTCAGTGCTGCTATACGCTAGTGAAACATGGACTGTGTATAGACGTCATGTGAAAAAACTCAATCATTTTCATGCAAATTGTCTCAGAAAAGTTATGAACATCAGATGGCAAGACAAGATTCCAGATACCACTGTCCTTGATAGAGCTGGTATCCCAAGCATTGACACGATCCTGATGCAGACACAGATTCGTTGGGCAGGTCATTTGGTGCGTATGCCAGACCATCGTCTGCCAAAGATACTTCTCTATGGTGAGCTAGAGAAGGGTATACGATCTCAAGGTAGCCAAAGGAAGCGCTACAAGGACTCGTTAAAGGACTCACTGAAAGCCTTTGAAATAGACCACAATACATGGGAAGAACTTGCACAAAATAGATCTACGTGGCGTTCTAAAATAAAAAAGAGCGATCATCTTGTGAAAAGAAGAGAAATGCAGCAGCTCAACAGCATAGAGCAGCTAGAAAGTCACGGTTAGACCAAGATTCGTCTACAGTTGTTATTCCATGTCCAAACTGTCCAAGTACATTTACAGCTCGAATAGGGCTCATTAGCCATCTACGAACTCATAATAAAGGACATAACTAAAATTGAATTTTCAAAAGTGGATGTAAAAAATGGTCATCATCACTTGTGATGGACGAACAACACACAACACACCCCTACGAACATTCAATGTGTACCCCTACGACCATCCAATGTGGAACGCCTACGAACATCCGATGTGGTACCCTACGACCATTCAGTGTGGTACCCCTACGACCATCCAATGTAGTATCCCTACGACCATCCAATGTGGTACCCCTAGGACCACCCAATGTGGTACCCCTACAACCATGACGGATCATGAGTTTCTAGATGGATGTGAATAATGGAAACATATGGTGTATGCGACTTTGCCATTCAACAATTTGTTCGATATTTTAGACACGTTATATCTATGATCTATAAGTCAGATATCTTTGGTAGAAAGATGCAGATATCGCAGCTTTGTTGTAAAGTAGCAGCACGATGTGTTTAAGACTTTTTTAAGGCTGTAAAACAAAAGTAACCCATAGCATTTATTAATGCCGTAGGGGTGTGAGATGTTAGCGCTCTCACATTTCACAGGCTCTGCAAATGAGGGCGGTAGCCATCTCTTCTCCCTCGCAGTCTTTACTTCCCGGATTAATCCGGTACCCATTTAAGGCTGGGTCGACCTGGGAGCCGTTGCGATCTGAAAACATTTCCGCCTCAACTGGGAAATGAACCCAGGACCACTCATATGCGAAGCCAGTGAGTTTTAAGGCTGATTAAGTGTTTAATCACACAAAAACATGTGCCGGCTAATTAGGTGCGCACGCAAACAAACGTCAGCTAACATCGCCAGCACAATGTGGGCGATCAACATTCGAACCACAAGCTTATTCGCTCTAGTTGTGTTTGTGAGTCGTTTAGCCCTTACTTTACATTATTTGTTCTTACTTTAATTTGCTTGGGTTTACTTTTCATTTATACCGCTTTATTTTACTTAATCTTACTTTAATTTACGTGTGTTATGTTTCATTATCTTACTATATTTCACTTTACTTGACCTTACTTTAATTTACTTACTTGACCTTACTCTTTATTACCTTACTTTACTTAATTGTAACTTACTTTACTTGATTTGATCTTAGAAAAAGGTATTTTCTTACTTTTCTTACTTCCCTTGCTTCACTTTAACTTTTCTCAATTTTCCTAACCTTACTTCACTTTTGCTTACTTTACTTTACTTTATTTTACTTTACTTCACTTTACTTTTTCATCTTTTACTGTTCCGTAATTTGTACTCCGTTTTATTTTTCTTTAATTTAATCTACTTACTTTTCCTTACTCTAATCTACTTTTACATACTTTACTTACTTTTCCTTACTCTAATTTACTTTTACATACTTTACTGAAGTCTACATTACTTTACTTAAAATTCCTAACTTTACTTTGCTCTACTTTACTTTTCCTTGCATTACTTTAATTAACTATATGTCCATACGTTAAATGACCTTTCCTTACTTTAATTTTCCTTAGTTTACTTTTTCACACTTTACTTTTTCACACTTTACTTTTCCTTACATTCATTCTTTCCTTTATCTTACGTTACTTTATCTTAATTTACTTAGGTTATCCATCTACATATACCGTAGTCTCTCTTTCACTCGTTGACCTTTAACATATTCCAGTATAATTTTCACCAACATATTTTTACCTTCTAATTTATTCAATTTTCTGCATTCAATATTTGTCTTCTAATTTCGAATGTATTAAATAACCTACTTATTTTTATATGTCTATTGTGTGTAAATGCGTGCCATCATTTTGTAAATCCAATTATAGCTATCACGTGTCATTGATATTCTGTTCTCATATTTCGTGAGCCGACCCTTGTAACACAGGCTATAATTGTGTACAACAATTATCATATCACGTGACAGATCAAGTGACTTTTGCATGTATTACTGCCTTGTATATAAATTGATTATAAGGTTAAATTACTTCTTAAAACTACTTATCCTCCGGATGTCGTTGTGACTGGATTACCAGAACCGCTACCCACACTATTATTTGATAGCTGTAAAACTCTGATATAACTACATTAGACTAACGTCTGAGGTTGAAAGGGGCATATCTCATATATCTCACTATAAACGGTACAGTTTACTTTCACGAAACCAAAGTTAAGAAACTATCGGTATTATTGAGTTAATTTTTAACCAATTTTAACTGTTAAACTATTATACATTTTTGTACTTCGATATACTAGATTGATAACTTCAATTAAAATGTAAATTGAATTAGAAACTGTCAATTGGCCCCATTGCCAATCCCTGCCTATTAATACGGATGAGGCCAAGCATGGCGGTGAAATTAATATGGTGTTAACTCTATGTACATGACGCTAGCATGTACGAGACACTCTATTGTTACTTTTGCTGTTGTATATTATGTCTTTCTTGCTTGTTATGTGATCATAAAAGTGGGAGTGAAGAATAGTAACACCGCCCCTGTTATATATGTTGCAAGAGGTAATTAGAGTTAGGCTTGAAGTCTGTATCCAATCTAGTTCGAACACAAAACTTGCTGAACAACAATGTTCTCTATACAACGTTAAACACAGTTTATATAATCACTTCACTTATACACGACGGACTATAACCACAACTAGTGGGTAATGATGTGCATTAAAAAACATACAAATTACAATTCACATAACATAATCAACGTTTCAACCAAAAGGTCTTTATCAAAATACACAAAACATCAATAGACGACGAATGAAATATATATATATATATATATATATATATATATATATATATATATATATATATAGAGAGAGAGAGAGAGAGAGAGAAACAACAGACTTAACTAGGTGACAAAATTCACATACCTAGGAAGTAATATAACAGACGGCAAGAGCGGTAAAGAAATACACAATAAAGGTAGTAAAGCATACCAAGCCCTAGGGCAAATGACACCAATCTTCAGAAACAAATACGTAGATTTAATCACAAAATAAAACTATTCAAAACAATTATTATGCCAACACTGTGCTACCAATACCAAGTATGGACAACGACATCACAAGACAAACGTAAACTTGTAACAGCTGAAACGGCATGCTAACGCAGAATCCTAGGAATGTCACTGAGACAAAGTGAGAGATGAGGACATTCGACCAAAAATCGGCACCACCTCCAATCTTGGAATTAGTGGTGTTTTATTGTCATGTCATATCCAGACCAGTGTCTCCATAAGTCGATGTTTTAGTGGTATTTGAATGCCATGTTCTATTATAATGAGTTATTGCCATGAGTTATTATAATTTTATATATATTGGTGTTTTTTTCTGTTCTCCTATCTTAATTACTTCGCTCTTTTCTATATTTATCTACATGTTAAAGGTGTGACATGTTTGATGTAATCTATTTTCTTTGCTACTTTGCAGACCTGAGAATGAAGATCTGTGAACGTATTTCTTCTTCTCCTGCGAAATATCATGAGGAAAATATGTGACTGTATTTCTTCTCCTGCGAAATATCAGGATGAAAATATGTGAACGTATTTCTTCTTCTCCTGCGAAATATCAGGATGAAAATATGTGAACATATTTCTTCTCCTGCGAAATATCAGGATGAAGATCTTGAATGTATTTATGTGTGATCGTATTTCTTCTTCTCCCGCGTTGGTTCTCAAACTCCTGCGGGATATCAGGATGAAGATTTGTGAACATATTTCTTCCTTTTCTGTGTTTGTTCCCAAACTCCTGTAGATTAGCAGGGCTTAATCAAGTGAAGCCGATTTACATCGGGTCTGCAATATCTTCACATTTCCATCACATGTATCCTACTTCAGGCATGAAAATTGTGGGTCAGTTTGAACTGCAACATGGTGACATTTATAATCCACCCCACGCCCAACCCTCATCTTACGACCTTCATGGCAGGTCACAGTGTTAATATTCTCTGCTACTCTTTCGGTTCCCGGAACATAAGGGTGGTACTTTCTAGTTTTGTATCTAAGATTGTAGCCACATCATCTCTCCAGCTCACAGTAAACACAGCAGTGCTTGTGCTTCCCGTTCTCAGACGAGGTTGCCATTCTGGATTATTTTACCCCAAATCCACAAATCTGGCTTTTTTAAATATTAGTGTTATAGAGTTAAGAATAGTAATAATAATTGAAGCCTGTTCTATGCATGGCATTCTTCTTTTGCAGCGTTCGTTCTCAAACTCCTGCAGATCAGCAGGATGTAATCCGGAGAACGGAATTCGTTGTGTCATAGTTTACAGCATTTCTGCGATGTCTGCGCATTTCGTCCTGGCACATCTGACTTGAGCATGGCTTTGGGTCACTGACCCTATATGGAATGGGACAGATACATGGCATTGTTATTAAACTATTATTGAATTTTGAGTCGCCACTAATTTATCCAATCGTATCATCAATTCAATGTGGAGGGTCGACATTCGAACTACCTAGTTTGACGAGTTGGGTTTGCTAGGCGTGCTTACTAACAAATCTGCTACCACGACGATTTGTCATAGAATTCGTCTTCCATCGCTCTACGACCACATTGATCTATCGTATAAAGCTGCGACATGTCCTAGAATTCGTTCTCCTTCGCTCATACGACCACATTGATCTATCTTATAAAGTTGTTAGTCTGTCTCAAGGTTGCCTCATACCCACATTGATCTATCTTATAAAGTTGTTAGTCTGTCTCAAGCTTGTCTCATACCCACATTGATCTATCTTATAAAGTTGTTAGTCTTACTCAAGTTTGCCTCATACCCACATTGTTCTATCTTATAAAGTTGTTAGTCTGTCTCAAGTTTGCCTCATACGACCACATTGTTCTATCTTATAAAGTTGTTAGTCTGTCTCAAGGTTGCCTCATACCCACATTGATCTATCTTATAAAGTTGTTAGTCTGTCTCAAGCTTGCTTCATACCAACATTGATCTATCTTATAGATGTGGCGGTCTGTCTCAAGCTTCCCTCATACCCACATTGATCTATCTTATAGAGGTGACGGTCTGTCTCCAGCTTTCCTCATCACCAAACAGATTTTCCTTCATGTTGGCTGTGGTGGGTCTCATATGTGTTCTATCGTTTTCATGAAGATGGCAGTCTTGGAGCACGTGTTCTACTGCCTACATGTCTTCTCTATACGGACACATGTCGTACTAAACGAGTTTCAGCATAGTACATGTGATAGTTAATTCTTGTAGGCAACAACACTTTATTACTCTGTTAACTCATCCATCTATGTATCCATCAATGTTGTGGAAACAGTGGTGCACTTCGTGATGCATTGTACCTATCTGGTGGACTAGTAGACATTTATAATAGTAGAAACAATCCGAACAAGGGAATGTCTATGCATTGACAATAATTGGGGGGGGGGGTGATATAAAAGGAGATTGACAGTTTTGACGCGGTGGGAGGGGGAGTTGACAAAAGTTGACGTCAACAGAATTATCGACCATCGTCTGCCAAAGATACTTCTCTATGATGAGCTGGAGAAGGGCACACGATTTCAAGGTGGCCAAAAGAAGCGCTACAAAGACTCGTTGAAGAACTCACCGAAAGCCTTTGAAATAGACCACGATACATGGGAAAAACTTGCACAAAATAGATCTACATGGCGTTCTAAAATAAAAAAGTTCGCATCATCTTGTGAAAAGAGGAAAATTTCAGCAGCTCAGCAGCGGAGAGCAGCTAGAAAGTCACGGATAGACCAAGATCCGTCTACAGTCGTTATTCCATGTCCAAACTGTCCAAGGACATTTACAGCTTGAATATGGCTAATTAGCCATCTACGAACTCATAATAAAGGACATAACTAAAATTGAATTTTCAAAAGTGGATGTAACAAATGGTCATCATCACTTGTGATGGACGAACATCATATATATATTATATATTGATTACATTTTTTGAACATTAACATGTTTTAGAAAATGCGAAACAAAAATAATGTATTTTCTGTGTACCTTTTTTGCAAATAAAACAAGCTTTTCTATGATGGTGGGGGGGGGGAATCGGTGGGGGAAGTGGGGTGTAAAACCACTTGATATAATTAAGCAGGAATAGTCAGTGAATTTTTGAAGTTTTTGACAAGATGGAGGGGTTGGGGAGTCAGGAACTGGCAAACTATTGTTTGGACAGATCCAAGATAAACAGTTTCTATTTACAAGAACAATAATATGTACACTATTTCAGCATCATAACCATCTATCGTCATCATCATCATCATCATCATGTGCAAGAACAATTGAATTGGATATAAAAACCTAGACAAAATAATACCAAACCAAAACGGTCTGCGCATGATCTGGGCTGAGTCTTTTCAATATGATGAAATTATTTTGAAAAAATTACTCCATTTTCGTCGCCTTTTCTAGCTATTTTTCCAATTATATTTAGCTTTAAATAATTATTTTAATATGCCAACCCTGTTAGCAGAGGCGTCTCCACAATTGTTTGCAGTGCTTGAGATAGCATAATACATGTCTTTTCTATTTACTGCTTGTGGTGAAGTTTATAATAATATTCTGCAACAGCTTAAATGGAAATGAGCTTTGTTGTGGAGCCATATGGGATTGATGACTGGTCGGGTATATTTCGGATAGTGATGATATGAATCATAATGGTAGACAAGGCTAGAATGTTTTGTTTTTAAAAAAAAATATATAACGGGTCATTTAAGTGCAGAGTGAAATACATTTCTTGAGTCAATGTAGAAAGATATATTTTTTGTTGCTGAAGTCTTATCAGATAGTATACTTTTGTTTTAAAATAGAAAACCAAACCATCAGGGTCGTAGATATGACTTTAAGGAGAGATTGTATCTAAAACAACATTATACTATCAGGGCCGTAGATATGATGACCTTAAGGAGGGGTTATATCTAAAACAAAATTATACTATCAGGGCCGTAGATATGATGACCTTAAGGAGGGGTTATATCTAAAACAAAATTATACTATCAGGGCCGTAGATATGATGACTTTAAGTAAGGGTTATATCTAAAACAAAACTATACTATCAGGGCCGTAGATATGATGACTTTAAGGAGGGGATTGTATCTAAAACAAAATTATACTATCAGGGCCGTAGATATCAGGACTTTAAGGAGGGGTTATATCTAAAACAAAATTATACTCAGGGCCGTAGATATGATGACCTTAAGGAGGGGTTATATCTAAAACAAAATTATACTCAGGGCCGTAGATATGATGACCCTAAGAAGGGTTATATCTACAACAAAATTATACTATCAGGGCCGTAGATATAATGACAGTAAGCAGGGATTCTATCTAAATCAGAATTATTCTATCAGGGCCGTAGATACGATGACAGTAAGGAGGGGATTGTATCTAAAACAAAATTATACTATCAGGGCAGTAGATATAATGACTTTAAGGAGGGGTTATATCTAAAACAAAATTATACTATCAGGGCCGTAGATATGATGACCTTAAGGAGGGTATCTTAAACAAAATTATACTCAGGGCCGTAGATATGATGACCTTAAGGGGGGGATTATATCTAAATCAAAATTATACTCAGGGCCGTAGATATGACGACAGTAAGGAGGGGATTGTATCTAAAACAAAAGTTTTCGTGTGTAGCTTTCACTGTTTGACTTGAAATTTGAAGGTATTTCTGTGAAAATCGCCACGGAGGGGTTCTTATCCGACATATTAGTTAAGTTCATAGTACTAAAAATAGTCATGTTCAGATTTACTAAAGGCTGTGGATTTGAACACCCAACCCCTCTTATCTACGAGCCTGAATACTCTCAATACCTCATGCTTCTGAGTGTCTAGTGAGTTACAAGAAGGCTGCGTGTAGTTTGTGTGATAAAGGTCTCATGAAGGGAGATTGCTTGTGCCCTGTGTAATGAAGGTTGCATGAAGGAGATTGCTTGTGCCATGTGTGATGAATGTCGCATGACGGGAGTTTGCCTGTACCATGCGTGATGAGGGTCGCATGAAGGAAGATTGCCTGTGTCATATGTGATAAAGATCACATGTTCTTGCTGTCGGTGCATCGTGAATGAAATGAGCTTTTTAAATTTACCCATAGACAGAAGAAGATCAAGTCCATACTGGAAGTCGAACTCTGGATCTCACGTTTGTGAAACCAACGTTCAAGTCCCTTCGGTCATGCATCACTCATTGTTTTCTATAAGTACGAATACTTGTAGCTGTAAATCGCACGTGAGGATGACAACAGTTTCAGACTCGTGTTGTTGCATCTCTCTGGTTTCTAATAGATGCTTAAACGTCAAATTCTGGTATAGAACCCCATGTAACATTTAGGACACGTATGGTCAGAGATGGGCATTTGTGTGTTTGATGTTCTGTCCTTTCAGACAGTAATATTTTTTCCCTTTTAGATATGATGCTTCTCAGCTATCCGACCACCTTTACTGGTATTTCTGCGCAACATTTGGCAATTCTGAAAGACGGTTTCCCAGGATGTGATGTCGATGTCGAAGCTCCTTAGACACTTTGAGAGACTGTGTGGTCCTTCTTCTAACCATCATCCAGTCGTTTACCATTTACGTGCATCTTGTAAATCAGTTGTTTCAGGGTGTATTTTTCAGACATGGTCTTCTGTCAGGGCCCTTTTCAAAATTGTATATCTTTTTGGGATATTGGCTATTGTCAGGACATCGTAACAGGTATTTTATCACAAAGCATAATCGAACTAGGACCATATGAAGAAAAACCATGACGGATTTGGCAAAGATGGGGAACACATGGGATGAGGTTGAGAATGTATCTAAGTATAGAGACAAATGGGAAAATATTCTTGTCCGTGGACCAGACAGACGAGGATGTGTAGACACGTTAGTGGGCTCAAGTGTACGTATTTTGTAGTGCTAAATGTCATCCTCTATTTTATTAAAAGAGAGTTAGTTGGGGGTTTAACCCCTCAACCCCATACCCCATTGCAGTTACATCTATGGACCTGCGGAAAATACATGCGCGTTTCCTAAAATCAATGTTTGTGGCATAATATGGTTACTAGATCTATTCCATCATAGTCGTCTTTTACAGCATTCTGGAAGTGTACAGTAGGCATGTCATGTCGTCCCCAACAAGGGAACCCCCATACTACACACGGGGTTATTATTAAACAACGGCTCGACACATCCGTCTTCGGCGGTCTATTCGCCGTCTAAATAGCAACGTTTTATTCTATCAGCATGTATAATCTATCAGCGTTGTTCTCATTGCCACTCTGTAAGCTTATTAGTTGTGTACAAGCTGTCAAACCTTTTTTCAGTGTCACGTTCAGAAGGTCTTCGATACACATTGTAGCCTTGGCCTGCTTCATGATTTATTACTGGAACGTTTTTTTATACATATTTGTGATCTTCATGAGTTTATTGACATTATATCCATCTTAGTCGACAGCAATTACTTTATGAGCCGTACAAACCAACAAGGCGCAATTATTTTTCTGAAAACAGCATTACTCAACAGAGCGATATGTGAGACAGCCTGACTTGTCACAGAGCGTATATACATTCGCATAAACAAATAAAATAAATATCTACGACCAAAAAATTCATAGAGGACAGGCACAGCAGTTGTGAAGTTTAAATTAGATCAATAGTGTCCGAATCCTCCGTTAAATTTCACAGTCCTGTTGACACATCGGATCATCCTTCAAAAGTGAAGCTATTTGCTCTTTGCCATGATTTAATTCAATCATGATACAAAGTATACACGAAATTGAGCAATGAAAATCACGAGAAAAGTCAAATAGTGTCACTTTAGAAAGATACTTACCGATGATTAGGATACTTACCGATGATTTGGATACTTACCGATGATTATGATACTTACTGATATGATTGTAATACAACAATTGACGAGGGATTCTATTTGATAGAATCATAATCTAATTCTCTTCCCCCCCCCTAATGTCCCGAATGTACAGATTCTACCCCGAGACGGTTTGTCCTTCACGTCTATCTTGCAGAAGGTGTTCTGCCGCCAGTGAACTTGTCTCGTGTAATTAGACGTATTGTACCCGTATCCATCGAGTACTGAACCTTTTCTCATCCTCGAGCCTAGTTCTGGTTTAGAAAGAACTCGGGAGAAGAGTTGGGATTGAACTCGTTCATCCTTTTAGCCGAAGTGTTGTTCACCAACGCCGTGAACCCCTCGTCCAAGTCCGAGTCTATACACATATTTAGAAACGTCAGGGACTAGCATTTTGTTCTAGAGCTGAACAATGCTTGTCACATTGGAGAACTATGCTTGTGCCCATCGGATACTGAACCTTTTCTCACCACGTGCATGATTTCGGTATAGGAAAAACCCGACAGTAGAGTCGGGCCTGGGCTGGGATCACCGGCAACTAGAAGCTTGTCTTGAGCAAACAATACTTTAGTTCCTCCTTTATACGTTTTTCGTTTTCATTTCACATGATGCTTCCCTCTCATTGTACTCATTGTGCTATTATTACGGTGACAGACGTACCAATTCATAATATTTCTCATAACATCTGCCCACTTCGTAACATCCATATTGGCCTCCCCTCCATTGATTATGCCGAACTAACTAGTTTCAGTGTTTGTCGACAGTGCTGCTGCATGTGTTGGTGTAGAGGTGTCGGAGATATTGTCTATCTTTTCGCAGTCAAGTCTCTTTCCATCTGCTGCCTCCACTTTCACGGACACGATCCCGAAAGTTTTATCCACAATCAGCACGAACAAGCTGTATTTCTGTTTTCGGGGTGCACAACGTTGAAGTTCTTTTGGGAATTTGGTTATCTGTTAACCCTGAGTCCGCCGAGCAATGCGGTACCATTTGCACCCATCTCTTTTTCATTCTCTGTCTCCCCCCCCCCCTCTCTCTCTCTCCTCAATGTGTATTTTCATCTAGTAACTATTCATCACTCTCAATATGAAAAAAGAAGTACGTAAAACATAAGACAAAAACACTCTAAAGAAGACATACTGGAAATGTCTGCACACACCAAAAAAACACAACAACAAATAATGTATCTACATACTCTATCTCAGATCGTATTTATCAAACAATATTTTAGCACTTGTTGACGTTAAACGAAAGATACTAGATTTCAACATTGTGTCTGCCATGTCAGATCTGCCAGGTAATGTCTGGCATGAGATTGTATTTATTATAAGTAAGGTTGCACGTCTGTCTTCTAGTTTGCTCTATTTTGCCAAAAATCATATTTTAAAATGTGTGTATATGTAGAGGTAATCGCTTCTTTTAACATCAGCATAACATTGACATCGTTTTTCAGAAAGGCTATCAGGCAGTTTCTATCTAACAAAATTCCACTACCCCGATTGTTGATTACAGCAGACTCTCCTACTTCTTCTGCTAGGGCCAATCTGTGACAGATTCAAAAGACCCATAACCCATGGGTCTTCTTGTTCTGCATTAGTTCTCAAACTCCTGCAGATTAGCAGGATGTAGCCCAGAGAATGAAATTTACAACATCATAGTTTACAATTTAGCTTCGATTCATGCCCCTTTTGGACTGACACATCTTATTTCGGCATAACTTCTGGATCAAATTTACCCTATATGGAATGGTGCAGCAAATTCCACCCCGAAACCTACTTAGTCGCCATTTACGACATGCATTCAAAGTAAACAGTGTTGCTATTCTTTTCTTGCATTTCGGTCCCCGGCAGCACACGAACGACGAGCCTTCAAACAAAACGTAATACAAGTTACCGTCAAGATTTCATAGACGTAAAATAATAATCAAGACGTATTGCCGACAAGGTCACATAGACTTAAAAAAGAGTAAAGAATAAATGTTTGCTAAATCAGAGATTAAAACTTCTATGATACGAAACAAATCTATTCAACCTCACACTTCCCACCGAAGACGGATATGTCGGGCCATTGTCGCAAATAAAACGGCGACACAACGCATTTCAATTCTCTGGACTATATCCTGCTAGAAATCTAGTAGGACAATGGTCTTGCTACAAGGGAGATCCAGCGGGAGTTTGAGAATGAACAATGAAGAAGAAGAAGAACCTCACACTGGAGCCTGTTGTGGTTTTATGAAGGCCTGTTTGCTTTTGTTTAGATATTGTGACAGTGTAGTCTAGGTCTGATCCTGATATCTATATTGTACGGGCAACTATTGTGTAAAAAGAGTTGTATTGTTAAGGTGTCACTGTGAGCATATTTTAAACTGTGTCTGCTGTTCTGTATTGTTTGATTGTTAATGTTGTCTATTAGTAGCTTGGGCTGATTTTATGGATTGGAGAGCACACGGAACGATTTCGGAATTGAATACATTGAACGAATCTTCTTCTTCGTTCGTTCGTTCTCAAACTCCTGCAGATTAGCAGGATGTAGTCCGGAGAACGGAATACGTTGTGTCATGGTTTACAGAATTGTTGCGATATCTGCGCCTTTCGACCTGACACATCCGACTTCAGCATGGCTTTGGGTCACTGACCCTATATGGGATGGGACAGCCAACTCCATCCCATAACCTCCTTAGTCGCCTTTTACGACATGCGTGGAAGGTAAACAGCATTGCTATTCTTTGCTCCTCTTTTTGGGCTCCGGCAACACACGGTCGACATTGAACGAATGATTCATGATCTATTGTCTATTATCTTTCCCCAGGTGAATGATGGTTGATCGCACTCACACTTGCCGTTAAGCGTAGAGGTGGGAGCTTAAGCTGTCGTTCCAATGCCAGATGTGTTGCCGTGGTTACATTTAGTCCATGTTTGTTAAAGGCTATCTTGATGTTTTCTATTCACCGTTTCCTTGTTCTACCTTTGGCCTTACGCCCAGATATTCTTTTGTTATATGCTTTTATTGGTATTTGGGTTGGCTTCATTCTCATAAGGTGACAGAACCATTTTACTTGCTGTCTCTCAATATGTTTGGTACATGATATTATACCAACTCTTTTCTTCATTTCTTATTTTATCTAGTTTGGTAACCATTGCAGCTTTTCTCATACATTTCATTTCACATGTAACGATTTTTATCTGCTGCGAAGCTGTTAAAGACTATGTTTGACATTGGTAGCACAGTGTTGGTATACAAATTGTAGGTATTATGTCTTTTGATTTCCATCTTGATGTTTGGATGAAAAAGTAATGTTGAAATTTGGTATGTCACTGTGTTTGCTTTCTGGCACCTTGTTTCTATTTCTCTGTCTAGTCTTTCATCTTCAGAAAAAATGCTGCCTAGATATTTAAATTCTTTGGCTTGTTTCACTTTGGTGTTATCTATTGTTATAACCATTGGTGTTGCAGATTTTCACAATTTCTGTGTTTTGGTACATTAATTTTCATGTTGTACTTCTGACATGCTAATAGCAATGCATTGATGTGCTTTTGCAAAGTTTCCTCATCTTTGTATATTAGACTGATCACCATAAATAATAGTTCATTGATATCATTAAGTTCCTCGTCAGGTTTATTTGCAATGTTTTTCTTTTTGTTGATGTGATCTTATTTTATTATTCTGTCCATGTATATGTTGAAAAGTACGCATCCTTGTCTTACTCCAGATCTTGTTTCAAACGGTTCTGTCATTCCATCTGTTGTTCTTACTGAGCTTTGGCATTTTTGATATATCGCTTTTATGTTATCTAACAGTTGTCCTCTGATGTTATACATTTCTAAGGTTGCCCATAGAATGTTATACACTTCTAAGGTTACCCATAGAATGTTATACATTTCTAAGGTTACCCATAGAATGTTATACATTTCTAAGGTTACCCATAGAATGTTATACATTTCTAAGGTTACCCATAGAATGTTATACATTTCTAAGGTTGCCCATAGAATGGATTCATAATCTTCTACAGTATAATACTTATTGCTAATTTGGCCTTTTAAAATGGCCAATGTGGCAGTTTCCTCATTTTTCAAGTATAGGCTAATCATAGTAACCAATGAAAATCACGAGATCATTTAAGTGATAAATGAGTCATTAAGAAAACATGATTTCCTATTAGCCAGTAAGTCTTATATTGTTGACGGCCATAATTGCTTTTCTGTAGTAAGAAATATAAGCAAGTTTTAAAAGTGTATCTATATTTAAGAAAATGCATAAGAAATAATGGCTTTTTATGATGATGTGGGGATTTGGTTGTGGCATATCTGCATATAATACTCTTCCTTTTGAGCTAATGGTCCAGCGGTTCTTCCATCGTTGTTTTACAGTGGTTGTGAGTTGAGTTATTGAATGGGTCAAATACGAAACTGGGGCAATGCTTATCAATATCAGAAAATGGCAGATCTTTTCTTTTTTGTTGTGGTCATGTCATGAGATAGGGGATGTTTGTTGAACACAGTCACAATGGACTAGATTAAAGGAACCGCCGAAGTTGGATGTGTCTGACATTTGCGCAAAAAAATGTCGACACGACGCTTCTTTGTTCTATGGACTACATCCTGCTGGGACATCTAGTATGAGTATTGTTATGCTTTAAGACAGATCAATTAGCAACAAACGCTAAAATAAGAACAAAGAAAAATAAGAAAAATGAGTTAAAGAAGTACGGTGTTTGAAAATATTAAAATATTTGACAATTTCACATCGTGGCGCAGCCGAGAGTCAACAACGATACTTCTTTCAAATACTCGTAATATGGTTATACTTCTATGCGGGAAATTTCATTCAATGTTAGCTCACCTCAACTCTAAATTCTAAAGTTAAGTACTGTGAGGTTTCTATTCTAAATTTAAGTACTGTGAGGTTTCTATTCTAAAGTTAAGTACTGTGAGGTTTCTATTCTAAATTTAAGTACTGTGAGGTTTCTATTCTAAAGTTAAGTACTGTGAGGTTTCTAACAATCAACACGCCTACATTATGTATTATAAAACTAGATTATGTTATTGTGTCTGTTATTTTGTCTCTTTTTCTATAATAACAATTGGTTTATTTCTCAACAGACGCAGAATCCACGCAAGAGATTGACCTTCTAAAGGCATTAGGAGTTCCTAGCGAACGTGGCCGAGGGGTTACATACGCAACAGGCGTAGATGGCTATCCATCATTTGCAATTAGCAAAGACGCTTCTATACTAAAGCCTGCTGGGGAGTATTTCCTGACTCCACTATTTTCTGAGTTCTCAATAATTATGACTGTGAGACCCTATCAACCGACACCTGGGTACATATTCGCAGTAGTCAATCCAGCTTCTACAATAGTCCAGTTAGGAGTACTTATCGAGGCCGTTGGCGAGGACCGCCAAAATGTTGTATTATACTATACACCAAACTCAATAAATGCTGATCATTCAGAGACGATAGCTAACTTCACAATACCATCAATACGAAGTCGCTGGACCAAACTAGGAATAAGAGTGGAGGCAGAGGATATTACTATGTACATAAACTGTAAACAAAGTGATAGGGTAATCTGGTCAAGGAAGGTACAGAATTTGGAAATAGAGCCCGGATCAACGTTGTTCATCGGTCAGGCTGGTCGTAACATACAGAATGCGCCACCTTTTGAGGTAAGTTGTAAAATTGTTATATGATACCTTGCATACCCCACCTGTTTGAGTGAATTCCTTAGTTGGTGTCTGCTAAATACGGAGAAGTACATGTTCATCACTCTTGTCTACGTCAGGTAGTTCTTCCTCGTTTTCGAGCAGAAGTCAGTTCTAATATGGATTTCATTATTGAACTATTCTCTGGTAAACAGCCCCAAGACAGGCCAGAAATATAGTCCATCATCAGACGCTCCATAAACATGGAATGAAGTTCATCCATGCAGCAAAAAATACAACGATTACCAAATGCTTGGAAGAAAGGAACAAACAATCATTTTTAGATTGAGAACACGCCACAACAGACTGACAGAAGTCAGACAGTGTAATTATCATGTCTACTCAAGGTTGGTAATACTCAGTTATTCTTCTCCCACTTCAAGTGGCTTTTAGTAAAAATGGGGACACATAACAACCACCTCAAATGGCGTATTGTACTTTAAGAGTTAATTATGGAAATGTATCTCCACTGAGAACACTTTTAAACATATAGAAGGAATTCAGGGCTCAATGTAAAGGAATACCAGAGCTCAAGATGAAGGAATATCCGTGCTCAAGATGAAGGAATATCCGTGCTCAAGATGAAGGAATATCCGTGCTCAAGATGAAGGAATATCCGTGCTCAAGATGAAGGAATATCCGTGCTCAAGATGAAGGAATGCCAGGGCTCAAGATGAAGGAATGCCAGAGCTCAAGATGAAGGAATATCCGTGCTCAAGATCAGTGGGAAAGTGATGAACAATCTGCGATAAGCAGAAAACACAATTATTTTATCGGAAAATGCGCTGAGCTTACCAAGACTAATAGATCAATAATATGAATGACTAAACGTACGTTCAATGACGTGAAGAAGATATTAACATTGAAACAAATCACAAACAAACTAAGAAAAATATAATTATTAAACTATACATCTATGCTTCACTAATTTAAAACTCTGAAATATGGATAATAAGTAACTAGAAGATACAAACATGAATAATAAATAAACAACTATAAGACAAAAACATGGATAATAAATAAACAACTAGAAGATACAAACATGGATAATAAATAAACAGCTAGAAGACTGAAGATAATTTGAGAGAGCAGGGAAACATGAAAAAGAACAAGAGGCAGACTAAGATTACGAGGGACAGAGACTGTCGAAGACTACGACACTGGAAGAAGCTGGACAGCTAGCAGAGAACCGAGAGGCTTACAGAGTTCCAGTGAGAATAACGTTCTGTAAAGGATAAGTCACATAGATAGATAGTCTTGGAACAACCCAACGCAGAATTGACACTAGTCCAAATGGCTGAGAACATAGGTTTTTTGAGGGCATTTTGTACTCATAGTCACCAAAGTGGCACCCTTACGATCTTGAAGTGTTTAGTTTTGAAGTTTTGTTATATATTAGTTTTAAAGTTACCACAAAACATAAAATTATTAAACTTATATTCGTATTATTATTATTATTATTATTATTATTATTATTATTATTATTATTATTATTATTATTATTAATATAATATACATCACTGTAGAAGCGCAATTTTGTTTTGTCTCACTGACAAAAGAAAGTAATACAACTGTTTTTAAAATGAGATATTTTAACTAAAAGATTTGGGTCAAAGGGCATGAGCCCATGGACCGCTGGATCAGCAACCAACTAAAAGATACATTGCCCTTGTGTAGGTGGCTCTAACTCACGGAAACATGATCCACCCAAGATTTGAAACTCTTATAATCATAAGAAACGAAATAATTTGCTATCAAAGATAACAGCATGTATTTTCTGTCCTGGATTTTTTATATCATCCCACTTGACTTTTCAATAGAATTATAAAAATACATCTTTCAAGCTACATAGCAAATGCAACAAAAAGTACACAACAATATATTTATTCAAGCCTCTACGATATGAAAATGCATCATTCTTTTCTGTTAAATGAAAAATCTTGTGACAAGGGCAAACAATGTAAACGGGTGATTGAAAAGCGCCACCTAGGTAGGGGACATAATACTTTTATCTAGCAGTTGTGTTGTCAACAAGTTATTGGTGAATAACCGCCCGTAGTTTCTTTTGAATGTATGCATGACCTTTGTGTAAATAGTATTCCACATAGGATATAGTGTGGGCTGTACAGTATTCAGCAGCTCTAGTGGAATATGTTCAAATCCATATTTAGACGATTCATTAGCTGAAGAGACTGTGTGAGATTACAAATATTAAGGTGTGTGTGTGTGTGTGTGTGTGTGTGTGTGTGTGTGTGTGTGTGTGTGTGTGTGTGTGTGTGTGTGTGTGTGTGTGTGTGTGTGTGTGTGTGTGTGTGTGTGTGTGTGTGTGTGTGTGTGTGTGTGTGTGTGTGTGTGTGTGTGTGTGTGTGTGTGTGTGTGTGTGTGTGTGTGTGTGTGTGTGTGTGTGTGTGTGTGTGTGTGTGTGTGTGTGTGTGTGTGTGTGTGTGTGTGTGTGTGTGTGTGTGTGTGTGTGTGTGTGTGTGTGTGTGTGTGTGTGTGTGTGTGTGTGTGTGTGTGTGTGTGTGTGTGTGTGTGTGTGTGTGTGTGTGTGTGTGTGTGTGTGTGTGTGTGTGTGTGTGTGTGTGTGTGTGTGTGTGTGTGTGTGTGTGTGTGTGTGTGTGTGTGTGTGTGTGTGTGTGTGTGTGTGTGTGTGTGTGTGTGTGTGTGTGTGTGTGTGTGTGTGTGTGTGTGTGTGTGTGTGTGTGTGTGTGTGTGTGTGTGTGTGTGTGTGTGTGTGTGTGTGTGTGTGTGTGTGTGTGTGTGTGTGTGTGTGTGTGTGTGTGTGTGTGTGTGTGTGTGTGTGTGTGTGTGTGTGTGTGTGTGTGTGTGTGTGTGTGTGTGTGTGTGTGTGTGTGTGTGTGTGTGTGTGTGTGTGTGTGTGTGTGTGTGTGTGTGTGTGTGTGTGTGTGTGTGTGTGTGTGTGTGTGTGTGTGTGTGTGTGTGTGTGTGTGTGTGTGTGTGTGTGTGTGTGTGTGTGTGTGTGTGTGTGTGTGTGTGTGTGTGTGTGTGTGTGTGTGTGTGTGTGTGTGTGTGTGTGTGTGTGTGTGTGTGTGTGTGTGTGTGTGTGTGTGTGTGTGTGTGTGTGTGTGTGTGTGTGTGTGTGTGTGTGTGTGTGTGTGTGTGTGTGTGTGTGTGTGTGTGTGTGTGTGTGTGTGTGTGTGTGTGTGTGTGTGTGTGTGTGTGTGTGTGTGTGTGTGTGTGTGTGTGTGTGTGTGTGTGTGTGTGTGTGTGTGTGTGTGTGTGTGTGTGTGTGTGTGTGTGTGTGTGTGTGTGTGTGTGTGTGTGTGTGTGTGTGTGTGTGTGTGTGTGTGTGTGTGTGTGTGTGTGTGTGTGTGTGTGTGTGTGTGTGTGTGTGTGTGTGTGTGTGTGTGTGTGTGTGTGTGTGTGTGTGTGTGTGTGTGTGTGTGTGTGTGTGTGTGTGTGTGTGTGTGTGTGTGTGTGTGTGTGTGTGTGTGTGTGTGTGTGTGTGTGTGTGTGTGTGTGTGTGTGTGTGTGTGTGTGTGTGTGTGTGTGTGTGTGTGTGTGTGTGTGTGTGTGTGTGTGTGTGTGTGTGTGTGTGTGTGTGTGTGTGTGTGTGTGTGTGTGTGTGTGTGTGTGTGTGTGTGTGTGTGTGTGTGTGTGTGTGTGTGTGTGTGTGTGTGTGTGTGTGTGTGTGTGTGTGTGTGTGTGTGTGTGTGTGTGTGTGTGTGTGTGTGTGTGTGTGTGTGTGTGTGTGTGTGTGTGTGTGTGTGTGTGTGTGTGTGTGTGTGTGTGTGTGTGTGTGTGTGTGTGTGTGTGTGTGTGTGTGTGTGTGTGTGTGTGTGTGTGTGTGTGTGTGTGTGTGTGTGTGTGTGTGTGTGTGTGTGTGTGTGTGTGTGTGTGTGTGTGTGTGTGTGTGTGTGTGTGTGTGTGTGTGTGTGTGTGTGTGTGTGTGTGTGTGTGTGTGTGTGTGTGTGTGTGTGTGTGTGTGTGTGTGTGTGTGTGTGTGTGTGTGTGTGTGTGTGTGTGTGTGTGTGTGTGTGTGTGTGTGTGTGTGTGTGTGTGTGTGTGTGTGTGTGTGTGTGTGTGTGTGTGTGTGTGTGTGTGTGTGTGTGTGTGTGTGTGTGTGTGTGTGTGTGTGTGTGTGTGTGTGTGTGTGTGTGTGTGTGTGTGTGTGTGTGTGTGTGTGTGTGTGTGTGTGTGTGTGTGTGTGTGTGTGTGTGTGTGTGTGTGTGTGTGTGTGTGTGTGTGTGTGTGTGTGTGTGTGTGTGTGTGTGTGTGTGTGTGTGTGTGTGTGTGTGTGTGTGTGTGTGTGTGTGTGTGTGTGTGTGTGTGTGTGTGTGTGTGTGTGTGTGTGTGTGTGTGTGTGTGTGTGTGTGTGTGTGTGTGTGTGTGTGTGTGTGTGTGTGTGTGTGTGTGTGTGTGTGTGTGTGTGTGTGTGTGTGTGTGTGTGTGTGTGTGTGTGTGTGTGTGTGTGTGTGTGTGTGTGTGTGTGTGTGTGTGTGTGTGTGTGTGTGTGTGTGTGTGTGTGTGTGTGTGTGTGTGTGTGTGTGTGTGTGTGTGTGTGTGTGTGTGTGTGTGTGTGTGTGTGTGTGTGTGTGTGTGTGTGTGTGTGTGTGTGTGTGTGTGTGTGTGTGTGTGTGTGTGTGTGTGTGTGTGTGTGTGTGTGTGTGTGTGTGTGTGTGTGTGTGTGTGTGTGTGTGTGTGTGTGTGTGTGTGTGTGTGTGTGTGTGTGTGTGTGTGTGTGTGTGTGTGTGTGTGTGTGTGTGTGTGTGTGTGTGTGTGTGTGTGTGTGTGTGTGTGTGTGTGTGTGTGTGTGTGTGTGTGTGTGTGTGTGTGTGTGTGTGTGTGTGTGTGTGTGTGTGTGTGTGTGTGTGTGTGTGTGTGTGTGTGTGTGTGTGTGTGTGTGTGTGTGTGTGTGTGTGTGTGTGTGTGTGTGTGTGTGTGTGTGTGTGTGTGTGTGTGTGTGTGTGTGTGTGTGTGTGTGTGTGTGTGTGTGTGTGTGTGTGTGTGTGTGTGTGTGTGTGTGTGTGTGTGTGTGTGTGTGTGTGTGTGTGTGTGTGTGTGTGTGTGTGTGTGTGTGTGTGTGTGTGTGTGTGTGTGTGTGTGTGTGTGTGTGTGTGTGTGTGTGTGTGTGTGTGTGTGTGTGTGTGTGTGTGTGTGTGTGTGTGTGTGTGTGTGTGTGTGTGTGTGTGTGTGTGTGTGTGTGTGTGTGTGTGTGTGTGTGTGTGTGTGTGTGTGTGTGTGTGTGTGTGTGTGTGTGTGTGTGTGTGTGTGTGTGTGTGTGTGTGTGTGTGTGTGTGTGTGTGTGTGTGTGTGTGTGTGTGTGTGTGTGTGTGTGTGTGTGTGTGTGTGTGTGTGTGTGTGTGTGTGTGTGTGTGTGTGTGTGTGTGTGTGTGTGTGTGTGTGTGTGTGTGTGTGTGTGTGTGTGTGTGTGTGTGTGTGTGTGTGTGTGTGTGTGTGTGTGTGTGTGTGTGTGTGTGTGTGTGTGTGTGTGTGTGTGTGTGTGTGTGTGTGTGTGTGTGTGTGTGTGTGTGTGTGTGTGTGTGTGTGTGTGTGTGTGTGTGTGTGTGTGTGTGTGTGTGTGTGTGTGTGTGTGTGTGTGTGTGTGTGTGTGTGTGTGTGTGTGTGTGTGTGTGTGTGTGTGTGTGTGTGTGTGTGTGTGTGTGTGTGTGTGTGTGTGTGTGTGTGTGTGTGTGTGTGTGTGTGTGTGTGTGTGTGTGTGTGTGTGTGTGTGTGTGTGTGTGTGTGTGTGTGTGTGTGTGTGTGTGTGTGTGTGTGTGTGTGTGTGTGTGTGTGTGTGTGTGTGTGTGTGTGTGTGTGTGTGTGTGTGTGTGTGTGTGTGTGTGTGTGTGTGTGTGTGTGTGTGTGTGTGTGTGTGTGTGTGTGTGTGTGTGTGTGTGTGTGTGTGTGTGTGTGTGTGTGTGTGTGTGTGTGTGTGTGTGTGTGTGTGTGTGTGTGTGTGTGTGTGTGTGTGTGTGTGTGTGTGTGTGTGTGTGTGTGTGTGTGTGTGTGTGTGTGTGTGTGTGTGTGTGTGTGTGTGTGTGTGTGTGTGTGTGTGTGTGTGTGTGTGTGTGTGTGTGTGTGTGTGTGTGTGTGTGTGTGTGTGTGTGTGTGTGTGTGTGTGTGTGTGTGTGTGTGTGTGTGTGTGTGTGTGTGTGTGTGTGTGTGTGTGTGTGTGTGTGTGTGTGTGTGTGTGTGTGTGTGTGTGTGTGTGTGTGTGTGTGTGTGTGTGTGTGTGTGTGTGTGTGTGTGTGTGTGTGTGTGTGTGTGTGTGTGTGTGTGTGTGTGTGTGTGTGTGTGTGTGTGTGTGTGTGTGTGTGTGTGTGTGTGTGTGTGTGTGTGTGTGTGTGTGTGTGTGTGTGTGTGTGTGTGTGTGTGTGTGTGTGTGTGTGTGTGTGTGTGTGTGTGTGTGTGTGTGTGTGTGTGTGTGTGTGTGTGTGTGTGTGTGTGTGTGTGTGTGTGTGTGTGTGTGTGTGTGTGTGTGTGTGTGTGTGTGTGTGTGTGTGTGTGTGTGTGTGTGTGTGTGTGTGTGTGTGTGTGTGTGTGTGTGTGTGTGTGTGTGTGTGTGTGTGTGTGTGTGTGTGTGTGTGTGTGTGTGTGTGTGTTTTCTGAACATGGTGTTTGCGAGCACTAAATATCACTCTGGTGCAGGTGTTCTGAGCATGGTGCTCGCGAGCACTAAATATCGCTTTAGCGCAGGTGTTCTGAACATGGTGTTAGTGGACACCTTGGCGCTCTAAGTAAGAACATGTGATCGCTTCATGTGAGTTAAAAAAATTCTCCCACACGCTAAAAAAATATGGCCACTGATCTCATGCAACGTCACTAATATTGGCTGATGCAGCTAATTATTAACCGATTTGACTTTACATTGCGTCACCTGCCATTGAAACCAGGGGAAAAGTCAGATAAGCAAATAAAAGTGACACCGAGTGAGATCAACACGTAGGACTACTCTGTAGAAGTGATTAACATACGCAAGACATACATTTTCCAGCTACACTACTGAAAAACGGTTTAAAGACGCGACACCCTGGCAACGCATCTTGACAACCTCCTCTTTTTTACAAAGCTGTAGTATATCCATATACTGTACATATCTAGATTACCGCGATCATTGCTCAGTTTGCTTCTATAAAATGGTATGGCGACTAGAAAAAGTTTGAGAACTTTTTCTCCAAACACACTCTTTCATGATATACACCTTTCATCCCAAATACCTGTCTCACATCTACCTGGGTGTATCTGCTAAATGTGCGCAATTAAGCCACTTTCCCGAAGGACAAATCTCAAACATACTTTAACTGTCAGTTAAATGATAAGCCCCGAAGGACAAATCTCAAACATACTTTAACTGTCAGTTAAATGATAAGCCGACTATTTGTAGGGGATTACCAAGCAACGATGTTCTGAAATGGGGGGAACACACATTCAAATAAAAATAGAGTACTTCTTTTTCTTAGTACTTAGTAAAACACACGCTTTGTAGGAATTTTACGATAACTAACAGATATCGGACTATGTTGTATAGGTACTAAGCATGCAAGCAACAATATACAAGATATTTTCAACGTTTCAGCCTTAAGTTCTTTTTCAACAAATACAAAATAGTGAACAAACAATGGCAGTATCACAGAGGGGCTAACCCCTCTACAGAAGATATTGAACAGCACAGAGTCCAAGGTGACCATGACAAAAGTGTACACAAAGAAGTATTTTCATGGTGTCGCGTTTAATTTTATTTTTTTTAATTGGAATTGTGAGTTGACTTTACTTTTTTACAAAAAAGGAAAGGGAAATGAGAACAGAATGAAAAAATTATAGCTGAATACAACATGGAAAGCAATAAAAAAAAAATTTTGAGAACGTTCTTAAAATTCTGTTAGTGACAGAATTAAAATTGGAAAAATATATAAACAAATGGCATTTAATAGTAATTTTATCTTGTGTCTTTGTAGAACGTTTCCCTTACTACCATTCTGTAAGCCCTTCGGTTCTGTGCAAGGCGTCCAGCTTCTACTAGTGTCAGCTTCAGAAGGTTTTCGATTTCATGTGTCCATCGTAGTATTGATCTTCTTCTGGTTCTCTTCTTGGAACTTTTCCCTCCATAATTAATCTTCCTCTTCTTCTTCTTACCTTCCTCTTTTACCCTTTACGGGTGTCGAGGGAGATACAATGTTCTTGTTCTCGCTTTTCTGGCAGCTTCAGATAATGTTATTTGGTGTTCGTGTAATGTCTCTTTGATGTTGTCGATCCAGCGTTCTCTAGGTCTACCCCTGGCTCTTCTTTCTGCTTCTTATCATTAGAATTAATCTTTCTTAGCAATTGTGTCTTTTATGTGTCCAAAATATGTTAGATTACGTATTTTTTGTATGATAATTTTGAGAAGCCATTCGTTGTCTATGTTCAGATTTTGGTGAACATCTGCGTTGATTCGTATTTCTGTCACTGATAGTCTTAGGGAGCGTTCCATAGCATTTCTTTTTAAGCGATGATATTGTATGTCACTGCGCACTTCTCGCAGCCATGTGTTGTCACTTGAAAAATATACCTACATAATAGCTATAAGATCCTTTTTTTAATGTTTTCCCCTTGCTATAGATTTTTCTTCTGTGAATTTTTGTAGGGCCATTATTAATGTCAAATACGTGGAATCGACGTTTCGACCAATAGTTCTTCATCAAGATAGGAACAATATTAAGATATAAGGTGGGGGAACTTGTCTCAATAAAAATTATGAATATTAGATGGCAAGACAAGATTCTGGATACCAGTCTCTGGCAGATCTGGTATCCCTAGCATTGACATTATTCTGATGGAGACACATATTTTTGTGCAGGTCATCTGATACATATTCCAGATCATCGCCTATCAAAGACATTTCTCTATGGGTAGTTGCAGAATGACATATGATCTCAAGGTGGTCAAAAGAAACGCTACAATGACTTGTTTAAAAGTCCACACTGAAAGCCTTTGAATTAGACCAAGATGCATGGGAAGAATTTGTACATAATAGAGCTACATTGCGATCTACACTCACAAAATTAGTAAGATCTTGTGAAAGGAGAAATGCGACAGCTCAACATGGAGGTAGACCTAGAGGCCGACCACGAAAACGATGGACCACTGAAATAAAAGAGGCGACAAATTCCACAATATACTCAGCACACAAGAGGGCCATCTTCAGAAAACTCTTCTACCCCTGACGCCGAAAGGCAACAAAAGTTTTCAGCGAATAGATAGAACAGCGGAGAGTAGCTAGAAAGTCACGGGTAGACCAACATTCATCTATAGTGATCATCCCATGCCATAACTGTCCAAGGACTATAGCGGCCAGAATATGGCATATTAGCCATCTACAAACTCATAGTCAAGGACATAACTCTCACTGAATTTCAAAAGTGGATGTAAGAAATGGTTATTTTCATCTTTGGTAGAAGAACAACAAAGGGCAACCTTTCTATGTCTGCGAACCGGATTGTGTCTTCTTGTGCGATAAGAAGACACGAAACTTTCCTTCAAATCTCTTAAAGATGCAAGTAGTAATATCTGATCACGAAGACCAGCGCATATAATTACACGTATTGTAAAATAGTGTAGCAAGCAACACACAAAAACGGCTTGGAAAACATGATTTTGTCTACCTCTGAATCCAATCACATTGTCATTTGTTATAATAATAACAATAATAGTAATAGTAATAGTAATAATAGTAATAGTAATAAATTAATAATAATAATAATAAACAATAATAATAATAATAATATTAAATAGTAATAATAATTAATAATAGAACACAAAAACCGTCACGGTTATAGGGGTGTCACATTGACACATTTCGTACAGAATGATCTCCATTCATCTCTATAGTTTACCATCCAGATGAGTTTGGAAACTTCACACCCTGTTCAGTCCTTGATAGTATTCAGCAATGTCTTCTTCCTTCCTCTACCGTACATTAAAGAACTATTTTTGCCATCGAGAAATTGTTCATCACGTGCCCCCGTACCATCGGAGTTTAAAAAGTTCCATGATCGTTACTAGTGATTATACCGCTTGCTACATTAAATTATATCATACACAAACACACTGGTTTTGTGTTCTCGGTAACAGATACCCAACATACGTCTATAGCATTTGTTTTCAAACGACTTGATTTCATTCCAAGTCCACAGTTAGAGTCCAGCTTCTACAACCATACAGCCATAATTTGTTATAGTGATAGATAAAAATAATATTAGGAAGCAGGCGACTTCCCTCAGACCCGCGTACCTCGAAGATTCAGAGAAGTAAAAACTCTCTTATAAAATAGTATATGCGACATCAGTGGAGAGAACTATACGGAAACTATAGCCCATAGCAAGACAGTATAAACAAATTGAACAGAAATGTACAGGTCTCGATATTTCGACTGATAACGGATCAATACCGTTTAATAAAGAGTGGTTCTCAACTTTCCTAATGCAGCGACCCTTTAATACAGCTTTTCATGTTCTGGTGACCCCCAACCATACAATTATTTTCGTTGCTTCTTCATTACATGTGTTTTCCAATGGTCGATCCATATGTAGGGATCATTCGACTCACAAAGGAGTCACGACTCACAGGTGAGAACCGCTGCAAGCACACTTACACTGAATCGGTATCATCGACTCTGCGGCACAGAACAGACACCAAAATCACATAAGCCTACTACAGAATTATCCCAGTTTCGCTGTTCGCAGAACGAAAATCTGACACACAGGAGCTTTTCTGCACAAGTTGGGGGGGGGGAACCCAAGATGAGCTAAAACAAACTGCTCTATACATGACCATTATTGGTCTGGATGTTCTACTAAAACAAACTGCTCTATCTATACATGACCAACATTGGACTGGATGTTCAACTAAAACAAACTGCTCTATAAATGACCAATATTGGACTGGATTTTCAACTTTAAAAAAATTCTCTATACATGACCATTATTGGACTGGATGTTTAAATAAAACAAACTGCTCTATCTATACATGACCAACATTGGACTGGATGTTCAACTAAAACAAACTGCTCTATAAATGACCAATATTGGACTGGATTTTCAACTTTAAAAAAATTCTCTATACATGACCATTATTGGACTGGATGTTTAAATAAAACAAACTGCTCTATCTATACATGACCAACATTGGACTGGATGTTCAACTAAAACAAACTGCTCTATAAATGACCAATATTGGACTGGATTTTCAACTTTAAAAAAATTCTCTATACATGACCAATATTGGACTGGATGTTTAAATAAAACAAACTGCTCTATCTATACATGATCAATATTGGACTGGATGTTTAACTAAAACAAACTGCTCTATCTATACATAACCAATATTGGACTGGATGTTCAACTAAAACAAACTGCTCTATACATGACCAATGTTGGACTGGATGTTCTACTAAAACAAACTGCTCTATACATGACCAACATTGGACTGGATGTTCAACTAAAACAAACTGCTATATCTATACATGACCAATATTGGACTGGATGTTCTACTAAAACAAACTGCTCTATACATGACCAACATTGGACTGGATGTTCAACTAAAACAAACTGCTATATCTATACATGACCAATGTTGGACTGGATGTTCTACTAAAACAAACTGCTCTATACATGACCAACATTGGACTGGATGTTCAACTAAAACAAACTGCTATATCTATACATGACCAATATTGGACTGGATGTTCAACTAAAACAAACTGCTCTATACATGACCAATATTGGACTGGTTGTTTAACTAACACAAACTGCTCTATACATGATCAATATTGGACTGGTTCTTTAACTAAAACAAACTGCTCTTTACATGACCAACAATTGTCTGGATGTTCTACTAAACAAACTGCTCTATACAGGACCAATATTGGACTGGATGTTTAACTAAAACAAACTGCTCTATACATGACCAATGTTGGACTGGATGTTCTACTAAAACAAACTGCTCTATACATGACCAATGTTGGACTGGATGTTCTACTAAAACAAACTGCTCTATACATGACCAATGTTGGACTGGATGTTCTACTAAAACAAACTGCTCTATACATGACCAATGTTGGACTGGATGTTCTACTAAAACAAACTGCTCTATACATGACCAATGTTGGACTGGATGTTCTACTAAAACAAACTGCTCTATACATGACCAATGTTGGACTGGATGTTCTACTAAAACAAACTGCTCTATACATGACCAATGTTGGACTGGATGTTCTACTAAAACAAACTGCTCTATACATGACCAATGTTGGACTGGATGTTCTACTAAAACAAACTGCTCTATACATGACCAATGTTGGACTGGATGTTCTACTAAAACAAACTGCTCTATACATGACCAATGTTGGACTGGATGTTCTACTAAAACAAACTGCTCTATACATGACCAATGTTGGACTGGATGTTTAACTATGCATCGAAGAAGAAAATTACAAAGCATTGAGGAATTAGTTTACAAACATTTGGTGTCAGCAGATCAGACTTGGTTCAATTCGCGTCTGGCACATCCTAATTTGTAACACGCGGCATGCACGCGCATAAACAATTTTCATAAGAACGGAATAATGGGTTTCCCCGGCATATCTTTTAGGACACACCGACCTAACCATGTAAAAATTTCTAGTTCTCTTCACCTCTGCAATTTACCTGTCGAGTGCTGACGCAGTCAAGTAATTGAAGGTCTTCCTTCATAATAAATAGGGGTAAAAATCGGTGACTTTCATTAATTATAGAATCATGATGGCTCATAGGGGATAACCGTTCTAACGTGACGCCAAATGACTTTCTCCACGATCTTCATTGCTCACTTTATGTATAATATGTGTTGATATTCATTGAAAAATCAAAGGAAAAATTAAATGCATCACTTTTGAAGGATGATTTTCAGTTTAATCCACGTTTGGTATATTGGCGATTGCCTTCTTGATCAGCATTATAAATGGTCATAGCACTAATCCAGTCCATCGAAAACAGTCCTATTGAGTCATCGGTGATAATCCTTCTGAAATGACACTGTTCGACTTTCTTCCTGGTTGTTGACAAAATAGTGACAAATGAAAACACGTGAAACGTCATATAGCTTTGCATTAGAAGGATGATCCCAGATGTGTCTAGAGGACTGTATGGCAACAGACCTACTATAACTTCAAAACAACTCCAGTCCTTTGTCTTGTTTGATTAATTATTTTGATTTTCCTGAATTATGAGCGATGATGCTCTTGTCTAAGAAAAGCTACAATGATTACTATCTATCTATTCGCTAAACCTGTTGTTGCCTTTTAGCGTCATGGGTAGAAGAGTTTTCTGGAGATGGCCCTCGTGTGTGCTAAGTATATTGTGGAGTTTGTTGCCTATTTTATTTGGGTGGTACATCTTTTCTTCGTGGTCGGCCTCTAGATCTGCCTTCACTGTATAGCATAGCTTGCTGTGGTATGCTGTCTGGTGGTAGTCTGCTGGTGTGTGCAAACCATTTTAGCTGTTATCTCTTAATATATTCCAAGATTGGAATGGTACTGGTTTAATGTCTTCATTTCTCACTCTGCCTCTTAGTTATATTCCTAGGATTATGCGCAATTTCAGCTGTCACAAGTTTACGTTTATCTTGTGCTGTAGTTGTCCATGTTTGGCATTGGTAACACAGCGTTGGTATAATAATTGTTTTGAAAAGTGTTTTTTGGGTGTTTAAATTTACATTTTTAAAAATAAAGATTGGTGTCATTTGTCCTAGAACTTGGTATGCTTTACTACATCTATTGTGTATTTCTATGCTGTTCATACGGTAGGTATGTTGTTATATTGCTTCCTATGACATCCTCAGATATGTTGCCTAGTTTATAGTCATGTGTTTTCCCTTAATTTATAACGTCAGGTCGTCTATATAATTTATAATGAGGTTGTCTTTTTCCGAGGAAAAGTGTATGAGCTCATGAATGGCTAGATCAGCAACCATTAAATTTTTTCTATTTTATACCCGGCACTTGAAAAAGACGTTTCGTTCAACACGTAGACATTGCATATCACAGCCCTTTGCAAATCGACCATACTTCGCTCTTTATTTATCGTTTGCTGTCTAATTTTGGCCAATGTTGCTGTTTGGCATTCTTGGCAACACAAACAGTAGATATATTGTAACATTTTCTGCATCCTCAAAAAAAACAAACGAAAGAAAAAAAGAAAAAAAACCCGCATCAATGTAGATCCTGACAGAATCCATCTTGACTTTACGTAAATAGCTTTATCTTTTCCCTTTCCGGTGTCTAAAAATAACATAAAAAATTACAACAAAATGGCTGATAGGATAAGAAATTAGTTTTTGTACAACGACCACTAAATGTGTGAAACGTCATGATGTAATCAAAACAAATTGGATATGTAGTTTGATATTTACGTTGAAGTGGATAACTTTAATTATAACAATGTGTAATAATTGTGTGCGGAGAGTGTGTTTTTTACTACAAAAGTGTTTTTTACAAAAGTGTTTGTGTACCTTTAGCTACAAAGAGAAGTTTACAATTTTAGAACATCATGTGTCTGCTACTCAGGCACCATCATCAAGTGCCTTCTCTTTATCTAAAGTGGGCTATATCAACTTAAAAAATAAGTCTGCAATATTTAATTAACTTATCACACTTCTATCGTGATGTCTGGAACTTCATCCTTTTACTGAGGTGTGTAATGTTATCAAAGATGCAACATAGGAAACCAAATCTTGGGGCAGATATCTCATGTTTTTCAAAAATAGGAATATGTTAACATGGATGCCAAAACTGCACTATATAAAACGATCATCATACCATCACTATGCTACAAATGCCAAACGTGGACACTAACAACGAAAGACAAAACTTCTTACAACAGAAATTACTTGTCTACCTCAAATCCTAGGAACAATAAGAGACTAAATACGAAATGAAAACATCGGAAGACTAACAAACACAGTGCCAACTCTAGATTACATCAGAAGACAACAGATTAAGTTGTTTTCACAAGGTTCAAGATTACCATCAGATAGAGCCCCTCAAAAAGCATTGTTATACAGACACGATGAATACAAAACAAGTGGCATGCCATGCAAAAGATGGATTACAGAAATAAAAGGATCAATGAAAACATACATACATGAAGCACACAATAAAGGCCGTCTCCAGTGAACTCTTCTACCCCTGACGCTGCAAGGCATAAAAGAATATAAAGCGAAGAAAAAAAAAGAAGTGTAATGTTAACTTGTATTGATGATATTTTTCTACTGTATCTTTTCGAGGTTTACGTAGGTCAGTTTTTTTGCACAGATCTTTGTAGACAGGGTACTTGGCTACATCTTGATTGAATTTTTTACAACGTTTAGTGTATAAAAAAATTCGATATTTGCATTGCGTGAAGCATCAGCTGGTTCCACTTTGAATAGTGTAACAGAGATGTTCAATTCTATTTCTTTATTGTCTAAATTCTAGAATCTGTCATTAAATGTCTCAATTTGTTTCCTGCATTCATTAGCATATTAAAATGTCGCAAATGCGTAGGTCAAATTCAGAATGGGAGCATCAGGAGTGTGGGCATCCAGCGTGAGGACATCCAGAGTGAGGACATCCAGAGTGAGGGACATCCAGAGTGAGGGAATCCAGAGTGAGGGAATCCAGAGTGAGGACATCCAGCGTGAGGACATCCAGAGTGAGGGAATCCAGAGTGAGGGAATCCAGAGTGAGGGAATCCAGAGTGAGGGAATCCAGAGTGAGGAGATCCAGAGTGAGGACGTCCAGAGTGAGGACATCAAGAGTGAGGACGTCCAGAGTGAGGACGTCCAGAGTGAGGACATCCAGAGTGAGGACGTCCAGAGTGAGGACATCCAGAGTGAGGACGTCCAGAGTGAGGACATCCAGCGTGATGAGATCCAGAGTGAGGACGTCCAGAGTGAGGACATCCAGAGTGAGGACATCCAGAGTGAGGACGTCCAGAGTGAGGACATCCAGCGTGAGGAGATCCAGAGTGAGGACATCCAGCGTGAGGAGATCCAGAGTGAGGACGTCCAGAGTGAGGACGTCCAGAGTGAGGACATCCAGCGTGATGACATCCAGCGTGATGACACCCAGAAAGTTAGAACATTTAGAGTTCGAGTGTCCACCCTGTTAATGCTTTCGAGTTTCACTTTTCAAGGCCTATTTTGTTCCTTTTTAAACTTTCATTGGATCTCTATTATACTAGAACAATGGTCCTACTAGATTTCCAACAGGATGTAATCCAGGAAACAGAATTACGTTGTGTCGTCGTTTTATTTGCTCGGAAGAACCGTGGCATCCGATTTCGGCTTGGTAACTAATATTGTCAGTGTTTTATCACTAACACTAGACGGTGGATATCTGTAGCAATATCGACTATGATAGCCGTACTAGAGAGAAAGTTCCCGTACTGTACTCTAGATACTCACCTGGAAGCTAGTGTGACATATTCTTTCTAGAACGTGGTCTTACTTATGGATTCTCTGAACACTCCACGATTTTGGACTAGTTGACCTGCCGCAGTTAGAGACATGTTTAAACAATCTGATATATCACTGCACCATCGTTGTCATGGGCGCCCTCTTCCCCTGCTGCCGTTAACTCTGCCTTCAGTTATTAATTTTTCCATCCTATTATGTCTTCAGAATATCAAAAATAAAATGACTAGGCACATTACTCTTGTAGTTTGCCATTGCTTTCAGAAGGATATCCGTTTACCGAATAATACACAAAGAAAACACATTCATTTTCTACGCCATTTCTTTTGCGGAAGATGTATAGACATGTTAAATAAGACTTGCCATGTGCCCATGTTAAATCAGACTTGCCATGTGCCCATGTTAAATCAGACTTGCCATGTGCCCATGTTAAACTAGACTTGCCATGTGCCCATGTTAAATCAGACTTGCAATGTGCCCATGTTAAGTCAGACTTGTCATGTGCCCATGTTAAATCAGACTTGCCATGTGCCCATGTTAAATCAGACTTGCCATGTGCCCATGTTAAATCAGACTTGCCATGTGCCCATGTTAAGTCAGACTTGTCATGTGCCCATGTTAAATCAGACTTGCCATGTGCCCATGTTAAATCAGACTTGCCATGTGCCCATGTTAAATCAGACTTGCCATGTGCCCATGTTAAGTCAGACTTGTCATGTGCACATGTTAAACTAGACTTGCCATGTGCCCATGTTAAATCAGACTTGCCATGTGCCCATGTTAAATCAGACTTGCCATGTGCCCATGTTAAGTCAGACTTGTCATGTGCCCATGTTAAACTAGACTTGCCATGTGCCCATGTTAAATCAGACTTGTCATGTGCCAATGTTAAACTAGACTTGCCATGTGCCCATGTTAAATCAGACTTGCTATGTGCCCATGTAAAATCAGACTTGTCATGTGCCAATATTAAACTAGACTTGCCATGTGCCCATGTTAAATAAGACGTGTCATGTGCCCATGTTAAATAAGACGTGTCATGTGCCCATGTTAAATAAGACGTGTCATGTGCCCATGTTAAACTAGACGTGCCATGTGCCCATGTTAAATAAGACGTGTCATGTGCCCATGTTAAATAAGACGTGTCATGTGCCCATGTTAAATAAGACGTGTCATGTGCCCATGTTAAATAAGACGTGTCATGTGCCCATGTTAAATAAGACGTGTCATGTGCCCATGTTAAATCAGACTTGCCATGTGCCCATGTTAAATCAGACTTGTCATGTGCCCATGTTAAATAAGACGTGGCATGTGCCCATGTTAAATAAGACGTGCCATGTGCCCATGTTAAATAAGACGTGTCATGTGCCCATGTTAAATCAGACTTGCCATGTGCCCATGTTAAACTGCAAACGAGAAGAAAAAGAAGAATATTCTCTTGGATTATCCCTTCCCCCTCTTCGTCATATCTCTCGTTTTCTCTCTCGCAAGCTTACATTCTATCTACACAATTCTTCCACCCATTATTTTTCTTATCATAGAATGAGCAACGTAAGCATTCTAACCTCAAGGACACAATGCATTCTCTCTTTCAATTATCCCACCATTCCTCCACTTACCACCATACTAACATCCAAGTTTACCTCATTGTTCTTCCTGTTTAAAGTATCGAACGGCAGTGTTCATCCTCCTACACCCAGAAACTCTCGGAGACATCAGTTCCAGGAATAGAACTCATTCTGGCCTTCAATTGTTACACAAACATTGCGGTATACCTGAGTCATACAAAATCTGCTGTCTCACCTGTGCTATCTCACCTGTGCAGTGTCTCATCTGTATTTTAATAGTGTGAATACCTATGATCTGGTCGTTTCAAATAGGGCAATAAATTCCGATATTAACGCAATCGGTAAAATAAAATTGATATTTTTAGATGAACTAACTAACATAAGGCCAAGTGTAGATCCACAGGAGACCAAATTCCATCAGTGGAAGGCGAATGGTAAGCATGCTGATTGTACCTATTGCTGGCTGATTAAATACTGCTTAATAGTGCCATCGTGATTTACCAGTTTTGCGGCCGTATACGTTTCAAGATGAATTCCCGTAATCATAGTTTTAATATGTCATGAATATTTGTGTCCTCATCCAGCGAGAGTTATATAACTGCATCCAACAAGAGGCTATGTCCCCTCATCCAACTAGTTGTCATCTCATCCAACACGAGTTATGTCCCCTCATCCAAGAAGTTATGTATGTCCTCTCATCCAACAAGATGTGTCCTCGGACAGCATGCGTTATGTGTTCACTCATGTAACAGTCATGTTCCTTCATCTAGCGAGAGTTGTGTTCCCTCACCTAACAAGAGTCGTGCCCCCTTCTTCAAACAAGAGTTATATTCCCTCATTTAACTAGAGTTGTGTCTCCTTCATCCAAAACGATTTGTAACCTCGTCCTAAATGAGTCATTTCCCCTCTTCAAACAAAAGTTATGTACCCTCTTCCTACAATAGTTGGCTAAACAGCTACAATCTCTTTTATCCAATTCTAATAACCAACTGTATACAAATGTGCCCTTGATCACATCTTTCCGTATACATTGCCCGCAAACATGTGACACAACCTCACTTATCTTGGCTAATCTAACTGATATGTGATGTGCATTGTCTGTCAACACAAAGTGGCAAAGTTCATCGGATAAGCCAAGATGAATGACGATGTGTCTTGCCAATTCCCACAAATTGTTTCTGCTTGGACGTACGATTACCTCTGATGTTAAGACAAAAACTAGGCATGTAAAGAAAATAAGAGCAATGTTAGTGCATTTGTGCTGGATATAATTTAGTACATCTCCAGTTTCTAAAGGCACTGGCCGAAAAAAAAAACTGATGTATTATGTGGAATAATTACTAGAATGTCAGTTTTATTACAAGGAACAATGACCAGCGCTGGATGACATCAGGAAAATGCTTCTCCCTCCAGGACCAGATAAATGGAACACATTATATGGAACAAAACAACAGCTCACAAACACATGCATATATCACACAATGGCATTGGGTCAAAGGGCATGAGCCCATGGACCGCTGGATCATGGAACCAACCAACCATTACAAGGAACACACATTTCTTGTTTAAACTTCCACCTATGTGCACTCTTCCACCCTCCCCCCCTCCTTCTCACTGTAGTCAATTATACATACATATAAAGTGTAAATTATGGCGAATTTGTGTATGATGCACGGTGATTTATCAATCTATTGAGTATGAAAGTGAATTCTCACAGCGCGGTGCGGACCGCATAGACCATGGTGAGACAGGTAAAATACTATGATTATCCATTGTAACGAACTTCATTTACAGTCGTTTGAAATGACTTGTTTCAAATTAGGTCCACCGTCGAAGACGGATGTGCCGAACCATTGGGGCAACTAAAACGACGACACAACACATTTCCATTTTCTGAACTACATCCTACTGGAAATCTAGTTGGATCATTGTCCTTCTACAAGAGAGATCCAGTAGGAGTTTGAGAATGAACACTGAAGAAGAAGTAAATAGATCCAACAAGACAGTGAGGTCGACGCTTTGCACAACTCTTCCTCACTTAAATCAGGATCCTCAGTGCAAGTCATTTTTACACATTTGTGGCCAGAATGGAGGTTGTTATACATCAACCAACTCATGGTCGAGGATATAACTATAACTGAATTTCAAATGTGGGTATAACAAATGGTCATCATCACTTGTAATGGACAAACACCACATAGAACACAAACGGTTATCGGCCGTAATTCCTGATAATGGAATACATTTTTTTTTAAACTGAACACTTTGTTCTAGATTCCTTTCTTCCTTCTTGATTAAATACTTCCTTATTTACAAGAAATAACCGTCCAAGCTTTCCTTGTGAGACGAGGATCCTAAAAGGGAGAAAAGAATAACACTACTGTGACCCGCCATGCATGTTGTAAGAGGCGACTAAGAAGGGTTTTGGGGAAGGGTTTGCTGGCTCACCCTATATTTAACAGTTACTCAAAAGCCATAATGAACAGGGTTGTAGATATATCTCAAGTTATGGAGATGGGGGGTTTACCATTAAGAAAACATCATTCGCCCATGTTCACTGTAATCCCATCTTTTTTTATTACGGTTGCAATGAACTTTACTCGGAAAATACTGTTACCGTGACTGGGGGGGGGGGGAGGAGAAGGTTCTTGGCCCTTTTTTTATCAAGTTCCTAGAACTAAGAGTCATGTTCTCATTTTCTAAGCGGGACGGGGGCGTTTGACACCCCCCTCCCTTATCTACGTGCGTTATGCTTGATGAGTGTATACAGAATAGTGTATGAGACCGAAAGATAACGATAAACACACCGTCCATTGAGACGATAATCGCCTCCATTATCCTCCGCCAACAGTATGACGTACTGGCTAATAGGAAATCACGCATTCTACAATGATTCATTTGACTATTTCCTTGATTTTCATTGGCTGTCACACAAAGTACAATCATAGTCTATCTATCTATTGTCTTTTGTCTGATTTTGCTGTAAGGTGTCGCAGGATTGAATGACGATCGGTTTCCGGGCTATGGCTCAATCATAGTCATCTTTCCTATTACCTAGTAGGTTGTATATTATAGATGGTCATGCTTAGATGTATGTTCACTCTAAGAATGAAGTGGGTCAAAACACACCACCACATTACTAGGCGACAACAGGTGATTTCAAACAGCTGATGATATGTAAAAACAATATTATTTAAAACATTTAAAAACAATTAAAGAATAAATACTGGGCACTTCCGATTAATGTGTTCTGCGTCCAACAACCAATCAGAAGCACGGACCCACTTCATTCTTAGAGTGACCAGAGTATACATCCAATACATCACATAGAAATATATCCAAAACCCAAAACCGGGTTCCAGTAATTACTCGTGTGCAGATAGTAGACGATCTGAAAGACTTATGTGTGATTATTTCAGTGCATTTTGTAGGTCGGTTATGATTCTATTTTATTTTTATTTTTTTGGCATGCGACACCAAGTATATAAATAGTGACCAACGAAAATAATCAAAAACACTAATGATGGCTTGTTTATTTTCTGTACAGATTACTTTACTGCCGACAGTCTCGCCAAGCCTCCACCACACATTTTAAGAATTTCCCTGTTCGTCAATCCTTCTCTGAAGCGGCGCCACAAATGTTCCCGCTGTCTTAATTAGCAACTGTCATTGAGTAATTATTTCACTGTTCTCTGTCGGAAACGAAGTGCTTCCGTGTGAGTGCCAGCCGTGTCCTTCGTCAAATATACAGAACTACTGGCTCATCTGAAAGCACCATTCTAAAGTGACGCATTTGACATTCCCCGTGATTCTCATTGGCCTCTCTCTGTATATTTTGTATCGACAGCTAATAAAAGTCAAAGAAGTCTCCATTCCGTGCACCCCCTCCCCTACCGCTTCATCCAAATTCCAACCATCCAGATACAGCAAATCGAACTGAAATATTGGTTAATTAAAATGCGTCTCTCGTGGTCAGATTCGCCTTTTTAAAGTTTTTCAAGGTAGCTATACAAGAACAAAATAGTGGAGGTCGCGGCTCTGGTAATCTAGCCACCACGAGCTCTTACATTTACAAGCATAAATATATATCACGCAGACCAATAACATTTCAGGTCTAAGAGTTTATAAACATGATGATAGGCAAAGCGACTTAAAACGTGACCTTTCGACTAGAACAGTGAATCTCAAACTTTTTTGCCCCATAGACCCGTTGCCGATTTCTTTATTTTCCATAGCCTGCCAATAAACATATAAACTTCAAATGTATTTTTGACAGCTGACAAGGTGCTGTTCACTTTGATCTATGTTTGTAGAGTGGAACGATTTTTTCCAATTTAATCCATTGACACCTACACAGAGTCAAACATCATTCAGGTTATCCTGTTGACGTCCACTTCAATGGCACAGAACATTTGGGCGCCCAGGATATTCAAGCGACGGCCATTAAGGCGTGCTTCTATCGCGACCAGACCTTGGAGTCTAGCGCTTAAGAGTCGATATATATATATATATATACACACACACACACACACACACACATTTTGGCCATTTTCAACCTTTAGAGCTCAATGAGCGCCAGTCGTATGGATGATATGTTGTTCCGTCATTTCTCTGTCTCGTTTTCACATGTATTTGGGTACTTTTTTTTGTATATTCACAGTATGCGTCACCGCTGACCTACCTTTCAATCCTTCCGGTCATCTCCAAATTTTGCTATGCCATGTGAATGTCTGTTGTGTCGTTTCTGGTCATCTTTTTTTATGTATATGTGTATGTAATCTTGATAGCGGCCTTTTAGTTGAAATGTAGATTTGTGTGTGTGTGATTATGTGTGTTTCCAGTTATTAGCAAAACATCTTTAGCCTGTTTCAAGCTTTACCTGTATGCAAAAATAGCGGGGTTGTGCAATGTTTCTTTCTGACATCTATAGCATCAGGAAAGAATACGTTCTGGAAAGAATATGTCACTTGATGATGATGATAGCATCAGAGTTTAATAGGGATGTATAGATGTAGTGCGCAGCACTGGGAAAGGGGCGGGGTACTATACTTGTTTCTTCTGGCTGAGGCGTGCATGCCAAAAATAACCAAATGGACACCACGTATATCAATAGTCATCATCAGCAGGTGCCATGCCGACTGGCGTATGCGGTCATAGCTCTCCACAGCTCTCTGTCCACAGTATTATGTATCAAAGTCGTTGTTGTTTCCTTGCCGTGCCAGGTTGTCAAACTGTCTAATATTTTCTCACGTTGTCGCCCTCTGTCTCTGTTGCCTTCAATTTTGCCTGTTGTGACTATGTTCTCTATACCTGCCTGTATCATGAAGCCAAACAAAGAAGATTGCCTTTTTCTTATATTGTTGATTAAGGTCTGTTTCAACGGGAAACTACCACATTATTCTCCCAAGATGAAAGTCATGGCGACTCACAGAAGTAGGCATACAGTTAGTGTTAATATAGCAACATGGAACGTCAGATCGTTAGCGCGGTGTGGTAAATTAGACAACATCAAGCAAGAAATTGAAGGAATGAATGTAAATATCTTAGGAATGAGTGAAATGAGATGGACTGGGGCAGGAGAGATACAATCAGATAAATGTAAAGTCATATCAATAGTGACCAACGAAACCCACGATAATAATCAAAACGTAACAAATGAATTCCTAATTACTAGTAATTATGTACCGAGGTCTTATAATTACAGTACTATTGTAGGTCACGAACTAAGCCTGTCATTATTTTATTTTTTAAAAAGAAAGAATTCGCTGAAAGCCTAGGCCATACTGACCTTAAACTAAGTCTTGTCTGGTTGAAAGAGAAACATGATGGTGAAAGTTATTGCAGCGAGATGAGATCTATGTATCTGTTTCCCAAGAAACAGCTGATTACTTGGGGAAGATGTAAGAACAGAAAATTATACACCATTCTCGTAGTTGTCACGCAGTTATTACGTTATATCGGGATTCCACTGTAGAGCATTTCATTTTGAATTCCGATATTTTATTTTCCATTGCAGATATCGATGCCCACATCTCACAGCCATATGTTCCCATTGGAAAGATATAGATAGTTGTAACTTTGTTTTTATCTTTGCCCCTTGTCATAGATTTTTCATTTGTGAGGATTTTTGTAGTGTCATTCCTAATCTCTTTGATCCTTGTGGAGCGATCTCCTGTGATGTTGATGGTAGACCAGAGATATTCAAAGTTGCTGACATTTTCTAGTTGTTCTTTGTCAATGGCTATCGTAGGTGTGAATTAATCTCTGCTGATATGCAATATTTTTGTCGTTTTTGCATTGAGGAAAAGATTTTATGCCATGCCTTGATGTTTGACTGACAAAATCATGTGTTGTAAACCTGTAGTTGCAAACTTATTTTTTTTTCCGCAAAATAAACAACAAAAATCAGAATAGGCAATACAGAGATAGAGTGTGTGGATAAATTCTAATACTTAGGAGCAAACATCAACGGTGCAGGAGACTGCATGCCAGAGATAAGGAAGAGATTGGTAATGGTTATTAAAAAATACCACGTTTGAAAAACATAGAAAACAGCAAAATAGAAACGAAACTGCTAATGTTACGAACTTTTATTTTTCCGGTTGCAACATACGGCTGTGAAACATGGACCCTAAGTAAAACAGCTATTTTTCCGGTTGCAACATACGGCTGTGAAACATGAACCCTAAGTAAAACAGCTATTTTTCCGGTTGCAACATACGGCTGTGAAACATGGACCCTAAGTAAAACAGCGGCGACAAAGAAGATCAACGACTTTTGAGTTGGAATGCTACAGAAAGATACTTAGAATATAATGGAAGAGAAAAAATAGAAACTCAGATATTATAAACACATTGAAGATGCCAGAGTGTTGGTTACTAAACACAATAGTAAAAAGAGAAACTCAGATATTATAAACATATTGAAGATGCCAGAGTGTTGGATACTAAACACAATAGTAAAAAGAAAACTACACCTGTTTGGTCATATAAGAGACGCAACTGCTTAGAAAAACAAACAATGGTGGACAGAGCACCTGGGAGGAAATGGGCAGACCAAGTAGACGATGACCAGACGGCATTAAAGATAATGTGAATACGTCGTTGGAAAATTCAAGCCGCATGACCCAAGACAGAGAAGGGTTCAGGAAGTTCATTGGGAAGACAACGTTCTGAGGAGAATAAGTCACAAAACAGAAACCTGTAGGGTCCCTTGATATTAGTGTGGTGCCATCTGCATATCTAATTTCTGGGATCTCGTGTCCTCTGATATTAAGGAATTGAAATTGCTCATAATGTCTTCTCGTATGATGTTTTCTGCGTATATGAACAGGTGTGATAAGAGGATGCATCCCTGTCTGACTCCATTTTAGATCTCAAACCAGTTTCAGATGTTTCTCCCTCGAGGCGGACAGGAAGGAGCCTTCTGTTCCTGATAAAGCAAATTAATGAGCGATATGAAATGTGTGTTTTCGAACTACATCATACTAACAAATAGGAGTTTGAGAATGAAAGCAGAAGAAGAGCTAGAAATCGGCGTCACGGCACAAGATATCTTCCACAAGTACTCAGCTATCTTTGTAATAGTTGACTAGATCCCGACTAGTGGCACTTGGCACATGTTCAATAGCTATGACGATATTAATATACCATCCCAGAGCATGAGTACTTGTATAAATGTCCTGGGTACTTGGTTGGACCACGGTAGTTATTATGTGCGTGTGTGTACGAGCGCAAACCACGATTGACGAATGTGAGTGTGTACGAACGCAAAACACTATTGACGAATACGCGTGTGTGTAAGAACGCAAACCACGATTGACGAATGTGCGTGTGTGTACGAACGCAAACCACGATTGACGAATGTGCGTGTGTGTGAGCGCATAAACAACGATTAACGAATTTGCGTGTGTGTACGCGCAGAAATCACGATTGACGAATGAGCGTAGGTGTACGCGCGCAAACCTAGATTGAGAAATGCTTAATGGATTCACTTCACTATAGTCGTTTTATCTTATATACATATATATAAATTTCATCTTTTTAAACGAAGCGACAAACCGCCATCGATAGTACCACTCAAAATCACGTAGCACCGTAGCTTCAATCGGTAATACAAGACGTCGCTTGCAGGATTCGAACCCACGACAGTTCGAGCACAAAGCGAACGGCTTAGTCACTCGTGGGGGAGATCCCTAACGAAAGACGAATAAACTGGAGACCCGAGTCACTTGAAGACGGGAGAGTGACTTTTAAATACTACAGTAGTAAGTAAAGTATAGTCTTCTTCTTCTTCAGCGTTCGCTCTCAAATAACCACAACGAATATTTCGTGTGATTTCCGCCAGGGAGAGTGAAGTACGTTGTGCTGCAAGTTCCACAGTAAAACTGTGATTAATTGCACCCCGGTTGACCACTTGTGGTCAGGACGTCCGAGGTCCAGCACATCCGTTTTCGTCATTCCTTTATTTCGGGTTTGGTCCCTAGTCCGTGACAGCCTGTGTATCTGTCGCCGGGCACGCTGGTGGGTAGTGTCTCTTCGCCAAGACGCTTGACGAGCGCGTCTATCTGGCACGAGGTGCTCCACCGTCTATAAACCCATCTCGTGCAATTGGACAAACTCTGCCTGTGTCCATCGGGTACTGAACCTTTTCGCATCCGCGAGCCTGGTTCCATATGAGGAAGAACTCGCCAGAAGAGTTCGACCCTGGCTCGTTCGCCCTCCTACCCGAGGCGTCGTTCACAGACATCGTGAACCCCTCCCACAAGTTTGAGTCTCACACCACGCGTTTGAGAGCAAGGCGTTCTCGAGCTGAGCGACCTTGTCCCAATACCGCCTGAGCCCATCAGGTAATGTACCCTTTCTCTCTGCAAGTGTATTTCCGGTATAGGAAAGCTTGACAATAGAGTTGGACCAGGGCTAAATCGTTGTCCCTTTTGTGCCTGAGCCCATCAGGTACTGAACCCTTTCTCTCTGCAAGTGTATTTCCGGTATAGGAAATCTTGACAGTAGAGTTGGGCCAGGACTGCCATCGTTGTCCCCTTCTTGCCTAAGCCCATCGGGTTCGGAACCCTTTCTCTTCACGAGCATATTTCCGGTATAGGAAGGCTCGACATTAGAGTTGGTTTAGGTCTTCTTGCCTTTCCAAGCGCCCACGATTGGGTCTGAGTCTCTGCTTATAAGGATCACAGGTAACTAGATGCTCGTCTTGAGCTAACAGAGCTTATAGTTCCCCTTTCATAGGAACTTTTCACTTTTCATTTGCAGTTCGCGCTGCCCTTGGCGCTGTTCTGCCCTTTCATTGTGTCATTGTACTCATTATGACATATATTTGTTTCTCTCCATGCAACCACCTTTACGTGCCTTTTACATTGTCCGACCCTCCAATGTTCTGACTGGACTAACAGGCGTCACTGTATGTCGACAGTGTCGCTGTATGTGGTGGTAAAAATGGTGTCGGAGATATTGTCTGTCTCATTTGCAGTCAAATCTATTTCTGTTTCCTCCACATTCTCGGACACGATCCCCAAATGATTTGGCTAGAATCAGCTTGAGCTGCTGTTTTCTGTTGCCAGGGTGCACAGCGAGGAGGTACATTTGGGAGCTTGGTTATCTGCTAACCCTGGGTCCGCCTAGAGCATTGCGTTCCCTTTGCACCCTGTAAAGTATAGTTAACCCATATCATTTATTAACGTGGTAGAAGTGTGGGATGTTAGCGATTGCACATTTCAGTGGCTCTGCTATATGAGGACGGTAGCAATATCCTCTTCCTCACAGTCTTTACTTCCCGGATAAATCCGGTACCCAATTACACACATTTTTCTACTTCTATTTCTTCCCTGTCCTTTACACAGGGCCGGTCTTAGGCCATTGCAACCTATGCGGCCGCAGTGGGTCCCGCACTTCATAGGCCCATAAATTCATATTAGAATTTATTTTATTATCCTCTTCCCTACCCAGACTGGGCCTCGCGCAATCCGTTTCACATTGGGCCCCTCAATTGTTAGGACCGGCCCTGCCTTTACAACATAGATGATAACCTCAACGACGGAACTATCTGACATTTTTCATTAACCCAGGACAACCGTATACTGATCGCCAGCATAAGGTCGGAGAAAAAGTAGAATGTGTTCCCAGGGCGGAGAAACTTAAGATGAAACGAAAATGCCAAAGAAGTTACAATGTGACAATCACGATGATAAATGAGCAACATTGTGCAAAAACTCAATTTTAAGTTGAAACATCTCTTCGTTCGGTGGAATGTTGATGCTTATAATAAATCAGACGGCAAGCGTACGGTTACTCCGTTAGATTGCTTCTAAAACACGTTTGTATTTATATGTATACATTGTATATATATGACTTTCTTTTCAGCTGAAACATATTCTTTGGGTTAATTGATTATATTTGATTCATAGTTAGATGGCTAATTGTTTGGTTAGATGTTTCATTGGCCAGATGGTTAATTGGTTAGTTGGGTAACATCATATGGCTCGTTGATTAGGTGATTAATTGGTTAGATGATATATGTCGCCCGTGTATTGATGTGGCCTGAAAGGGGAGTAAAGAATAGCAATATCCTTACCATCCTTACATGGTCGTAAGAGCAGAATAAGGAGGTTTTGGGTTGAAGTTGACTATCCCAACCCATGGAGTTTCGAAGTAACCCGGAAGTCATGCTGAAGTCGAATGTGTCAGGCCGAAAGGCGTAGATATTGTATTTCAGCTACATAGATACATAACAAACAGACAGGCATGTACACAGTCATGTACGTACACAGTCAGGTATGTATATAGATACATAACAATGGGTAAATGAATGGACGGATAAATGAACGGAAGTGGATGCATGAATAAATGAATTGATGGATAGATTTATTCATTAGACAAGCATTTTCTTTGTCTAATGAAAACCAATTTCATCAGACGGGTGACCCTCGCCGGTGCTAAGTGACCGTGCACTGCCGCTGAGATGTACGTTATTAAAATGATATTAGTGTAAATGGCTACTGTTAGAGAATGTTATGATAATAATACTATCACAGAAAATTGTTGAACTAATGTGCTATTTTGTTATTTCAGGGTGCTATCATGCAGTTGAAGATTTCTGGAAACCCACTAGAAGCGGAAGACGACGATTGTGATATTGTAAGTATTTTAGAAGTAGATTTATCAATATCACACACGGGGCTGAAGTAGATTTATCAATATCACACACTGAGCTGAAGTAGATTTATCAATATCACACACGGGGCTGAAGTAGATTTATCAATATCACACACGGGGCTGAAGTAGATTTATCAATATCGCATACGAGGCCGAAATACATTTATCAATATCACACACGGGGCTGAAGTAGATTTATCAATATCACACACGGGGCTGAAGTAGATTTATCAATAACGCATACGTGGCCGAAATACATTTATCAATATCACACAAGGGGCTCAAGTAGATTTATCAATATCACACAAGGGGCCGAAGTAGATTTATCAATATCACACAAGGGGCCGAAGTAGATTTATCAATATCACACAAGGGGTTGAAGTAGATTTATCAATATGACACACGGGGCCGAAGACACATTTAGAAGTAGTAGATTTATGAACATCACACACGGGGCCGAGGACACGTCTAGAAGCAGAAATATCAATATCATACAAGGAGCTGAAAGATCTTCCATAAAAAAAAATTAACCAACCTTTACTTGCAGTATACTTGGATTGCTTGAAGTGAATCAACTCTTTACCTGCAGTGTGCCTTGACTGCAGTCATATTGCACACTATATCCACATAACACCATATAGCCACATTGAACCCTACAGCTCCATTGCACACTACAGCCATATTGCATTCTTCAACCACATTAGACTCTACAGCCACATTGAGTAGCCATCTGGGGCTTGAAAAGATATAGGAAACGCCCCTACCAACAATAATGCCAGCGGACAACTAGTTTGGAGTTGAGGCAAAAACTCTGCTATCTGGCACAGGGAACAAGAGAGACAAGCTCCAGCTCACTAGGGAGTTCTGTCGTCATCTCCAAGATTTCATCTCCTGAAATGTTTACTTGTTTGCTTGATTATTTCGATCTCCAGTTTGACGAGCATTCATGGATCATCAAAACTATACTCTTTAGGATCGTCTCCAGTTTGACGAGCACTCATGGATCATCATCAAAACTATACCCATTATGGTCGTAAGGTTGTCAATTTAGAAACATTAACACAAAAATCCCACCATGACTCTCAATTCTCAGTTCCTTAATTGAGTGTATAGAAACTGAGTCATGTCCGGTCTTTGACATTATGAAGCCATACTTTCCTTTAGACCCATCTTCTTCTACTCTCAACTGTCCCCTACGGGACAATTGACTACGCCAACTATGCAAGTTTGCGATGTTTCATCAATGCTAGGATATGTTCTTTCAGACGCTAATTTCCGATGTTTCATCATAGCTTGATGGTCTTCCAGGCGCAAGTTTCCGATGTTTCATCATTGCTAGGAGATGTACCTCCAGGCGCAAGTTTGCGATGTTTCATCTAGATGTTCTTCCTAGACGCAAGTTTGCGATGTTTTATCATTGCTAGGAGATGTACCTCCAGGCGCAAGTTTGCGATGTTTCATCGATGCTAGAAGATGTACTTCCAGACGCAGGTTTGCGATGTTTCATCTAGGAGATGTTCTTCCTAGACACAAGTTTGCGATGTTTCATCAATGCTAGATGTTCTTCCTAGACACAGGTTTGCGATGTTTCATCAATGCTAGGAGATGTTCTTCCTAGACACAAGTTTGCGATGTTTCATCTAGGAGATGTTCTTCCTAGACACATGTTTGCGATGTTTCATCTAGGAGATGTTCTTCCTAGACACAAGTTTGCGATGTTTCATCAATGCTAGGAGATGTTCTTCCTAGACACAAGTTTGCGATGTTTCATCATTGCCAGGTGATGTACGTCCAGACCTGCAATAATATTTATTTTGCTTCCTCTAGATACATTGATGTTATGCTCTACATAATCTCCCTCAGGTCTAATGAACTAAGATACCGGGTTCGAACCCCGCCGCAGGTAATTGTGCATCCGGACCGTTCAGAAAAAATGTAACTACTGAGCGTCATGTTTCCTAGAAAATTACTATAGCCAATAGATTATGAGTGATGGCTACATCTTGAATTAGATATGCTAGAAATTTCTTTATATAATTGATGCATAATATTTGTCTGTAAAATCTGTTTTAAAAAGCAGATACTTTGTTCTCGTATGTTCTCTCCATTTCTACTGTAATTATCCAATGTTTTCATATCAGTAAAAAAACAATAGGTATTATTAAAGATGTACATACGTTGATCTTCATTCTATACTTGTTTTGCTTTTCCATATGGTGTTCAATCTGGACATTGTAGCCGAGACTGTGTGAAGTCCAGTCTTGATTTCTTTGTTAGTGCTACAATTGCTGTTCGTATAAGATCCTAAAATATTGAATGTTTTTAACGTATTCTAGTTTTGTCTATCCACCCATATATTAATGCCAGCTTCGATATAAAGGCTAAGTGGGATGATTTCATTGTACTCAGGTTTCCCCATATGTACTCCGACTCTCTCATCGAAGCAGCATTCCACCTGCCGAGAGCACGATGCACAGCATGTAACTCCGTAGCTCCAAACGATAATCAATATGGAACCCTGAAAAGAATCCATTTTGTAAACAAAACGTCTCGCGAGTGGGATTGAAACCTGCGACCTCTTTAGCACTGGGCTAATGGCTTACTCTACGCCAGATATCCCAGCTTTTGTATCCTTTTGTGTACTTGGATGGACAGGGAGAGGGGGGATTCAGACGCAAAATAAACAATTAATTTCATCAATGAGCTTTGAGAAGAACCCATTTCTTGGGGTTCTCCACATGACGCAAGTCTGACTATATATATATATATATATATATATATATATATATATATATATATATATATATATATATATATATATATATATATGCAAAGGCATCTACCTGGAGGTAATCTACAACTTTGGTCTACTTACGACCAAAAAGCCTTATCAAGACTGCATATACACAAAAACGACGAGCAAGAATGGCGCAGTTAAATGTTCACATGGCCGAGTTAAATGTTCACATGGGCCGAGTTAAATGCATCGCATCTCAACCAATTAATCAAGTGCCATGCCAACTGGCGTAGGCGATCATGATTATCCACAACTCTGTCTCTTGTGTTGTTAACAAGTTCAGTTGGTGACTTCTTTTTGTGTCATAATGACAACCAATCCATAAATTTATCTCTTTATCTTTCTCTATCTCTTCTGCCCTTGATCTTTCCAGTGGTTACTAAATGTTCAAGTTTTACTTTTCTCATTACATGCCCGAAAAAATCTTGATTGTCTGCTTTTAATTGTTACTATAATTTGTCATTTTACTTGAGCATCTCTGAGAACTTCTACATTAATTTTCGTGGTTGTCTATGAAATATGGTTGGTGCATTTATCCACTAGGAGTTCACTGTTACATAGTGGTTGGTCTGGTGGTCAATGTCTGTATACGGGCCCCTCTCAATAACATTTGAGAACCATTGATTTCCTAGTAACATTCACTATTCTTAATCTGGATTTTTGTGCTCAGGGAACCTTGTGGTAGATTCTTGAAGCTTGTTAACTGATATAAGTGTTACTCTCAGCAGGCAGAATGGTGATTGGTTGAGAGGGTCGGAGTACATATTGGGTAACCAGAGTACATTGAGGTAAATCCTCTATTCCTTTAAGAAGAACGACTTTTACTATTAACATTCAATCTCTTTTTTTTTTAATTTTGATGTTTCTCACAGGAGCTCAGTGGCTCTGGCGAAAGTGGAGTGGTCATAGAACCACCAGAACCTACGTCGAGGTATCCAGAATCGGTAAGTATTTCATTCATACAAGATAGATCAGATAGTACCGTACATACAAGCTGGATCACACAGGGCCCGATATACAAGCTAGATCACACAGTGCCGTACAAACAATCTAGATCACACAATGCCGTACATACAAGCTAGATCACACAATGCCGTACATACAAACTAGATCACACAATGCCGTACATACAAACTAGATCACACAGTGCCGTACATACAAACTAGATCACACAGTGCCGTACAAACAATACTATAACTTCGATTCATTATTATTATTGAGAAAAATAAACCGCTTAGAGCAGTGCTTCTCAAAGTGGTGGTGCATGGTGCCGGTCCGCGAGCTATCAGTGACAAGTCCACAAGTCATCAGTTTAAGTCCTTATATATTGTATATGACATTTAACCATCACAATCCACACCGGTCCCTACTTTATGGAGAAACAAACTGCAGGTCCGTTGCAACAAAATGATTGAGAAACACTGACTTCTCATACTAGGGGCTTATTTTTTTAAAACTTTTTTATGGCACTAGGTGCCAAATTCAATATTTTGTATGGTACTATGTGCAAATTGAGTTTTCCTATTTTTTTTAAATGGCACTATGTGTCAAATTCAGATGTACTATTTTTTAATTGTTAGTTAGTTATTCCTCTGGGGTCAAATACGGCACATAGGGCGGATGTCATAGATTTCCATGTCTCTCGTTTCATTGCAATTTGCTTTAGGTCTTCATTGTTTCTGATACCGATGATGAAACACTCTCTTGTAATAGTTCTACGTAATAGAAGCGTTAATTTATCCTCTTTTGTAGCTCTATAAAATCTATTCAACCAATTCTGTGCTTGTATGTGTGCGTGCGTGTGTGTGTGTTTATTTGTGTATGTGTTAATGTACCGGTATCTACCTACATGGTTCAAGATGTTACTGCAGTTTTCCCTTTCATTTAATTGCTGAGTCATATTGCCAGGATGAGTATGTGTTAGCTGAGCAGACCTGATTCAAATCCCATCTGTTGTTTTCTGGGGTGTTTTTTCTACAACTCCTTTTATTCGTGTAACCATGTTACGTCTGAAGAAATGTTGTTTCTGTTAATGTTATGTATGTTAAAGTTAGGCCTAATCGTCCTTCTAGTACGTATGCCTTTTGGTACGCACTTGTTTTAAATGTTAGCGGTCTTCGAGGCATTAACATACCTATACAGTGTGTGTTATTGTTGTTATCTGTGTGTCGATGGACCGGCCCATATTTATAGCAGTTTGAGAATATACACGTTCGGAGTCTTGATAAAATTACTTCTTTTTTTTTATTAGGGAAGCTGGTCGAAGACGGAGTACTTGTTGACTTAAGTTGCGAATATATGCCAGCTGAACGAAACTGGTTCAAATTCCGTCTTTTTTCATCTGATTTGCTCTATAAGTCCTCGATCCTTCTTAATCATATTGTTCATTTACACAGACAATAAGAACAAAAACACCCACATAATGATATAATCACACAGACACACACATGCACACATATATACACAAGCAGATAATGATATAATCACACAGACACACACATGCACACATACATACACAAAGAAACCTGGCAGATAAAAATGTCATATTCTACAGGCAAAAGATACCATCAAAGGAGAAAAGGGAGATCAGGGTCTACCTGGCATTAAAGGTGAGAGAGGTGACCAAGGACCACCTGGACTACCAGGAATAGAGAGACCCCCTCTTATAACTCCACCACCGCCTGACCTTGAAGGACTCAGAGGAGCCAAAGGTAACCTTTATTTACATTTTATGGTCAGTTTTTAAGATCCATTATTATCATTATCAAACCCATAATCCGTTATTCTGGTAGTGGTATCACTGTAGACATGTCATCACACAAAACGTGACGAACATCCATATGTATTCAGGAGTGGTGGCTGGATGACCAGAACCGCGACCTCCACTATCTTTTCGAAGTTCTTTGATATAACCAAATATTGGACTAACGGTATGGTTTGAAAAAAGCGTACCTCACCATAAGAGGTAGATTTTACTTGACCACCTCTGAGTAGGAATTAGTTTACAATGCATTGTGCAACGCTGACAGCTGGAGTCTTTTGTGTATGGAATAGAGATCTTGAAACCCCCCCCCCCCAAATTATACAAGAGAGTACTGAGCTTTGTTACTGGTAACTCCTTGTGATTGAAACACGCCTCTGCAATAACAATGCAGTTTTACAAACTACACATATTGTTTTGTTCTCCAAACTACAATATCTTTCTAGTTCTTCTATCTACAACAATAGGGTTGTTCTGCAAATTACAACTTTGTAGTTCTTCTCTCTATAGCTATAGGGTTGTTCTTCAAACTACATTATCTTTGTAGTTCTACTGTCTGCAACAACAGGATTGTTCTGCAAACTACAACTTCACAATTCTTCTGTCTATAACAACAGGCCTGATAGTAAGCTTGCTTATTGTCACCGGGTTACAGCGTGCCGGTTCGAAACCACGTCCGGACAAACATTTCTTTGCAGTTCTACTGTCTGCAACGATGGTCGATGTTCAACTACAATATCATTGTAGTTCTTCCACAATAGGGTTGTCCTCCAAACTACAATATCTTTGTAGTTCTTCAACAATATGGTTGTTCTCCAAATTACATCTTTGTAGTTCTTCTGTCTGCAATAATAGGGTTGTTCTCCAAACTACAGCATATGGGTATTTGGCTTCTAAAATGTCAGTTACTATTGCATTTTTTCTTTTAGGAAGTTGGAGAGAGGTGTCTAGTGCCTTGTATGATAAAGGCCGCATGCCCTTTCTGTCACCACGTCATGTTCCACGCGTGTTTTTTTTTTTTAATGTACATCACGACAGAAAAAAACCCAGTCCTACCGGGGGTCAAACCCTGGGCCTCACGGGTGTGAGATGGGGAAATATCTTTCTTGATCCATGATGCGTTATTGTTATTGCTCATTTGTACCATCTTATAGATAATCTTAGTCATGAAGAAACTATAAACTCTCTGCTTAGTCTCGAGTTGTTGATGTTGGTATAGTCCGTTCAGATTCGTTTGCCGAGATGTTATGATTTATAATTCAAAAAGTTCTTGATGATTTCACATGAATTTTGGCATACGTTGTTAAAATGTCCATGTCGCGAAAACATATGTGTTACTTGATGTCTAGCTGTAACGGTTATTTGAAAGCGGCGAATTCTTTTGATGTTTGCCCATGTAAATATTATTTCGACCATAAACAAAATATTTTACAGTAATCTAGTGCAATGATGACCCATAGGCGTGTCCACAAAATTTTACATGGTGGCAGGTGTAAAAAAATTTAAAATATATCTTTTGTTCGTAGAGTCAATTTGATATTGTTCCATGCTCTTGGTGTGAGTTTCACAAATGTTGTCGCTGCCTTTGAAATAAGTACATATATTTCTTCATGTAAGGAAATTTTGTCTGTAATAGTTGATCCAAGATATCTGAACTCCTGTATTGAATCAAGCGGGCTAATTTTTATAAGTAATGGTTGATGGTTTGCTTATAACATTTTTTTGAATTGCTTGGGTGGTATTGAGCAATGAAATGTTTTACAAATCAACTTGTAAATTTTGCAAATCAAACTTTTTTTAGTGTAGACTTAATCAGAGTAATGATCATTCATAATCAGACGAGTCAAATAGGTCGATTACTGTTTTCGGCTGAACAAACAACAAACCTTCCTTTTTCCAATATTCCTCTTCTTGGCGTAACACATGATCCTCACATTTCACCCAGTAGTCTTTATGTATATTTGATAGAGCCTGATTTGTAAGTGTCTCAATATCACATAATTTGAAAGTTGTATTTGTAGATGCTACGTGTCCTTTAACTTTTGCCCAAATTAGCTCTATAGGATTTAAGTGTGCATGATATGGAGGTAGTCTCAAACATCTATGACCATGTTCTTCAATTAACTTGTCTATTTTAAATATCTTTGTTCGTTGTGTCTGTTTTACAAGGTTAAGCAATTCGGGTTTCAAGTACCTGTCGGTAACTGGTATGTGTTCTTTTATGAGCCACGTTTTGATTGCATCTTTTGTACTTGATGATGTTGGGATTCTATCTTCTACGTTCACTACGTTATGGTATGAAGCATTCTCCATTATCAGACAAGAAGGTCTATCTAATATTGGAAGAATACTTTTTTCGATCCAGTCTTCGAATATGTGCCCATTCATTTCGGAGTGGTAGTCTCTATTGTCAATGGATTTTTGAAAATTAGATGAGCATTCTGTAACAACCCATTATGTCTGCAACCTGCATGTGCAACTATCAAACGTTGCCCTTTACTACTTGGTACTGATCTTTTAATACTTCCATCTGCTAACTGCCATTCCTTTTCATTTGTATGATGAGCGTTGATCCAAGTTTCATCTAAATACACAATATCATAACCATTCTCGCGCATTCCCTTCACTTCACGTAAATACTTGCTTCTAAGAGCTACCAGATGTGGCTTTTCACAAATAATGTTTTTTCCACCAGCATACTTTCTAAAGGTGAAGCCTGCATTTCTTACAGTTTTCCATAATAAAGTTTTTGATATTTCAATGTCGTTATTAGTTTTCAGCCAAATCTTCAACTTTCTAAGTGTCACTTCTTCGTTTTTATCAAACATTCTACATATTTCTCTTTTTACTAGGTCCTTATCGAAACTGTCTATCTTTTCTTTCCTTCCTTGCTTTCGTGAATTTGTTGGCAATAAATATCCGCTTGCTTCCACTATTCGATCAAATGAACGTTTACACAAACCTAAAATATGCATTGTTCTCTTCTCAGGATTTGATAAAGGACAATAAAGATGTCCCTTTTTACGCTCTCTGCAGAAGTATTGATAAATCTTTATAGCAATGTTATGCTCAGTAAAATATTTCGCTTTCAGATTCATTCTCACATAGACTTGCAGAAGGTAATATGCTTAGTGCCGCCTACTTTCTGTAAATATTGAGACGTGCCTCTGACTTGTGACTTGAAATCGAGTCAATAGCCGTTTTTGATTTCACATAATTCTAAGTTCAGGAAAAATAATATTTGGTGCTAAACGGGAATTTCCATATGTAACATTGCTTTATACAAATGTACAGTGGAAACAACTACTTTTAGAACGGTGCACATTCTACCGTGAGGGTCATGCCTTTATATTTAATAATCAGCTGTGAGATGTAAGCATCTACATAATCCAGCGATTGTTTATAATTTAGATTAACTTTTTTTTAATATAGGTTAAATAAGGTATCTTTGATACTGGATCACATTTCTTTGATAAAAAAATATTTCAATAGCGACATTATTATTCTAAACCTAACTTCAAATGATCAATCCAAATGAACAATACGTTTTTGATAAAAATAATTTAACATCTCGGCAAACGAATCTGAACGGACTATAATAAGTCTTATTCAGAGCAGGGGGATCAAATCAGCATTTTGACTAGTTATTTTGTGTAGCGTAGTAGCCTAGTTGACAGAGAGCGTGCTTATTATCGCCGTGTTTCAAGTGTGCAGGTTCGAAACCATGTATGGACAAAGAAAAGTCAGGGTCTTGATTTCTTGCTTGACACGGCCGCCTCTCCTGTAGATCCAGCTGTAAATTGGTACATGACGCATGAGTTAGGGAAAGTAAACACATCAAGGAAGGGAACTGGCTACCCCACCTAATGGTTCCTGCGGCTTAGTACATGAAGGGTTAGCTTTCTCCACGACATCAGGTTGCTGCCATAGAACCTACCGTTACCTTTTATTTGTATACAATATTTACATCTGGTAGGTTGTAATTGTTTTCTGAAATGTCTGTATACATAACTGTTCGTGACGTCCGTGTGACAACCGTGGTCTGGACTTCTAATTCAGGGTGTAAAAATATGATTACTGTCTTTCAAGGCATGTCGTAGGAGGCGACTAAGGAAAGGTGTGGGATATGTTGACAACCTGTCACAACATTGTCACTGCATGTCTTGTCTCAGTTTCTTACTGTTGTCTTCTGTCAAATGGTCTCCATGGATGATGAAGAGATGAAGAACAGGGAACATGGTACCCTTATCCTCTTGTGGCAGACTCCTAGATAGCTGGGAATGCTAGATATGTTATCACAGAGGATGGTTTAACAGATCTGACAGAAGGATGATGAGCTGCTGGTTGGTGCAGAGGTGTGTGCTGCGCTCTGACAGGAGGTGGTTATTCTGCAATACAGCCCCGCTGGAATGCCTTCCTTTGGGAAAAAACCTCCATAAACCCCACTAACACAATCATGTCTTTTGAGACAACCACGAGTCAAGTTGTCATCTCGACTACTGAACTGAAGACGACCTGTACTTTTGTCAGCAAGGCTATGGGCTGTCAAGAGCTACCTGCTCACGGTGGGTTAAAGCTAAAGGATTATATCCTCATAATGGGCCCAGATATGACATGCACACCAGAGTGCACAGGCCGGCGCTCCTTAGCTGGTGGAGCATCAGGGTCAGCGAAACACAGCTGGCCAAGACCCTCAGTACACTTCCACACAGTAGGCCTGGAAACAGGAGTGCAGCAACCCTGCCCATGTACTAGGGATCGAAGATACGAGAATGCCAACAAGGCTCAAATGGACTTGCATAGAAAGTAAATTATCCCTTTTTAAGCACCAGGGGGGCCACGAAAGATTTGCCCCAAATGGAAGCCACCGGTCACAAACTTTGAGAATCACTGCTCTAGAGATTTATTTCATACCCAGGAAACTAGCTTTCGGCTGTACGAGATAACTCTTGATGTACTAAGCCGCGCGCAGCAACCATTATTTGGGGTGGTGAGTTCCTTTCCTTACTGTTTTTACCTCCTCTACCTCGTGCATCGGGTACTCATTTACAGCTGAGTCGGCTGGAGGAGTGGTCGTGTCAAGCGAACAATCATCACAACCCATATTTTCTTTAACTGTAAATGTCGCTACCCTAACTCCTCCGTGTCTTGTCATAGTCCGATAGGAGAGTAAATAATAGTAAAATCGTGCTCTATCATACATGTCATAAGAGGCGACTAAGAAAGTTATGTATAGGGGTTGAATGCCCTATCCCATAGGTCAAAGTGAATCAGAAACCATGCCGAAACCTGATGTATCTGACCGAAAGTTGCACATAATTCAGCCAGTCTGTAAACGATGACACAACACATCACATCCTCCTCTTCGGAATACGTACTGCTAATCATTAGGAGCTTGAGAACCAATGCAGAAGTTACTGGTGTTTACATACAAGGAATGAAACTTACTTTCGATAACAAATATATTTTTTGTGATTGTTATACAGGTGACAAAGGTGATCCTGGCACACCAGGTCAGACAGGTATTCAAGGTTTTGTTGGTCAGAAAGGTGAAAAGGGTGAAACTGGGACACGTGGCCAACCTGGAGTGGATGGATTGCCTGGAACTCCAGGAGAGAAGGGAGATTCTGTACGTATCACATGTTTTCATTTAGTACTGTTATTTCTGTTTAGCTATGCCAGAGTGTATGTGTGCATGTGTGTGTGTTTCGGACGCGACCTCAGACCATCTGCCCAACTTTATATGCGAAACACCGTGACAAGGTAAAATTCTCTATGTTATTGATTATAAGCCAAAGTCACTCCACTAAGTGAAATCTCTAAGTCCTAAGTCGCTCCAGGCAAATATCGAAGTCTATGCCTACTAATGGTACCTGTGACTAGCTGGCTGAACATATTCCTTACTCTGCCCCTGAGGATGTCTAGTGCTAATCGTGGCACACTGAATACAAATTGTTCCCAGTCGTATCTTGAAAACATCTATAGTGGTGTCAACAAATAAGCTAAGGTAAAAAAAAAAGCTAAGGTAAAGCTAAACTAAGGTAAAGGTAAGCTGAGGTAAAGGTAAGCTGAGGTAAATGTAAGCTGAGATAAAGTAAGCTGAGGTTAAGGTAAGCTGAGATAAAGGTAAGCTGAGATAAAGGTACGCTGAGGTAAAGGTATGCTGAGGTAAAGGTAAGCTGAGAGTAAAGGTAAGCTGAGAGTAAAGGTAAGATAAAGTACTATAAAGTAAGATATGAACCATCATCATAGCTTACGTTTTTGCCAGAAATGCTCAGTTTTCCAATCGATTGTTGATTAGAAATTGAACAACTAGTGTTGCCTACTGCACTTGCACGGTAGCAATAGTGCCATCCCTCAATCTTTCCAGAGCATAAGCCCTACTTAGCATACTTCCTTATGACTGGGTGAACTACGGAAGTAATTTTTATTTAAAACCACACATAACGAGTAAACTCAAACCCTCAGGACTGTTGGTCAGCGGAAGAATGACGATAACACTACACTACCGCAGCTCATCGACCTATATCTATGTCAAATATTTATTGGTTGGTTGGTTGCTGATCCAGCGGTCCATGGGCTCGTGCCCTTTGACCTAATGCCATTAAATGACACTATATTGCTTTGAAGTCTGTGGATTTTCGGCTCATCCCGGGACAGAGCCAGGTAATAACTATCACACCTCCAGGAAGGTAGGTTTCAACCTATTCACTGCTCCTAGCCACTGTAGCCAAGATAGGTTCATAATGCACATTCCACGCCACCAATTGACTACTGGTTATGCCGAACTTCTCTATTGCTCCAGGCATGCAACCAAATGTTCAAGTCAAAAGGATTGTCACGTCCTGAGTCAATGTGCCTCTATGATGGGTTTCAGCCATTGGAAAAAAACAGTGCTGTCAGTTTCCTCCTCCCCAGTGCTGCACAGTACATTTCTGGCTCCCTCCCAACCACAGAGGGTGCATACATATATATTCAGGTGAACATGAAACACATTTCAACAACAAAACAATTGCATAGATGATGTGCCATGAAGCTTCTCTAAGAAGATAACCTCAATATAACGGCATGTCATCCACTAAGGTTTTCTGTTGCAATGGTGGTATGTCTAGTTGTCCATTGGTGAGACCCACAGACGCAACCACATGCGTACAGACATTTATTAAATAGGCCCTATTGGTACCCATTTTTTCCCACGTGTTAAACATTGTAAGCACACATTGAAAAATTATGTAATTAAATATAAATGCTTACTAATATGATTTCAGGGTGAGCCAGGGTTGGCTATGATTGGACCACCAGGCCCTCCAGGCCCACCAGGGCGTCCTGGATCACTGGATAATGAACCAGAGGTAGAACCAGGACAGAAGGGAGAACCAGGTGAACCTGGATTACCAGGAAAAGGGGAAATTGGCCCTCCTGGCATTCCAGGCCCACCAGGAGAGAATGGACTTCCAGGACCACGTGGAGAACAAGGACCAAAAGTAAGGATTCTTGGTCGTTCTGTGCTAGCTGTTCTTCTTTGTCCTGGAGTGTTTAAGTGTTGTTGAGAAACTGTCATCTTCTATCTTCCCTCATTTTTCATATTTGTCAGTTGTTACGTCATATAACAATTGTCATCATTTTTGTTCACGTCTGGCATTCAGACTTCTGTCATTGTTCACATTTGTCATGAGTCCTGCTCATAATTGACATTAAGACTTCAGTCATTGTTCACATTTGTCATGAGTCCTGCTCATAATTGACATTAAGACTTCAGTCATTGTTCACATTTGTCATGAGTCCTGCTCATAATTGACATTAAGACTTCAGTCATTGTTCACATTTGTCATGAGTCCTGCTCATAACTGACATTAAGACTTCAGTCATTGTTCACATTTGTCATGAGTCCTGCTAACATTTGACATTCAGACTTCAGTCATTGTTCACATTTGTTTGACAAAAGTCTGCGTCAACAATATGTTTGTTTTATGTAAATTGTTTGAATTTGAAAAACAAAATTAAAAAATTTGAAACAAATCATGTAGTTTTTTGTATACTTGAACTGCTAAAAACATTTGTCTGGAGGGAAGGGATTGGTGGGGAAGGGGGGAATAAATATGTTCACATAATTAAGCAGGAGAGAGGATCTTTGAAATATGATAAGCTGTTGACAAGCAAGAAGGATGGGGGGAACCAAAATTTGTCCCACAAAAGTTGATATCATTTATAAACAGCTCCAATGTCATATTACACACTTTTAATATCAGCTCTACTTACACATAGTAGTTACACTGTACTTACACAACAATATGTGTTGTTTGTCATTGAACTTGTAAATGTGGTATTTGACATTCACCTTGTACATGTTTATGTGACATTGACCTTGCAACTGTGTTATTGGAAATTTCACTTTTAAATGTGTAAAATCGAATACATGCTCAGGAAGTGTGTAAACGTCATATCAACAGTAAAGGCCAACAAGCAGAAACAAAATAAGTCTTCATACATCACGCTTTCCATTTTTCCTTGCATTTATTGGTCACTGTTGGCAGACGACACAAAATATGGCATACACAGAGTGACTAATTAAAATCACGGAAAAAGTTAAATGCGTCACTTTAGAAGGATGATTCCCAATGAGCCAACGGATCTGATATCTACCGCGGTACCGGTATTCACTGTAGGTGTATACAAATGTTAATGAGATGATGATGAAAGCCATGATAGCGTAAATCATACTTTTCATAGCACAAGTCATGGCTTTCATCATTATCTCATTAATAATTAGTATGCCAGACAAGCGCCTTCCAAAGAGATTATTCTATAGAGAGCTGTGTGAAGGTAAACGTTCAAGTGGAGGGCAGAAAAAGCGCTTCAAGGATCACCTAAAAAGCTCTCTCAAGCACTGCAGCATCGACCCTAGCTCCTGGGAGACTACAGCACTTGATCGCTCAGCTTGGTACACCCAGATCACTGCTGGCATCATGAAATTTGAAAAAGAAAGAACACTGCTGGCAATCAACAAGCGCAAGAAGTGGAAGGACAAATGCGTAAATTCTACCCCGAACCTTCAGCACTCCTGCATGCACTGCAATAGAACTTTCCGTGCACGAATCGGACTCGTCGGGCATCTACGAACTCACAAACCAAATTAGTTAACTAACAATTTTAATTATTATTATTATTTTTCCCCCCATCACATTTAATGTTTTTCATGCCATACTCATCTTCGCTTGCGAAAGAGGAACACCATCATCGTCATAAAAATGTGCTATCCATAACCATGTTTTTATAGGAGTGTAAAACTAGCTTTTTGTGACTTATCTCCCTGGCATCAAGGTTTAGTTATTTGCCTCTTGTTCAAGAGGTCACGGGTTCTATTACTGGTTTTGCTAATGAGTATTTGTTTTAGAGATACCTGGGAATTATTGCTTGAAGCTATGGAGTTAAGGGGCTAGACCTACCCAGAAAAGTGGTTATTTATGGTTATTTTTGTAAAACAGTCCATTCTGCATTGATTCAAATAACATTTTTCCTCATAGTAGAATATATATTGGTGATTTAGTATAAATTATTGTTGACTGAAAAAATCATGGACTAATTAATTCAAATAATTAATTATGTAATTAAGATAAATTTGTATATGTAAATATGCTGATGGTGGTTTTTACACTCAGAATTAATCATTTTTTAGTTTCTATTCTCACAATCATGTAATCAGATTTATATCTGGTTTATCTGGATCCTGAACCTCGGAAATAACTATTGGCCCATGTAGTTAAATTTTCTAAAACATTATGCTGAAAAATTACAAATACATTAAACAGATTTTTGCAAATGAATAGTGTTATACATTTTCTTCTTTTGAAATAAGCACAATGAAAAACGGTTCATGTTCCAGCTAAAGAAAATATGCACATTCATTGAAAATCCCATGAGATTATCATACAAAATGTGATAGATATGGTGTATAAAAAAAATATAAATTATGTCATTTTTGGGGGGAAAATCGTACGTTTGTTTTGCGTTCTCTCTACTGTAATCAGCACGGATATCCGTGCGATTTCCGCCCGGAGCGTGGTTACGTTGTGTCACCGTTATGCGTCTTGTAGGCCTAGCATATCCGATTTCGGCATGCCTTGACAATTCAGTTAGCTACCCGAGCCTGTGACAGCCTTCCTATCTGTCGCCAGGCAGCGAATGTGTACTGACTCTACGCCGAGACGGTTTATTCTTCACGTCTGACTTGCACGAGGCGTTCCGCAGCCAGTGAACTTTCCTCGTGTAATTAGACGTATTGTGCTCGCCAGAACCAGGACTCATACTGGTTCAGACCTTGATACTCCTCCTCGCAGAGTATCCCGGGCAACAGAGCAATCTGGCTAAGCTATCAAGGATCGAACGATCTCCAGCTGAGGTGGGAACCTGCTGTAGACTTGGAAACTTCCAAGAGAGAATCGACTCTTCTTATCTACAGTACGTCCCGGGATCAAACAAGCTTCAGCAAACTTTCGACAGCCTTTTCGTCATTTTCGCTAAGGCTCAAGTACTTTTCGTCAGTTCCCCGTATGCACCCAGCGTCGTGATATAACCAAAAAGTCCTTCTTAGGACTAGGTTGAAAGCGACGTGACTAGGCATCCGGAGATGGCCTAGTCGCATCCAGCACTCAACAAACAACGTATTGTGCCCGTGCTCATCGGGTACTGAACCTTTTCTCATCCTCAAGCCAGCCTGGTTCCGGTTTAGGGAGAACTTGACAGAAGAGTTGGGCTCGGGCTCGTTCGCTTTTTTAGCCGAAGTGTTGCTCACCAACGTCTTGAACCCAACGTCCAAGTCTGAATCTGTACACATATTTAGGAGCGTTAGAGATTACGTTTTGTTCTAGAGCTGAACAGTGCTTGCCACCTCGGACTGCTATACCTGTGCCCATCTGGTACTGAACCTTTTCTCCCCGCGAGCATGCGTCCGGTATATAAAAAACTCGACAGGAGAGTTGGGCCCAGGCTGCGATCACCGGTAACTAGAAGCTTGTCTCGAGCAAACAATGCATTAGTTCTGAATTCATCGAACCGTTTTCCATTCTCTTTGCACATGACGCTGCCCTCTAGCGTTGTGCATCTTTCTCAGTGTACCCATTGTGCTTTTATTTTTTGAGACATCTGCCTGCTTCTTAACGACTACATTGGCCGCCCTACAATGCTTCTACTGAACTTATTAGCTTCACTGTGTGTCGACAGTGTTGCTGAATGTGTTGGCACAGAGGTGTCGGAGATATTGCCTGTCTTTTTGCGGTCAAATCTCTTTCCATCTGTTACCTCAATATTCATGGACACGATCCCAAAAATGTTTAGCCAGAATCAACACGAGCCACTGTATTTCTGTTACCAGGGTGCGCCACGAGCTGGCACTTTTGGGATCTTGGTTATCTGCTAACCCTGGGTCCGCCAAGAACAATGCGTTCCCTTTGCACTCCATCGAACATTTAAAATTAAGACTATACTAACAGTTATTTCCACTGATATCTCTACCAATCTTAAATTGTGGTGCAAGATTTGTAATGTAAACTGTGTAAGAAAATAGATACTCTGAGATTTATGAAAATCTAACTAGTTTTGGTAAGCATAAAAAAGTGAATTTTAAAAAAATATTCGGAAAAAGTCTTGCCCCTCAAAAGCTGTGAGTGGTTCTCTTAATAGGTAGTGTGCTGTTTCTTTAAAGAGGCTGCTTTGTTGAAGGGGATGCTTTGTTGAGAAGGGTATAGTACATCTGAGTAAACCAGAGTACAATTAAGTCGATTCTCTTTGCTTTTTGGGCCTATTTTTTTCTCGTTCCCAAACTCCCACAGCATCTTTCTTATATCGGGACAATGGTCCTACAGGATTTCCAGTAGGATGTAGTCTAGAGAACGGAAAGGCGTTGTCGCCGTATTATTTGCGGCAATGGTCCAACAAATCCGATCTCAGCATATGTGCCCCTTTAGAAATAAGATTTGAAAAACAGTTTAAAGAGGAGATAAAAAAAATTTTAATTCTGCTGTTTGACAGGGCGACACAGTGTTTGGGCCACCAGGTATACCAGGAGAACGTGGCCCACAAGGCCCAGAAGGTGAACGTGGACTCCAAGGACCTCCTGGTCCACCAGGTCCTCCAGGAAAAGATGCTTCTAATACTGGAATTTGGGTAGATGGAATTTCCGGCGATGGGGATGGATGGCCCTCAAGTCCTGGTAAACAGGGGCCTCCTGGTCCCAAAGGGGAGCCAGGTATGATTGCTATTATTTGTCTTTGTCCAATGTCAGTTGTGTTATATTCATTTCAGTATTTCAGAATTAATTTCTAAGTATAGGTTGGCTGTAGAGAACTTGGGACAGTGGAGTGCTATGATCATATAAATTGAACACAAACCTCTCAACTGGCTACCAAGATGTTCCAATGGAATAGTGGTGTGACAGGATCAGGTAAATTAAATTCCAACCTTTAAACTGTCTTCCAAGATGTGTCATTGAAACAATGGAGTAACAGGATCATGTAAACTGAATACCAACCTCTAAACAGGCTACCAAGATGTGCCAAGGGGACAATGGAGTAACAGGATCATGTAAATTGAATACCAACCTCTAAACAGGCTACCAAGATGTGCCAAGGGGACAATGGAGTAACAGGATCAGGTAAATTGAATACCAACCTCTAAACAGGCTACCAAGATGTGCCAAGGGGACAATGGAGTGACAGGATCATGTAAATTGAATACCAACCTCTAAACAGGCTACCAAGATGTGCCAAGGGGACAATGGAGTGACAGGATCATGTAAATTGAATACCAACCTCTAAACAGGCTACCAAGATGTGCCAAGGGGACAATGGAGTGACAGGATCATGTAAATTGAATACCAACCTCTAAACAGGCTACCAAGATGTGCCAAGGAGACAATGGAGTAACAGGATCAGGTAAATTGAATACCAACCTCTAAACAGGCTACCAAGATGTGCCAAGGGGAGAATGGAGTGACAGGATCTGGTAAATTGAATACCAACCTCCTTCATCTTCTTCTGTGTTTGCTCTGATAACAAACACAACATGAAATTTCTCGTAATTTCCATCGGGGATGTGTTGTATGATGTGCTGCTCATTTCAGCGCTGCTATGTTATTTACACCTTCTGGCCCAGCCTATCCGATTTAAACCTGATCAGCCTCTAATCTGATTATCATGATATGCTCAAGGAAAGGTTGATTGACATGATCTTTGCTCCCCTTTCAAGCCCCATGGTTAATCTTATAGTACACTATGTGTTTTTCTTTTACAACAAACCAATTAGACTCAAATATCTTGGTCATTTTTGTGTTCACAATTTTAACAGGTGTTTCCCTAGTCATATATTTTTCTATGGATGCCGGATACCTTCAAGAGGATACATGGTTTGAATAATGTTACGCATGTCTTTAATTTCCAGCAACAATTGTTAACCAAAACAATTGAGTTTAAAGAATGATGCATTTGTTAACTATATTTTTCTTCATAGTTTCATTTTAATTATTTAAAAAAACTATTTAATATTGATACCACTTTAGTTTATTTATTCATTTTGTTTTTGTAACAATATACTTCTTACCTTCCAGAAAACGCATTATAGAGAAATGGGTACCACTCCCATAGAAACATTAATATACAAATATTTCTAATTTTTGTCTTACATATTATGGAAACCTATACCTAATACACTGGAAATATTCAGTCAACATATTTTTATCTTGCAAAAACATAAATGGTGTAATAGAAGATTAGTATGAATATTAACTATTTCATTTCTTCCTTGATTTTGTCTGCATTTGTGCAGAAAAATGTTAATTCTAGATGTCCACAAATGTGTACAGCTTAATCTTTGCGTTTGCAGGTGTACCAGGACGTGATGGTATACCTGGTAAGGATGGTCTTCCTGGGTTGCCCGGACGTTTTGAAGGAAACCTTGAAGGATTGGTTGGACCAGAAGGTCCACCTGGCCGTGATGGACTACCTGGACCACATGGAGCTGCTGGTACTCCTGTGAGTATCTTAATTTTGTTAATGATTTATAGGTTACATCATGTTCATTTTTTGTTTAATAACATGCTCACATGTGAATTATTTGACTTTTCCCATGATTTTCATTGGTCGTCAACACAAACTATTCTTTCTTTCTTTCTTTTGAACCCCAGAAATTACGAGCAATTAGCTCTTACTTCCTATGGGCAATGGGGAGGTTTCTCCGAGCCCTCTTTCATATCCAGGAGACTTCAGGTTTTGGCTTGATACAATGCCCTTTGGAGAAGCCTTCTACTCAGAGGGGTACATATTATGAGAAGAGCTGATAGTTTGCTTGGGGTACCCATTGTTTTTCTTTTCTCCGATGAGGCACTTCACAGCCAGCGAGTCGTTCCTAATGTAGGAAGACCATTCCATTACCACCCGTTGTGTCCCTAGGTCCCATACCTAATTTCTTCTGTATGAGCGATGTTGGGTAACGGTGACAATCTAATTGAACAGGTTTGATACACCTTCCTGGACGAGGTGCTGCTTTGCCAAACACGTTGGTGGATCTGGGATTTGAACTGTGAATTTCTCACGCACTCACCTCGCCCGTCTATGATGGCCTTCAAATTCGGCGCCAGGCGCAGCCTGTGTATTTAGACTCCTTCGCCATTGCGTATATTACCCAAAAAAGTAGGTAGATTATGCCTATCTCAGACGAGAAGCTTCGCAGTAGGCCCTACGTTACTTAAATCACTAATCTCTGTATGAGCCGTGTTGGGCAACGGCGACAGTCGAGTTGGGCTGGTTGCAATGTCTAAAGACAAGGACTTGCTTCCCGTCTACGTTGCCCACAGCAGCCAGAGTTCGAGTCTCAACACTGCTGTGGACAGAAGTCCTGAACAAAGTGCTCCTGAATATTTGTTCAATGTTTTTCCTGTGTTCAATGGAGAGCTGTATTCAAATCTTTCTTTCATACCCAGGGGGTACATGTTCGAGTGGGTATATCCAATATACGAGTCCTGACTCCTACTTTGAATAGGGTATATTGTGGCGAGACGTATGGCTTCTGTGTGTTCTTGATCACGGACAGCACTTCCACCAGCCGTGCTCCAGCTGGACAATTGTTGCTTCGTTGCCACTATATCGATTCATACACTACACTGTCCTCTAGCACGTGTTGCCTTTTCCAGTTTCAATGTATACTAATAGGATGACCATGTCTTAGATAGATCTACCCCTATCTGACATTGATATTGGCCACCCCTCCAATGTTTCTGCATTTTTCTGCTGTACAGGATGCAATGCACATATGTCTTTCATCACTGTGTGCTAATAGTGTTGCTGGGTTTGTTGGCCTAGAGGTCTCGGAGATATTGCTTGTCTCTTTACAGGCAATTCTCATCCCATCTACAGCCTCCACATCCATGGACATGAGCCTAAAAGTGTTGACCATAGCGATGGCAAGAGCAGCTGTCTTTATGTTTCCAGGATGTACCATGGGGAAGTAATTTTATTATCTTGGCTATCTGCTAACCCTGGGTCCGCTGAGAGAAATGCAGTACCCTCTGCACCTTGACAAGGTATACACAAAGTGACCAATGAAAATCACGAGGAAAATCCAATGCTTGGCTTTAACAAGGACAGTTTATAATCTTTATATTATGTTGTGAATGTGTTCATGATAAAGGTATTTTGGTAGAAACATCGATTCGTGTATTATGTGTATTACCAGTGATTAGCAAACTTCATTGCTGTTCACAGTTTCTCCTGTTGGATTACAGTTTTGCTGCAATTATTACTTAGTATATCTTAAGATTAGAAGGATGATCCTGGACGAGCCAGCAGGCAATACTGCTTAAAATAAGACCTACTGATTAACAGGAAATTCAGCCTTTTAAAATGACTATTGACTATTTCTTAGATTTTAATAGGATTTTAATTTACACAAAGTATAATCATATTGACCAATAAAAACCACGGAAATCGTTAAATGCGTAATTAAGAAGTTTGGATTTCCCATTCACAAATATTTCTTAATTGGGAACGGACATGCAGCAGAACTATATATATATATATATACAGTGAAAGAAAAGCTCTAGCTCAGAGGAAATTAAAAACATAATTATATTAATGAAGTCTTATTGGGCTCCACAGTAGGAAAGCCAAAGTGTAAATGTATGTCATTTGCTATGAGTTGCAGAGTAGTTGCTATGATGAACCACTGTAAGATCTTCCGCGTGAAGACTAGTGCCAGTTTAGGAACGACTGTAAAACCTTCCACATAAGGGGTAGTACCAGTTTAGGAACCATTCTAAGACATTCAGAATGAGGTCTAGTCCCAGTTTAGGAACTGTAAGACCTTCCATCTGAGGTTTAGTATCCACTGTAAGACCTTCTGCATGAGGACTAGACCCAATTTATGAACTACGGTAAGATCTTCCACCTGAGGACAAGTCCCAGTTTGGGAACCACGGTAAGGTCTTCCGAATGAGGACTTGTCTCAGTTTACGAACTACTGAATTACAGGTATTTTTGTTGTTGTTGTTTTTTTTTGGGTCACTCCTGTGTTGCAGCAGCACTGTTACTTGCCATGCATGTTGTAAAATGTCGACTAAGGGGATTTGGGGTGGAGTTGGCTGACTCATCCCATAGATCGTCAAAGTGACCCATATGCCATGCTGAAGTTGGATGTGTTATACCGAAAAGCGCATACATTACAGATAAGCGGCGTCCATAAATATGTCAACAATTAGGGAGGAAGGAGTCAGAAAAAGTTTGATAGTTTTTGACAAAGTTGATAAGAGAGATGGGATTAACAAAAGTTGATGTGAACAATACTGTTTTATACACCCATTCTATTGTTTAATTTGAAAGGTTTTCTAAAGAACGTGAAACGAACATGTATTTTTTGTGTGCAAAAATAGTGTTATTTATGGGGGGGGGATTTTGACATAATTAATCAGGTGTTCCCGAATTCCTCGGAAGTTTTTGACTAATGATAAAAAAATTGGCAAACAATAATGGACGCTATTTATGAACAGACCTAAGCTGTAAACCATGACACAACGCATTGTGTTCTCTAGACTATATTCTGATGATCTATAGAAGTTTGAGAATGAACGTGACCTACCGAAACCAACTCCTTAAAGTGGAGATGGGGCTCAGTCCAGCCAACAGAGGCTAGAAACTAAGATTGGTCAAGCTATCCCTGACATCGAAGCCAACGTCTTGAAATGGAAATGGGACCCAGTCCATCCAACAGAGGTTAGAAACTATGATTGGTAGAGCCCTAACATCGAGCAGGATTACGATCCAGCCCAAATAAGCACATGTGCTGAAATTTGAGATACCAGGCTGAGATGTACACCAGCAACCATATCACGCAACGCCTAGATAACATATCTTCACAAAAACAACACAAACAGAATGAATGCAGAAGATGATGACAGTTTTTAATTGGTAACATATGTCAGAGAACATATTTGCTTATAAAAATAAGACATACTGAAAGAAATGGTGCTACCTGATGTAGAATGCAATAGACAGAAACAAGAGAAAAACAGAAGTTACTTATCTGTTTGAAAGGTTAAGAAATCATTGAATGTCTGTTAGGTATAACTGTGTTGTAGTTGTTTACTGGAAGTGTGGGCGAAAACCATGCTGCAGGTGTGCCTTGACACCAAAAACTGGATAGAATAGTGTAGGAGTGTTACCTGTGTTCATACCTGACCCATTTTGAGAGTTTAGTAGGGCATTGGTGGGTGGGTATTCACTGTTGAAGTTGACTTCTAGAGTTGGCTTTTTTTTAAATATTGGTTCTTAAAATCCCACAGGAAGGCTCTTGTAGCAGTACAATGGTCCTGCAAAATTTCCATCAGAATGTAGTCCAGAGAGTCTTCTTCTTCTTCAGCGTTCATTCTCAAACTCCCGCCAGATCTCTCTTGTATCAGTACAATTGTCCTACTAGATTTCCAGCAGGATTTAGTCCACAGAATGGAAATACGTTGTGTCGCCGTTTTATTTGCGCCAATGGCCCGACACATCCGTCTTTGGCGGAGTCCAGCGAATGAATATGTATTGCGTTGCGATTTTATTTCCACAAATGACTTGACACATCCAACTTCGGCATTGAAAGTTTGCTAATTTTCTCGAGTGAATATTTTTCACTATATTATTTTATAATTGACATTTCATTCCACCTAAAATAGAAAACATCATCATATGTTTGGAAAAAAAGACACTAATGCGTGGTTAAAATGACTGTCAAACTGTCAATACTGCATTTTTCCCGTTAAGGAGTTGCAGGGAGGTGATGGAAAAGCTTGGTTAAAATGACAACGGTATATAATTTACAAAACATTACTATATGTTTCTGAAAAAAGACACTATATGTTTGAAAAAAACATGTTCACAAATGTTGAAAAAACACACTATTATATGGCTATAAAATGTCACAAGTGTATGGACTCATGAACTGTAAAAGAAACGGCTCACAGTGAACTAGATAGTATAAATATGTGGTTTTGAGAATAATGATTAACTTGTCCTTGGCAGCTAATGGTACCCCTCTTGGTGGATTGTGAAAAATTAACTATCTTGTATACTTTCGTGCATATACCGTATAGTCTGATAGTCTGTGCGTTCACCGTAAAGCTGTTCGATCTTGTGTTTTACGTAAGCCATATTGTTATACAGTTTGACAACCTGGCATGGTAGGGAAACAACAACGATCTTAATACATAATATTGTGGACAGAGAGCTGCAGAGAGCCATAACCGCCTACGCCAGACGGCATGGTATCTAATGACGATGATGATATTGTTATCCAGTTTTACAGCAGTCTCACTTAGTATTGATTGACAGCTAAGAAAATTAATGTAAGGTCCCCAGAGATGTCGAAGTGAAGAGACAAATTTTAGCAAAAGTTAGAGACATATAGTCAAGTCATATAGTACGTGATGAGATAAGCAAAACGAACATTAGTAACCACAGTAAATATCAAGGGTGAGAAAAGAGAGAAGAAATAAGTTGTTGGATGAGCTCTTATTATGGCATGGGAGAATGTGACCAGCTGAACTTATTAACAACACCAGAGACAGAGTTGTGGAGAAACATAACCACGTACGCCACATGACATATTGATTACAACGTTTGAAAAACGTATTGTAGTTATGTTAAAAAGACTCCCCTAAGTATGTGTCATTATTAGGTGCCTTGCCGACTGGCGTACGCGATCATGGATCTCCACAAATCTCTATTTCCAGTATATTTTATTAGAACCGTTATCGATATCAGATTATCTAATATTTTCTCAAGCTGTCGGTCTCGATCTCATTTGCCTTCTATCTTGTTCACTGTAATTATGCTCTCTATACAACTCTGTCTCATATCATGTCCAAAAAAATAAAGATTGGCTCTTTCTTATTACATATCTGTTGCCTTCAATTTTCCACTACCGTGTCTATTTATTGCTGAAGACTCGCATCCATATGGTAGAATCCGTGTTATGTAGCTCTGAAGAACTCTCTTTCTCTTCTCTATTGACAAGGACATATTACACAGTATATTCTACATTTTCATGAATGCTGCCTTTTCCTGTCCTGTTCTATTTCTTCTCTGTTGAACTTCTTTCATCTGATGTCATAGTCCCTAAAGTAGTCAGTAAAGTGAGATAAATTGTACATTTTTGCTTTAGCTTTCCAAGGTTGCTCATGCATAATCAGGAACTTTACGACTATAACCATTTATATGGGTGGCATTGGTAATAAATCGTAAAGCCAATGTCCTTATGGCATGTTATAAATTTATTTATTTTTCTCAATAAGAGGACACAATCAGGTTTAGAAGAATGACTTTAGTGTATCTGAGTTTCCCCAAATTTACTCTGAACAGAGTCAAAAGAGGTCTTCACGGAGTGTTACTGAGGGTATGACAAGTATTCATCACCACGTCGCTCCCAAAAATACACATGTAGACCGAACCGTGTTGTCCGACTTCTAAATTGTCACTTCGAAAAATTATGGAAAATTGCTTAAATTCTAGTTAATCGCACATAAACATAGTCCTTTATTTGACTTATCAAGGCATTACGCTGATACAGAAACAATGCTTATAGAATATTCAAGAGATCAATGATTGCCAACACCAATGATAGTAAATAAGATAACAAAGGGGGGGGGGGGGGGAAGGCACGTAGAGCAGTGGTTAGTGCACCGGTTTCGTATATGTGTGGTCCTGTGTTTATTCCCCAGTTGAAGCGGATTTTCATACCGTAATGCTTCCCGTGTCGACCCAGCCTGAATTGGGTATCGGATCAGTTCTTGAGGTAAGGAAGGACTGTGAGGGAGAGGAGATGGCTACCGCTCTCATATAGCAGTCTCTGAAATGTGAGTTCGCTATCATCTCACACCCTTACATGCTATGGGTTAACTTAACTTTTTACTACACCAATGGGTCTCAACTTTTTTTATTTTGCTCATGGCATCCTTTTATGAGAAATCGTGTTTCAATGTCCCCTTTCCAATGGCTGCAAAAATTATTGTTGCCTTTCTCTACAAGTCGCCATGACATTTTCAGATTTAACGATACAATTCTCGTTTTACGTGTTCAACCTTCTTGAGGCTCTCAAGATCAAAAAGTTGTCAGTAACCACCCTACAAGTCTTTGGGGCCTTCATGGAGGCTATATAGCCCACTTGTTGAACCATTGTCCTACAACACCCAGTACTACACATAATGATATTGTTCTTCTTCAGCGTTCATTATCAAACTCCCGCTGGCTCTTGAAGCAGGACAATGTCCCTTCTATATTTCAAGCAAGATGTAGTTCAGGGAATGGCCATATTAATTTTCGATGGTTGATAGTGTTCAAGGCTGTAGATACATTTCAATCCCTCTACCCCCTCCCTCCCCCCCACCCCCTCCCAAAAAAACGACCATCCTCACCTTTTCGAACTAAATTCCCTCGTTTTGATGAAAAATGTTATGACCATTTTTGCGGGGGAAAAACGTTGGTGGGAAAAGGGGAGGGGGCGGATTTTATCAACTTCCTTTTGTCTACATTCCTAGTACTAAGTCATGTTCTAATTTGCTGATTTCTACCATTTATCTACGGGTTTTCTAGTGATGATTATTGTCAGGCATTTATTATGCATGTTTATCGTTAAATGACACTATCAGCCATTGTACAACTAAAAGAATACTTCTTGATCTTGTGCATCAGAAAAGAAGTGAGTAAAACATTGATGTTAAGTGTTATCTATATTTTATCAATGTGGTATCAAGTGTTATTTTTTATCAATATTTCTGAATTTTGGTGTCAAGTGTTATTTATATTTTATCAATGTTTCACAAAGTATCAAGTGTTGTTTTATCACTCTTTTATAACTTAGTGTATGTCTATTTACCACATTTTATCAATGTACCACATTGTGGTATCAAGTGTTATTTTGATCTATATTTCTTAATGTGGTGATAATGTTATCTATAATTGTATCAATGTTATCTATAATTGTATCAGTGTTTCATAATTTGATGTTAAGTATCATCTCTTCTTCTGGGCTCGCTCTCTGATAACTAATGCAAAAGTTCGAGTGATTTCCGCTGGGGAGCGTGAAGTACGTTGTGCTGTCGGCTGACATCATTGCTGCGTTATTTGCATCTCGGAAGGTTCAGCACATCATCTATATCTCATTAGTTAGAAGTATCATCTATATTTCATTAATAATTCATAACTGGATGTTAAGTGTTGTGTTATCAAGTTTGTTAACACTTAAAAAGACATTTATTCATTTTTTTTCAGAAGGCGTGTTTAATATTCATTTTTTCTTTATATATATTCTTTAACGTCGTTAATAACTGGTTAAAATTATGACTTCAGCGAGCTTATTTTTCATACTGATTAAGAGTACAGTTGCATACCGCCATTTTCAAACCGAAATCAATCAGGTTTCTCTAAAGATGAACAGAGGTGAACAAGAACATGACCAATAATGAAACAAGAAACCACAAGGACAATAATACAAATCTATGCACTATTTAACTACAAAAATGAAGAGAGTGAAAGCATCATATTGGATGAAGAAAAACAACAAATCACATAAACTCACTATCAAGAACATGACATAAATACAACATGCATATTAACAAAGGCAGAATTTATGCACATAACGATATCAACAGACCATTTAAACATCCACATAAAGAACACAATAAAACAAGTCAAAGAGTTCAAGTACCTAAGAAGTACTTTCACAGAGGACATACGACTCGATAGAGATATAGAAACTGGATGTCAAAAGGCAAATGCTGTGACATTACCAGCTGTTACCTTTTCTATTGCACCCAAAAATCAACATGCAAGTAAAGAAACAAACGATTAAAAGCATCTTTATACCAATACAGTTACCAATGACAGACTTGGCAACTGGTATGTACACATAAAAGAAAGATCGAAACTTGCGAAATGAAATGTCTAAGGAAGACTATTGGAGTCACCAGATTCGACAAAATGTGCAGTGAGAACATTAGAAAGATAATATGTATAACATCATGCATCGAATATATAGAGAAACATCAGATAAAATGGTTTGGGCATCTTATGAGGATGAACGATCAACTTACCATGAGAGCTTATAACAAAATGGAATCAATATACAGAGCCAAGAACAAACTGATGAAAAGATTGATAGACAACATCAAAACCATCAAGAATAAACAAGATTGCACATCAACCAGAGCTCACATATGGCTCTGGCACGTAGACTACATTTCCTTCACAAACCTGTACGCTCAGTGACAAGTGTGGGAGCTACGATAGCACCACCTGGTGATAGAAAATAGACATCAAATCTGTCACTTGGTCAGTTTTGTGATTGACTTAATCTTTGTTGTTTGTAAGCTAGTGGATTTGTCTTGATAGTCCAAGATATGCCTTTTTAAGCCTTATATTACTCTTTTTGGTTATATTGGGGAATATTGTGTGGCCTAATGACCTGGGTTGTTCTGTGAGGAACTAGTAGTTTGACTTGGGGTCTGTTCTGTGTGTCCTTATAAGGACAATAACACTTTGGGGGTAGGGGTGTGATCTAGTCCTAAGAAAGACTTTTTAAATCGTATTGACTGAATTAACTTGTTCTGGGTCCCTTTTGGTATTGGATTATTCTGTCCGGTCACCTCTTGGGTTGCATGATGTTGGCTGGATTTAGTCACTACATGCTTTTAATTGGAATTGCTTATTCCTTAAATGTAACTGATTTTTCTAGATACAAGAGGTTGTCTAACTGAAGGTATGAATGATAAAACTTTTAAAAATAGACCATCTCTCTTGTGTCGTTGACCGGATTGAACTTTTAGTATGTGGAACGGGACCCAAACTCTGTTTTTAGTCCCTTTAAGTTAGAAGTAGTACTTTCTAAGCTGGAAGGAGGGTGTGAGTCATTACACGTAGTACTTTTAATAAGAGTATTTTCTGGCCTATTTTTCCAATCACAGATTTCACATCAATGATCAAATGTTGGATCAGAACTGTTTTTTATTTCGAGTTATTCTTTGTTGTATTAATAGTATTTTTGTAGTTATTTTATTTTTGTACTTATGTAATTATTTATTTTCTTAACATCTTTGATTGTATTTGTTTATTATAGTATTTCATATTTGTTTTTTAATATTATTTTTGGATGCTATCCCTGCAATCTCCTGGTCTACATAGACTTGACCATTCTTAAGGTCGATGGGAAGATAAAAACTAAGAGGTAATTAACCCTATAAAACCATTGATACTAAACCTTCTTGTAAAGGGTAAATTCTTAAATAGTATTTAATTGATACTCATCGCCCCCTAGGAACTTGACGTCCATATTGACCGGGTGATTGCAACAATAGAACCCATTTTTTATCGGAATAATTTCTACCTTGTAAGCATGTTTTTATGTGATAAAGAAAAGGAAGAAGAATAAGATATGATGAAGTTGGAGTGGAAAGTAAAAAAAAAATAATAATTAATGGATATGGTTGCATCTATAAAGCAATAACCAAGCGAAAATCACTGACGTTGGGATGCAGAGACGTTGAAGCGAGCAGTTGCTCGCCAGAACCAGGAATCATACTGGTTCAGACCTTGATACTCTTCCTCATGGAGTACCCCGGGCAACAGAGCAATCTGGCTAAGTTATCAAGGATCAAACGATCTCCAGCTGAAGTGGGAACCTGCTGTGGACTTGGAAACTTCCAAGAGAGAAACGACTCTTCGTATCTGCAGTACGTCCCGGGATTAAAAGCAAGCTTCAGCAAACTTTCAACAGCCTTTTCGTCCTTTTTTGCCAAGACTCAAGAACTGTTCGTAAGTTCCCTGTCCGCACCCAGCGTCGCGATATAACCAAAAAGTCCTTCTTAGGACTAGGTTGAAAGTGACGTGACTAGGCATCCCGAGATGGCCTAGTCGAATCCAGTACTCAACAAACAACAACAAATCACTGACGGTAAATCTACAAGTATGAATTATCAATGACTTAGTCTGTGAATTATGAATGATTTACCTTCAATGAATGAAACAATTAGAAAATATAGGCCTATCATGAATCTTTAAAGCATCAAACAACTAGAACATAAAACAGGACAGATGAATCTTAAATGAATCAAACAACTAGAACATAAATCATGGATAGTTCTATTTATAATGTATCTAAAATATAACATATATAGGTCTAAATCATGAAAATTTGTATCTATAAATCATACACCACCTGATCTAGAAATTATGGACGGAAATCTATAAAGCATCAATAAGCTTGAAATAAATTGATGGTTGGTTGGTTGCTGATCCAGCGATTCATGGGCTCATGACCTTTGACCCAATACCATTGTGTGATATATGCATGTGTTTGTGAGCTGTTTTTTTGTTCCATATAATGTGTTCCATGTATCTGGCCTTGAAGCATTTACTTGATGTCAGCCAACACTGGACATTCAAAAAGGTGGTGGTCAACAGTTCTTAGGGATGAGTACACAGCTAGCATCCTGGAGTGTATTGTGGTTGTATACTGTTCACAGTGATTGTTAAGACGTACATGTTGTGTGTGTGAAGTCAGAAAATGGATACTCTGGTCTTTCCTTCCCAGGAGGTTTATGTCTTTAGGATTTGGGCTGGTCATGTATTTAAATATACCCCCCCCCCAGTGTTTTCAATGGCTTATCTGTTCATCCAATTCTCTTTGTTCACAGATTTAAACATTATTTTAACTGTGTGTATGGTCATTTGTGTATAGGATGGCTGTTCTTGTTGTGCTCTCATCTTTGCTAGACAGCATATCCTGTTCAGGGCGTAGTCAACACATAATTTTTTGGCTTCATTTATTTTTCTAGGCAATATTAATACATTCAGTTGTTTACCATCACTTACTTAAATTGCTTTAATTGTGTTCCGGCCACAAAGCCCAACAAAATCATGTACTGTTGTATCAATAAAACATCAAGACACTTTATAAATTATGTATGATTGTATTAACACAAGATACTATATAAATCAGATAAGGTTGTATCAATAATCCATCAAGATACTCTATACATCATGTATGGTTGTATCAATAGAACATCAAGATCTCTATAAATCATGTATTGTTGTATCAATAGAACATCAAGATACTCTATAAATAATGTATTGTTGTATCAATAAAACATCGAGATACTCTATAAATCATGTATGGTTGAATCAATATTTCAATGCAGCACATTTTTTAATGTTAAGGAAAGATTATTTATCCACACCTGCTGTGGCTGTTTACTTCTAGGGTGTACCTGGGCAGCCGGGAGAGAGAGGACCACCTGGATTAGAAGGCCCCAAAGGAGACCCTGTAAGTATTTGATCTATTGTTTACAAATAGGCCTACATGTGTGTCATTTGTCCACAATATAGTGTGCAATAGGCCATGTGTATGCTAGTGTGTAATGTGTGTGACTCCTGTGTTACAGTGAATAAGAGTATCAATAGACTAAATAAGAGTGTAACGTTCTATCAGTGTGCTATTAATTGTGTAATGTGCCATTTGTAAGTCAGTATATTTGTAATATATGATCCGTAGGTAAGTGTGTAATGTGTTATCTGCAATCAAGTAAGTACTCGTAGTATAATGTGTCATCTATAGACAAGAAAGTAGTGTAATATGTCATCTGTAGATAAGTAAGTATGTAAGCTTAACATGTCATGTGTATGATTGAATGTGTAGGCCTAATGTGGCATGTGTATGAATGTGTGTAGGTTTAGATAAGTGTTTGACTCACCGTCACTGCAGAGTGAAATGCCAGGGACTGGACTGGCTTCTACTCAGGAGCAAACTTTCTTACAATCTCGAGCAATGCAATAGATATAAAAGAATATCTACTTCCCCCCCAGCAGCATGATCTTCAGCAGGCTTCATCAAAGTTGAGATCATGTTCATCCTTCCTATGTGTGCCAAGCTAGTCTGTTAATGGAGTGCTCCATGAGGAAGTGAAGCAAAATATCTGTTGCTCTGAGATTGGGATCCTGGACATCAGAGATCAGAACTATAGCACCGGAATTACCACAGGGATTGCCACTATAACCTGTACTCTTTAACGTCTACACATACAAAATAGCGCAGCTTCAAGATGCTGGGCTCGGCAGGATACTAACATATGCGGATGACCTCTTGCTGTACAAGCATGGTAGAAACAGAAGAGACATGATTGATGACGTCCAGCATAATCTAGAGGATTTGTCGCTCTAGTGCACTAACTACAAGGCAGTTATCATTCCCACCACAGAAAAAATCGTCTGGTTCTCACTGAACAAAAAAATAGTCACAGACACATTACCAGCAGTCTGTTGCATGGGCATCAACATTGACAGGGAGCAGACTATGAAATATCTAGGCATCACTTTTGATAGAAGTCTATCTTTTGCAAAACATGTTGACAATATCATTCAGAAAGCTGGGAAGGGTGTCAGTGCTGTCAAAATCATGGCATCTGCAGAGATGCCGCAGCGAACCCTTTTTCAGATGATGCATGTGGTGGTATTATCTGTGTTGGACTATGGTTTAGGTTTATTGACACTGTTGCAAACACAGGTGGGTAGATTGGAGAGAGTTAAAAATGAGGCCATGAGAGCTGTCCTAGGATTCACAAGAGATACACATATCATGACATGAGGTTTCTCCTAGACCTACCTAGCATCAAATCAAGACATAAAATAGCCCAGGTTAAAGAATACTTCAAGGTCGCCAATAATGATCATCAGACTTACACCAATCTCTAGACAGCACAAAAGGAAATTGAATCAAGAGAGGAAGGTCCTGTATGGCAGAAGTAGAAGATACCCTACTCAGAGTTTGTGAGCTGGAGGAAGTGGGAAGAGGCTGTGAATGGGTGACATTTTGAAAAGAGAGAAAATTATTGACAATAGTTGTGATACAGATGGGAAGATAGTGCAGCGACTCTGCTGCCAACAGAACAGAGGGAATGATCCAAGAACTCATACTGCAGCACTCGAAACCACATGATACAATAATTTACACAGACGGCTCATTAACGCAAGAAATAAACTCTCAAAGTATACTGCGCAAGATAGAAAAGTGTTTGATCAGAACTGAATGGGTCACTCTTCTCGACAATGCGCAGAGCATTACATGGGTTTACTGTCTCAGTCATTCTGGGGCCAGGGGAAACGAAAGAGCTGATGTGTTGGCTGGTAGGGCTTTGGTGAACGGCACTGAGATCAGAAGAGACAGGATTGAATTGATTAGAGCAGTATTGGATAACCGACGAGAAGGAAGTCGAACGTGACAATGAACATATTCAGAGAATGGTAGAAATGAGAGTGAGTAGAGGTGATGGGAGAAAGTGCTCCCTCTCCAGAAATATCAGAAGAACGTGTAATCAGCAACTGACTGGGACACTGAGCTTATACACTTTTAGATGGCTGATGGAACGGCAAGCAGAGCATATATGGGAATGCCCCCAGTGCTATGATGCTTGTTCCTAATCAAGAATCAATCAAGAATCTCTGTTGATGTGATTCCTAACTGACCAGAGAAATATCAGCATCATTCATCTCTGAATCTTTCAATAGATAGATAAATCCATGTATTGTCAGGGCCAAAAATGGAAGCAAAGAACATTGTTACATAGACCTACTAACTACGTATGTCATAAGAAGCTGCTGAGAAGGTTTTTGAGGGGTGGGGTTGGCTGTCCTATCCCATAGAGGGTCAAACTACAAAGATACATGCTGAAGTTATGCTGAAAGGCACAGATATTGCCACCAAGCTGTAAACTATGGCACATCACATTCTGTTTTTTATACAACATTCTGCTAATGTGCAGGAGTTAGAAAATGAACGCAGAGGAAGAATAAAAGTTAATATGACTGAAATAATGCAAGAAAGAAGGAAAAGATTGGTGGATAAGATTATATGTGATGGATGTAGGATTGATTTATAAGATTATATCTAATGGGTGTATGGAAGGATTGATGAATAAAATTATATCTGATGGATGTAGGCCTATGGAAGGATTAATGGATAAGATTATATCTGATGTATGTATGGAAAAATTGATGGATAAGATTATATTTGATGTATGTATGGAAAAATTGATGGATAAGATTATATCTGATGTATGTATGGACAAATTGATGGATAAGATTATATCTGATGTATGTAACAAAGACTTAATAGATGACTGGATAGATAATCTAAATATAACAATATTTGTTATTTTCATTCAGGGAATACCAGGTCAGTCTGGTGTACCAGGGAAAAATGGTGAGAGAGGTCTTCCAGGAAGGGATGGTATTGATGGACTTCCTGGAAATCTGGGTCCTGTTGGTCCACCAGGCCCACCTGGTCCTCCAGGTCCATCAGGTGTAGGAGGAACAGGTTCTGTTTTCTTTGGTAGTGGATTCAGTGGAGACGGGGAGGGTGAAGTAAGTTTGCTTCTTATGTATTGGAATGATAGTTGGATTTCAAATCTTATCTATGAATATGCCATGGCCACAGGTGTGTTTTCAGGAGGGGAGGGGGAGGTGGTTATCTAATAAAATTGATTCTCTCTGTTTTTGTGAACAATTATCTTGTTTAGAATTTGATCACCTTCTTGATACATTACACTTCTTGGTACTTTACACTTCTTGGTACTTTACACTTCTTGATACATTACACTTCTTGATACTTTACACTTCTTGGTACTTTACACTTCTTGATACTTTACACTTCTTGGTACTTTACACTTCTTGGTACTTTACACTTCTTGGTACTTTACACTTCTTGGTACTTTACACTTCTTGATACTTTACACTTCTTGGTACATTACACTTCTTGGTACATTATATTTTATGGAACATTACACTTCCTGATACATTACACTTCTTTGTACATTACACTTCTTGGTACTTTACACTTCTTGGTACTTTACACTTCTTGGTACATTACACTTCATGGAACATTACACTTCCTGGTACATTACACTTCTTGGTACTTTACACTTCTTGGTAGATTACACTTCTTGGTACATTACATTTTATGGAACATTACACTTCCTGATACATTACACTTCCTGGTACATTACACTTCCTGGTACATTACACTTCTTGGTACTTTACACTTCTTGGTACAATTAATGGGCAACCCAGTCTTAATTGGGTACTATATTAATCTGGGAATTTACTTTTTAATAATAATTTTTAATTAATAATAATAATTTTATTTTTATCCATGGATGGAATCCCTCAGGTTTAGAAGTAGTGCCATCTCAGTTGCCATATTTTTACCCTCTCTTCTTGGTAGAATTGGCATGTATGAAGAAAGTGTTCTTCGGTATCTGGTCCAGAGTTGTACAGGTCTTTTTCACAAAAGAATGATGTGGCTTTTAAAACAAAAATTGTATGACAAACCATTAAAATTATTAATAATATTGTGGGCATATAGTTTTAAAATATTAACTTTAAATATGATATAACGTATAATTTGTATATGCCATTAAAAATAATACTGAAGAGACTGTATAGATTTATAGATTATTTTATCAATTTTTTTATCATTTCAATTCTGTTGGAAAAAATAACATGCAGAAAAATAAAAACCAAAATTGAGAGAAATTTAAATATTTTTCACTTAACAAGGATTGATGGAAGTAACAATAATTATTCTAGAGCTTTCCGAGAGTTTTAATCATATGGGTGATCAGGTCACAATTTTTAAAACACTAGAACTAATTAATCGGAAGAATAATAATCACACAGGCTATATCATGTCTGACAAGACAGCCAATCACAAGACTAGTAAAAATAGAACAGACTACAACAAAACTGACAGACTTACTATGAAGACTGAGCCAGACAGATTTCCTTCTAAGGCTGACAATCACATAGCATAACATAAGTATCTACTGTTTGCTCTGCCAGGGTTCTCCAGGGCTTCCTGGGCCACGAGGTCCAATGGGCCCACAAGGTCCACAAGGTATACCTGGTCTTAGAGGACCATCAGGAGATCCTGGTCCTCGAGGAGAGCAGGGCGTACCAGGCTTGCAAGGAGACAAAGGAGAACGGGTATTCTATATGTAGTCAACTTGTACATGGTTGCCACCACAGTATTAATCTTATCATAGATTTTATTATGTTTATTTGTGTCAACTTGTACATGGTTGCCATCACAGTATTAATCTTATCATAGATTTTATTATGTTTATTTGTGTCAACTTGTACATGGTTGCCACCACAGTATTAATCTGATCATAGATTTATTATTATGTTTATTTGAGTCAACTTAGAATTATCAATAACTCCTTACTGGATCCATGGTAGAGTCAAACAATTTCTATTCTTACATGAGTCATATGTTATTCAGATATATCACAATTTTGTACTTGAGTCATAATTTACTCTGAGTTGTCATAATTTCTACTTGAATCATAAATTAACTTAGACTTGTTACAATTTCTCACCAAGTCATATGTTACTCACGAGTCATGTGACGTATTCCTTCCAGAACGTTGTCTTCCCAATGAACTCTCTGAACCTCTCTCTGTCTTGGGCGATGTGGCTTGCATTTTCTAGCGATGTATTCATGTTTTCTTTAATGTCATCAGTCCATCGTCTTCTTGGTCTGCCCCTTCTCCTCTTCCCAGGTACTCTTCCCTCCATTATTTGTCTTTCTAAACAGTTATGTCTCTTTATATGACCAAACAGCCGTAGTTTTCTTTTTGTTATTGTGTTTAGTAACCAACACTCTGGAATGTTACTCACAGATGTTACAATTTCTTATGAGTCATAATCTACTCAGCCTCTCAAAATTTCATACAAGAGTCATAAATTTATCTGATTTATTACAATTGTTTACAGTCATAGGTTACTAGACTTGTCAGAATTTTATAATTGAGTCATACATTACTCAGAATTGCCACACTTTATTATTTGAGTCATAGGGTCTAAGTTATTCAGATTTATCACAATCTCTTACATTGTAAAAAGTTACTCAGACTTGCCAAAATTTCTTTCAAAGTAAAAAGTTACTCTTACTGTTCACAGTTCTTACTTGAGTCATGAGTTACTCAGATTTTCCACATTTTCTTGAGTGATATTAATATTGCCACAATTTATTACTGGAAAAAAACAAGTTACACTTTGTACAACTTTTTTGGTCTTAAGAAGTCAGAACCTAACCAAACATTTTTCAGTATTCATATTTACTGTCTTAGTCTTTAATAATTTATTTACTGTTTTCCATTATCCTTTAATATTCTAATTTATGTTTAAAATGTATCTGTAATATTTGTAATGTTCTTAATTGTAATGTTTAGTCTATTTTAATAACTTTGTTAGGATTTGTAAATATATTTTGAATCTCTTATAGAATGCTCTTAATTATTATTTAAATGTATTTTTGGTTGTTCATTTGAAATGTTCTTCTTCTTCAGCATTCATTCTCAAACTTCCGATGAATTTCTCTTGTAGAAGGGCAATGGTCCATCTAGATTTCCAGCAGGATGTAGTCCAGAGAATAGAAATATGTTGTCACTGTTTTATTTGTGCCAATGTCCTGACACATCCATCTTCAGCAGGATTTGTAATGCTCATAACTATTTTATTCATGAATTTATAGTCTTGAACAATAAATTAACAGGAAGTGAAAAATTAGAGGCAACAGCGATGTGGATCTATAGAAGAATACTGAGAGTATCATGATAATCTAGAAAAACTAATGAGGAGCTAGTGAAAGAGTCAAATGTGTGACAGGAGTTACTTAATAAATTGAAATAATAAATGTGTACTCAAGACATAAAGTCAAGAATTTCACATGCATACGAGAATCACTACTGTCAATAGCAGAATGATGAAAATGTGCATGTTTTGGGAGTCTATGCTGGCATGATTCCTTGTCAAAAATGATCTTTCAGAGTACAATTGAAGGTAGAAAATGCTGAGGAGGTCAAAGAAAGTCATGGGCAGACAACATCAAGGACTAGACAGGTTAAGACTTTTCTACACTCATCCGCATCACTGAAGATGATTGGTTGGTTGCTGATCCAGCGGTCCATGGGCTCATGCCCTTTGACCCAATCACTGAAGATAGAAATCGCTACAGGACTTTGTGACGCATCCAATTTAGTACCCCTACAATCCTGACGGATTATGGGTTATAGATGAATGGAGTAATATCAGAAAGAGATGGGCGTGTTATGAGACATAAATGCTTGAATAATATAGTTATATGAGCGATATTGGAGACAGAAGATATTGAGGACAACAACATGAAAAAATATGAAGACAGTTTAACATCATGACATATGCAAAGAGTCAGCAAAGTATCCTGGTACAAGATGCTAGAGATGAATCCATGATCGCCTATGCCATTTCTTCTTCTTCTTGTTCAGAGTTTGACATGTCTACACAGCAAGTCCTGCTTTTCTAATAAATGCTGCTGTATTTGAAAGCTCCTCAGTGCTCCCACACATCTTTCTGTGGATATCCATCTCTGTGTGCCAGTGTTCTTCCCTTAACTGGTTTAGTGTATTGCAGTCTTGCAGGATATGTTCAGCTGTCTGTGCTGCCTGCCCACAAAGGCACAGTGGTGATGGCACCAATCTTAGTCTATTTAAATGGCTGTTTAATCTGTTGTGTCCTGTTCTGAGGCGGAAGATAATAACCTACTCTGCTCTGTCGAGATAGTGGTAATTATCCTTTGGGTGGTAGACTTTCCTGATGGCTTTGATGAGGGTCTTCTTTTCTTGGTAGGTGATTTCTTAGTCTTTTTGTTCCTGTGTTGCTCCATCCTTTGCCAGTCTGTCTGCCTCTTCATTTACTGGTATGCCACAGTGGGATGGTATCCACTGTAGTACTACCCTTCTTTGGATGCTCACTTCTCGCATGGCTTTCTTCAGGTCTGGCAGCTTATAGCTGTCAAGGGCTTGTAGGACAGACATAGCATCAGGAAGAAATACCACCTGCTGGCATTGGCTTGTTGTGTTTTTAATTATTTCTGCAGCCATGTTTAAAGCCTGTATTTCTGCAGAGTAGTTGGAGCAGAATATTCCAGTTAGTGAACATGTGGATTCATTTTCTTTTTCTTGATATTTTATGTACACGCCAGCACCTCCATTCTTCACTGCTCTGGTTGCTGATCCGTCGGTATATACTTGTATCCATGCTTCTCTGGGGTACATATCTTCAATCATCTTGCATACTATTGTTTTCTTTTGGAGATTATTCAGTTCTATCATAGTGTGGTAGTTGTTTATGGTGGTTCTGATAGTGAGATTTGGGTATTGCTCCCACGGAACTAGAAAAAGTGTTGGTGATATCGCTTTTGTTATGTCTGGTAGTTGTTTCTTATATTTTCTGTTTAGTTTTTTGGATCGGTGTATAAAACTGCTCATCTTGATTCTTCCACTGGCTAGGTCACTGTGTCTGGCCCTCATTGGATGTGCTGGCATGCTCTTGTACTTTTCTGCATGTGCCATGGTCTTAGTGTCTCGCCTGTATGATAAGGGGGTGATGCCTGTAATTTTTTCCATTTCATTTATGGGAGAGGTCTTCATGGCACCTGTGATAAGGTGAAGTGCTTGATTTTGTACTTTTTTCAGGGCTTGTAGATGGGAGTTGGCTGCTGAAGTCCATGCTGTTGATCCATATTCTATTACTGGTCTAATTGCACCTATATATACCTTCTTTAAAGTTGCCTCATTGGCCCCCCCGTTTGTTCCTTCCAATTTCCTCAGGATGGCAAGTTTCTTTCTTGCCTTTGCTTCTATTTTCTCAATGTGAGGCCTTCATGATAGTCTCTTATCTAGCGTAGTGCCCAAATACACCGGCTCGTCTTGTGTTTGGATATGTACATTTCCGAGTTTTATCTCTCCTGCTTTGTCCTTATTTGAGAGTGTGAAGAGTGTTGTTGAAGACTTTTCAGAATTTATCTTTACCATCCATTTATCTGCCCATGCTGCTATGTTGTCTGCTGCCTTTTGTATTTTTTTGCTGGCGATCTTTAGATGTTCTTCTACACACCACACCGCCAAGCTCTTACACCTTGTGGCAATTCACAAATTATATCATTTGCCTATGCCATTTGATACAACACTTAATGATGGTGATATTGATTTGTTTTTAAAATTTGCTAATGTTGATTTTAAATATTTCTGTATGTTTTTAATGCAAATTTTTTATGAAGAAATATTTTCATGAAGAAGTATGTGTTCTTCTTATGAATTCATTCTCAAACTCCTGCAGATTAGCAGGATGTAGTCCAGAGAACAGAATTGGTTGTATCATTGTTTACATAACTGTGATATCTGCGCCATTCAACCTGATATATCTGATTCAGCACAGCTTCTTAGTCACTTTGATTTTATATGGGATATGACAGCCAATTCCACCCCAAAACATCCTTATTCACATTTACAATATGCATGGAAGGTAAACAGTGTCACTATTATGGCCTGGCACCATAAGGGCATTTTCAGTATATGTTTTACCATGTTTATTAAAATTTATATTTGCTTCTTTACTTGTGTCCCATCGATGCCGTTTGGTTATGTGTTTATACTTAACACTTGATTTGAAATCTATTATATTTTTTTTCAATTTTCCACTTAATGTTTGCTTGATAGGGATTTAATGGAGAGCCTGGTGTTCCTGGACAACATGGTGAGCCAGGTGTGCCAGGTCAACCTGGTCCTGTAGGTCCTCAAGGAGAAGCAGGCTTACCTGGATTGCGAGGTGGCAGTGGAGAAAAGGTACCATTATTTATATTAGATACTTTTAATGTTTGTCATTCTGTCTGGAAAACTAGCTAGACTCAATATCGTTAAACTTGGAACGACAACTACATGTGCTTGATTCTCTGTAGCTAGCGGACAATGGTGGAGTACATATTCAGTTATAAAATTTTAATTTTCTTCCACTTCTTCTGCATTCAAGATTTTGTTGATTCTGCTATTATCTTCAGGTTAGTCAACAAATTGAAGATCACTGTCCAAAGTTTTGAGGTACTGTTCATACCTCAGTTCAGTGTGGTTCTATCTATCTATCTATCTATACGCTGTGGCCCTTGTTTGCCTTGTGGCGTCAGGGGTGGAAGAGTTCTCTGGAGATGGCCTTCAGTGTGGTTATGCCTCAAAATTCATGGAAATCGAACAGTATTGAAGTAGGCCTATATGTTAATGAGTCTGTATTTCTGTTCAATACAAACATTCATTTGTGTGAGCCATCCTGTTCCAGGTATGGGTGGCAGTGACCAGTTCTAAGTTGAAAGATAGTTGTCTGTACTGTCCTATGAATTGGTTTTGATCTCTGATCAATATCCAGTTCTTTAATCGCAAAGTATACCCCCTATATTTTGTTATTATAGCAGGATGTGAACAAAACAAGATTCAATGCACATGTTCATTGGTAGGATACTGCTAGATTTTAGGACCCTGGGAGGGGGGAACCAGAGCTAAGTATAGTGTTTAAAATAAATCTAATGCTAGTAACAAAACATTTGTGTCTCTCTGTGGCATTCCAATACAATAAGAAATTTTAAGCATGCAATATTCTTATAAACTGTGAACAGGAAGAAGTAGGAGGTATGCTCTGCGATTACTGTTCCCTATATCCACCATTATGTATAAATATTAATATCCATTTTCAGTTGAGTGACTGGAGAATTCACGCTATATATTTAAATAAATATAAGATTCAAACATGAAAATGGAAACAGCAAGATGCAGAAGAAGACCAAGAAAATGGTGGATTGAAGAAGTTACCAATGTTCTGATACATCACAATATTATTGCATATCAAATAACTAAATGTGCCATAGCCTGAAAAATGATTGTCATTCATTCTTATGACACCCAACAGCTAAAGCAGAGAAAATCACAGTAGATAGATACATTTAAATATATTTGAAGTGACTAAATGATAACACATTTCTTTGTGCATATGTATCTCTTAACTGCCCACACATTCTCAGCAAAGATTTTACCCTGAGCCGTGATGTGGGTTTTCTTTTAATTGCATTTTTTCTCAAACTCCCACTGGATCCCTCTTGGAGCAGGATGATGGTCCTACTAGATTTCCAACAGGATGTAATCCAGAGAATGGAAATGTAGTGTCATTGTTTTATTTGTGCCAATGACCCGATACATCTGACTTCAATGGGGGCAGCTAGTATATTTTACCATTTCAACTGAATGATGGATGTTTATAACCATATTGCTAGTAGGCCAAATGTACAAGAGTACTGGTTCCCATACAACACACTGGTTACCAACCTCAAAGCTAATGACAGTCACTATCAACATAGCCAGAGATAATCACTAGGTTGTCTTAAATTCATGATTAGATTAGAAAGCTATTAATAGATGTAGTTCCTGAATAAAGAAATGTGAGTTCAGTGACTGACCTGCTTGACTCAATGCATCAGTTTCCAAGAGCTGAACAGTCTTCCACTCCAAAGGGAGAACATTGCCTGACCTTTCTTTCAACCTTGAGACTTACTGCAGATGAAAGATTTGATTCCTATCCAGCAGATATGTCAACCTATAGGCGATAGTACAACCATATTCCATTCTCAGGACTGCTTCCTGCTAATCTACAGGAGATAGAAGGAATGAAGAAGAAGAGTAACTGGTGATATAAAACACAACAGAGGTGAACTAGAATTTATCCCATGTATTAAACATATTTTGTTTTGTTTAATTTCAGTTGAAAATTGCAATTTTATTTCTGTAATTTGCAGGGAGACAGAGGAGAGCCAGGTCTTCCTGCTGTATCATTGCCTGCGCCACCAGGAACGAAAGGAGACAAAGGAGATTTAGGACCTATTGGTCCCCCGGGACCTCCTGGTCAGACAACTATCGTCAAAGATGGTGAAAATATGGAAGTCACAGGTGCTGCAGTAAGTAGCTCAAAGTTCAATATATAAATATTCCACAACCAAAGTCAGATGTGTTGAGCCATTAGTGCCTACAAACAGTCGGCACAGTGCATTCCCTTTCTCTGGACTAAATCCTGCTTGAAATCTAGTAGGACCATTGTCCTGGTACAAGATAGATCAGGTGGGAGTTTGAGAACTAATTAGAAAAATTATTGTATATTTCTGACTGTCATAATTTTCACAAAGGACTCAAAAAGACATAGAGGATTAACTTCATTGTACTCAGTTTACCCCATCTGTACTCTGTCCCTCTCAATGAAATGATCCACTGGTTGCTGAGAGTACATCTCATAGTACATAACTCCATAGCTACATGATAATCTCCAGAATTATCTGAAAAAAATCCACTTTAAAGACTTCTTGAATGTTCATTCTCAAACTCCCACTGAACCTCTCTTATAACAAAAAATGTTCTATTAGATTTCCAACAAGATGCAGTCCAGAGAATGGAAATGCGTTGTGGCACCATTTTATTTTCGACAATGTCCCAACACATCCGTCTTCAATGGAACTTTATAAACAAGACATTGCAACCTGGAATTGAATCAATGACAACTTAACACAAAGTAAACAGAGACACTACACTGGTAAGATACCATAATATTCTGTAGTATACTAACTCACATGTACCTAGTAAGTTATCATGAAAGAATCTGTAATCACCAATTAACTCAAAAAAGATGTAATTGCTCATTCATATCAGAAGACTGTTTACATACTGTGAACACGTCATAAGATCAGAAAAGGAAAAATAAATTTCAGCAGGAATTTCTTAGATTAAGAAAGACTTAAACACCTATTGGACCACCCTGAGAGCTATAGCATCAGATATTTTCATTTCACTCTCTGTTCTTATCATTTATCTGTTATCCCATATATTTATCAAGGTATCAACAACCATATGAATATGAAACTGAAAGCAGCAGGACAACTAACCTGCACAGCACTGCAAGCCTTACAGAGGAATAGTGAAGATAACTTGTACAGAACTGCAAGCCTTACAGAGGGATATGGATCTGTAATGAACACATCTCATACAAGTCTATATAGTTGCTTATTAGTATTATTTATATATATTTATATATCATGCTGAAAACTGATGTGCTGCATCGGAAAGTGCAAATAACGCAGCTATGCTGTAAACTGGCAGCACACTAGACTTCATGCTCACCAGTGGAAATCACATGAACATTCATGTTGGGTATCAGACAAACACAGAAGAAGAAGATATATATATATATATAGACTACTGCTTCCAAACATTTAATTGTGTTTGTAAGTTGCAGTTATTCATTTCCTCAGATTTACCAGAGATAGCCATGTTTATCTTTAAGTAATTTTAATTTGCAGGGGCAGAAAGGAGAACCAGGTGTCCCTGGTGTTCCTGGTTTCCCTGGCAGGGATGGTCTATCTGGTGAACCTGGCTTAAATGGACCACCTGTAAGTAGTTTATATTTGTTAGTGGTTTTTTTTTTTAGCATTTTAAAATGTATATCCTATTACTTTATCACTCTTAGTTTTATGTTGTAAAATTGTTTTGCCTGAGTGTTGCCAGAGCCCAAGGGCAAACAAAAAATAGTAATAAAGTGTTGCTGCCATGCATATTGTAAGAGGTGATTAAATCAGAAGGTAACATATGGGATTTGAACCAAGTCTGTTCAGCTGGTGATTCCCCTCTCAACTTGAGTTGACATGTTTTCTATAAATGTGCATTCCTAAAAACAAATATGCAATTTTAGTTAAGACATCTAACATATAAATTCTCAAGTTACCATGAATAGGACCAGTCAATTGAGACACACAAGTACGCACCATTAGTCAGTTGTATTACAAAGACTACATTATATTATTTATTAAAAAGTGGTAAAAAAAGTTTTGTGAATGGAATGTGCTGTCTCATTGCAAAGGTCAAAGTTACCAGAAATGGCATGCTGAAATGGGATGTGTCATGCCAAAAATGATACATCAGCCAAGCTACAAACCATGACACACTTTTCATTCTCTAGACTACATTTTGGTAATATTTATGAGTTTGAGAACACTTCTTATTTGCATTTTACAACATGCTACAGGTAACAGTGTCACAATTATTTGCTATGTTTTCTGACCCCAGCAACACACTGGGGAATATTATTTCAATGTAAGTATTGAATAAATATGAGAATGGAGTTAGAGCCTGTGAAATCGTCTCTCACTAGGTTGATAACACAACCACCAACACACACAGTGATTTTATCAGAATCCCAGAGCATGCTGGACAAAATAGAAAAGTTGATGAACATAAAGGAGTGGTTTACTTTTCTCAGCAACATCCAATGTATCACATGGATCTACTCTCTAGGTCATGCAGGAGTCAGAGGCAAAGATAGAACTGACACATAGGTGGTCAATGCTATAGTAGATAAACCAGTGATAAGAAGAGACATCTTTGTTAATTATAGAAACTCTTGAAGTGCTATATACTGATGAAGAGGAAGCTGACAGAGATAATGTTCAGATGAAGAAGAAGCTGACAGATATAATGTTCAGATGAAGAGGAAGCTGACAGAGATAATGTTCAGATGAAGAGGAAGCTGACATATATAATGTTCAGATGAAGAGGAAGCTGACAGAGATAATGTTCAGATGAAGATGAAGCTGACAGAGATAATGTTCAGATGAAGAGGAAGCTGACAGAGATAATGTTCAGATGAAGATGAAGCTGACAGAGATAATGTTCAGATGAAGAGGAAGCTGACAGAGATAATGTTCAGATGAAGAGGAAGCTGACAGAGATAATGTTCATGTTCAGAGAATGAGAATGATAAAATTGAGAATGATCAAATAAGAGAGAAAAAAAGTGCTTCTCTCTGGATAGAATGCACAACAAACAATTGACTGGTACACTGAACTTATACACACTTAGATAGTTGATGGATTGGTGAGCTGAGCATTTATGGGAATGTCCCCAGAGCAGTCTTGTTGGTTCCTAATAAAGTATCAGTACACATCTATACTGATCGCCAACGCCATTCGGCACGGCACTTGATGATGATGATGACACATCTATACTTTGATATTTATGAAGAAAAAGTATGCAGAAAATTGAAATTGAAAAGCTATGCCATTCCTGGTTCAAATCCTGTTTGCTTTATGATTTTCTTTGTTAATAAACCATTGATGTTCCTATATTATATTATCAATTTTCTCATTTGATATTTATAGCAGTATTCTAAGGTCTATTTTCATTGAAAAATTAATAATGAATGGCATGGTAACAAGAAAAAATTAACAATGAAAGGCATGGTAACAAGAAAAAAAAACAATGAAAGGCATGGTAACAAGGAAAAATTAACAATGAAAGGCATGGTAACAAGAAAAAATTAACAATGAAAAGCATGGTAACAAGGAAAAATTAATAATGAACGGCGTGGTAACAAGGAAAAATTAATAATGAATGGCGTGGTAACAAGGAAAAATTAACAATGAAAGGCATGGTAACAAGAAAAAATTAATAATGAAAAGCTTGGTAACAAGGAGAATTAATAATGAAAGGCTTGGTAACAAGGATAATTAATAAATGAAAGGCTTGGTAACAAGGAGAATTTATAATGAAAGGCTTGGTAACAAGGATAATTAATAATGAAAGGCATCGTAACAAGGAAAAAAGGCCATCAAATATGACAATGGACAAAAGCTATGACAGTGCTAAAATATATTTTTGGCTGAAGAAGAATGAATACACACAGAGTCATCAAGTGTTCATAAAGAAGATTACGTTCTCAGAAGAATGTATGACTTCAAAAAATAATGACCAAGTGCTGTCTCCAAATTGGAGGTTAGCTGAAATATTCTCTATCTCTTGCCTTAGTGGATCACTCTGCTAGACTGCATCATGTCCATCTCATGATGTTTCTTTCCAAATGTGTATATACGGTATGCTTATCTCTTGCTTGTTCCCCTCAAATATACCTTTACGTAAGGTCTACAACAAGATTTCATGTCTTCTATGTCCAAAATATTGTATTTGTTTGATTTGTATTACTTTTAATGGTTATTTTTTTCATTTGAAGTGTTGTTAAAACCTCTTTGTTTGTTTTCATCTCTTTCCATGAAGTCCTCCCTATTCTTTTATATATCCATATCTTAAAGACATCAATTCTGTCTAAGTACATATATTTCACTTTTAATTTCCATCAGGGTTTAAAGGGAGACAGAGGTGAACCTGGACTTGTTGGACCTCAAGGTCCACCTGGATTACCAGGTGGAGCTGTTGTAGGTGGCATTGCTGCTCAAGGACAAAAGGTGAGTTTAATTTGGTTAATGGTTGGTTAGTTGCTGATCCAGTGGTTCATGGACTCATGCCCTTTGACCCAGCTGAGATGTCTGTGGATTTTAGATCGACCCCTGCTCAGAGCCAGAAAATAACTGTCACACCACCAGAAAGATTGGTTTCTACCTATGCACTGTTCCGAGCCAATGCAGCCAAGTTTGCTGTGCTCATTCCCCACCACAAATGCCTTCTGGTTATGCCAAACTTCTCTATGGCTTCAGGCATGCAACCGAATGTTCACAATAAAGAGATTGTCATGTCCTGAGTCACTGTGCCCCTATGATTGTCCCCCTCAGCCATTGGAAAATAGTACAGTCAGTTTCCCCCTCCCTAGTACTGCTGCACAGTACATCTAACAGTACATCTCTGGCTCCCTCTTAACCACTGAGGGTACATGCATATATACTAATAATAATGCATTAAAAAACACACACACACAAAATGCAACAACAAAAGAAAAGCATGAAAAGCATAATTGTATAGAAATGTCATTGTAGATGACATGTAACATATCATCCATAAGAGAGCCTCAATATAATGGCATGTCATCTACTAAGATTTTCGGTTGCATGAGTGGTTTGTTTGGTGGAACCCGCAGACAAAATTACATGTGTTTTAATTTGGCTAATAATTCATTATTGATTTTAGAAATGTTATAATGATTAGTAATGGTAAGTTGATCTGTATGGCACTTGATAGCTGAAGAGAGATCATTGGAATAAGTAAGGTGGTTTTTAAAAATCCACTAAATCTATCTGTCTCTGTCTTTGTATCTATTCATCTTTTGTCTATATTTGTCTGTCTGTCTTTATCATTATGTCTTTATCTGTATGCCTGTCTGTGTATGTGTCTCTCTCTTTCTATCTGTCTGTCTTTGCCTCTCTGTCTATCTTTGTTTATATGTCTTTATGTGTCTCTGTCTATATTTGTCTCTCTTTGTGTGTCCCTCTATATCTGTCTGTCTTTATATGACCCTCATTTTGTCTATCATCATTTGTCTCTCTTTATCTGTCTCTTCATGTGTCTTTATTTGTCTCTTTATCTGTTTGCCTGCCTTTATCGAGCCTACATTTTGAACTCCATAAGAGATTTAACGTGAGAGTGAGACTAGTTTGGATGATGATTTATTTTCATCGGCCAGGATTAAAGAACTGGGTTTGAAATGCAGTGTTGCTAGAAGTGAATTTTTTGGAGGGCACAGAAGAATAATGGTCAACCAGCAGAGGACTGGTACTGTCAGCAGAAGTGTAATGACGGATCCACTCAGGAAGAGATCAGAGCAACTATCGAAGTGTCCAGTTTGCAGTGATAATGATCCGATGACTAACTGTCTCTCTTTATCTGCCTGTCTCTCTTTATCTGTCTCTCCTTCTCTCTTCACATGTCTCTCTTTATCTATTTGCTTACCTTTATCTGCCTCTATTTATTTTGTATGCTTGTCTGTTTTAACTGTGTCTTTATCTATCTGTCTGTTTTTGTCTGTCCTGTCTATCAACTTCTTCCTGTGAGACTTAGATCATCCACTTCCATCATTTTCTTTTTATGAAATCCATATAATTTCTTTCATGTCAATACACAGTCTTCCAGTAATATCTATCCTCAATGATGCGGATGAGTGTGGAAAATCTTTCCCTGTCCAGACTTTCATATTGTCTGCCCTTGATTTTCTTTGGCCCTATCTGCTTCTTTCATCTTGTTGTATTAATAATTGGTATTATATTACTTTGTTCAACACTTTTGTTCAATACTGCCAGTAGAGAGAGAGAGAGAGACAATTAAAGTCTTAAAAAAGTTTCTCTCTACTGGTCTTATATATGTTTTATCCATCCGAGCACCATTTTTAAAGCTTTCTCTGTCTCTCTCTCCGCTGGCAGTATTGAACAAAGTAATGTGTTACCAATGATTAATACAACATACAAAGTAATATGTTACCAATGATTAAAACAACATACAAAGTAATGTATTACCAATGATTAATACAACATACAAAGTAATGTTTCCAATGATTAAAACAACATACAAAGTAATATGTTACCAATGATTAAAACAACATACAAAGTAATATGTTACCAATGATTAAAACAACATACAAAGTAATATGTTACCAATAATTAAAACAACATACAAAGTAATATATTACCAATGATTAAAACAACATACAAAGTAATATGTTACTAATGATTAAAACAACATGCAAAGTAATATGTTACCAATGATTAAAACAACATACAAAGAATGAAGCAACGATCACAGAAAGTGTTATAATTTTTTTAATGCTATAAACAGAACACAAAACAATGGATGATCCAGCTTGTTGGGTTACCCCTGACATTGGTAATTTTATTTCTCTATATGTCCTCTATTTGTTTAGTTCTTTCACTTTATGACAAGGAACTGGGCTTGATTGTGGAATATAAGCTATAATATTCTGTGTCTGCTATAGAGGGAATAAGAAAAAATGCGTATGTAAGAAATAAAGTAGATAATCTTGTAGATTCACTTGAATCATTACTTTCAAAGGTAACATGAAGAAAACTGGCCTAATTTGGACATGTATGCAGACATTATTCCCTGTAAAAAGCAATCTTGCAGGGTACAATTGAAAAGGAAAGAAGCAGATAGGGCCAAAGAAAATCATGAGCAGACAATATCAAAGTCTGGACAGGGCAAGATTTTCCACACTCATCTGCATCATTGAGGATAGATATTACTGGAAGACTTTGTTTATGGACATGTTCAATGTAGTGTGCCTATGCCACTGACATTGGTTTATGGATGGATGATAAGTTATAAAATCTAAGTACCCTCAATTGTTGATCACTTCTGCTGTCAATTATTGATTAGAAACTGGCTTCACAGCATGTGGGGCATTCCCATAAGTGCTCCACCTTGCGTTCCAGCAGCCGTCCTAGTGTATGTAGACTCAAAGTCCCGGTCAGGTGTTGATTGTGTGATCTTCTGGACTTTCCAAAAAATTTATTTTTCCTTCCCTCACCTCTAGATACTCCCATTTCTAACATTCTCCGTATGTGTATATTCTCAGCCTCATTGACGTAACAGACGTCGACATCAGGGCACATCTCTGGCCCTTGCGACAGGTCTCCTGCTGATAATTGGTACAACTAAACAAATTGAAAATTGAAGTAAAACTGTGTACTATAATGGTATATAATAGCCAAAATAATTTTAAAAAGGTAAAATAACACTTTTACATATGACAAATAACACATTTATATAAGACAAATACAAAATAGAACAAATCAACATTTTGACAGAAGATTTTTTTTTCAAGATAGGAACAAACACAGACCACCAATATTGATGGTCTCTATCTAGATAAAGACCTTTTTTAATACATTGGTTTGTACCATTGTCATTCTGATTATCATTTGATAACCAGACATTCTAGTTTTATTTTAGTCAAAATAGCATAAGTGTCAACTGGTATGGATTTTCCATATTGATACAGATTTCAGGCCCAAAAAAAATAAATTTTGGGATAATTTTATTAGAATATGCATATAAATTATAAAAAATACCAATTTATGAAAAAATAAGTTGACAGCTATGGAATTATTAGTAGATCTACTCTGTAAGTGCTCTAATGCTGATACTTCTAGAAAATTGACACATGGCATGTAGAGATTTATTTAGAGCAAATATGATTCTTTAAAACTATTCTTATTTCGTATTTTCTTTCATAAACGTGATAGAATTGGCAGCAGTACACTCCTCCGCCACCTTTTCTGCATCCAGAAAATGTCAGAGTAATTGGACATTAGTTCTAATGACAATTCTAGTGGATATACTGCCCGGATCGTGCTGGAAGAAACGAAAGAGCTGACTCATCGGCAGGCAATGCTGCGTTGACAGCGCAGTACTGAGAAGAGATAAAGCTGACTCAATTAAATCAGTCATAAATTCATTGCAAAATTAAGACATTAACAATGAGACTGAAAGCTTACACATACAAAGAATGAGAGAAATTAAAGTCATTGAAGATGATGAAAGAATTTACTTTTTTGGAAAGTACAGAAGATCACGTAATCAACACCTCACTGGGACTTTGAGTCTACATACACTTGAATTGCTGCTGGAATGGAGAGCGTAGCACTTATGGGAATGTCCTGTGTGCTATATTGCTAGTTTTTAATCAAGACACTTCATCAAAACACAGTTCTATGATTTGAACAATCTTTTATTATACGAACAGATCCATCTCACTGAGTGATGTAAGCAAAACACAGTCCTGTAATTTGTTACCATCTTTTATCATATGCATACTGTGTTATGCCAACACTCCAAATAAACCTTTATATTATTTGTTTAAATTATTTATTTTAATGTCTCTTTTCCAGGGAGACAAAGGTGATATTGGACCTCGCGGTCCTCCAGGATTGACTGGTGAAATGGGATTGCCTGGATTTACAGTATGTAACTCACTTAAATAAACAATTTTCTTCTTTATTCTCCAATGCAAAATTCAGAATTTATGAGTAGACCTATTTATTAAAAAAAATACATGGTTCTCTCCTAGGAGGTGACCCGCAATTCACATTTTTTAATGAATCTGCACCGATCCAAAATGTATAAAAATCTGTGGCATCACTCTGCAGGTTCATTTCTATTTACAAAATGGCTGGGTAACAGTTCTGAACTTGCTTTCGGTCGCTAAAGGTTTAGTACACTTGTTACAGCTTGGGGAGCACATTATTCACCTTTAGCCTATGTATTAGAACTCAGACTCTGGACATTGTGGGTAATGTAGATGGGGAGCAAATTCTTCTCTGTGAGGACATTGCAAACAGAGTATACTTTATATTTACAAAATGGCTTCCGTAACTAGGCTGAACTTGTGTTCAACTGATAGTGATGCAGTACACTTGTACGATATGTGCTCATGACCTGGACAAGCACCTGTTTTTGTTCCCATACATAAAACCTTCCTAATGCCAGTCTGTTCCCCCTGATACAACACTCCCTAAATAAACCTCACGCCAAATAATGCAACATAAACATGCACCTGTTTGCTGATAAATATAGGCAAGGGTCATAATCAAAACAAACAAATATGAAGAACAGTGTTGTCTCCCCTTTTTTAAGTTCTAAAGTTCATTTCACTCCCTGGAAAAATTGTAGGCCTGCCTCCTAAGAGAGAATCAAATACATTCTTAGATTATATTCATTTGATAATATCATCATCAGGTGCCATGCCAGTTGGCATAGGCGGCCATGGCTCTCCACAACTCTCTGTCCACAGTATTATGTATCAAGATGTTGTTGTTTCCCTGCCGTGCCAGGAACTGTCTAATATTTTCTCACGTTGTCACTTGATATATAGATAAAATCAAGTATCTTGACACCATTTTAACATCATATGGCTGATGCTCCAATGAGATCAAGAACAGGATAGCACAGACCAAATAAACATTTAAAAAATTAGAAACACTCTATGCAGCAATCAATGCATATGCGAATTTGAGTGCTATGATGTCATATTGAGTCAATCCTTCTTTATGGAAGCAAAGCATGGACAGTAAACAAAACTGCCCAAGATAAGCTGGAGGTAGCTGAGTTGTTGTTGTTAAGAAAAATTATGAAAATTTCATGGACAGCCAAGACAACTAATGTAGAAGTTCTCAAGAGATGCTGGAGTAAAACAACAAATTATAGCAAATATTAGAAACAGACAGTCAAATTTTTTGGGCATGTGATGAGAAAAGTCAAACTTGAACATTTATTAACCATTGGAAAGATCAAAGGGAGAAGAGAAAGACAGCTGTAACATTCTATAAAAGTGATTTTTAACACTTCTAAAGTTTAGGTGAGTGAAAAAAATTGATGCTAATAGCTAAAATTAGTATTTTTTGTTTTATTTAACTACCCTCTAATCTGGTGAAATAATCAAATACCACCAATGTACTTTTATATTCATATTCTGTAATCAATCCACTTTTCCAATGATGTACAGTGCATACATTGTTTATATTAGGTTTGTCAAGTGATACAATGGAATTACAATATATGTAAACTACAATTTTTCTGCACCTGAAAATTAATTTGGTCCAAACCTAAAAATAATCAAGAAAGTGTTAAAATAGCAAAAAAAATCCTGGTACTCATTGGTGTTGGCTAGCTCAACAACATGACATAAAATAATATTTATGTAGGAAACCACATTCTCATAAAATAAAACTGCTGAAGTCACAACACATAACCACTCGACTAGCAACTAGACTACATAGTGCTGGAAATCTACAGTAGTAGGAAAATTGTCTTGTTACATGAGAGATCCAATGGGAGTTTGAAAACAAATGCTAAAATAAATTATGTGTACAAATATTTAATTTTTAAACAAATAATTACTCCACAAAAATACAGTACATTTGTTGACAATGTTTTTTCCCAAGAAATACTTTGACTGTAAACATATATTCATCAAATTTGTGACAGAAAGAGTGATTCTTCCAACTGTTTATTCCACTCATTACTTGTGTTTTCACCAACAGGGTAGACCAGGCTTAAGAGGCAGAAAAGGAGAATCTGGTTATGGCATTCCTGGACGTAAGGGTGAACCAGGTGAACCAGGTGCCCCAAGCAGAGATTTTAATATTGGAGGTTCTTTACCTGGACCCAAAGGTGACACTGTAAGTGCTTATGTTTCAAATCCAGCATCCATACTAGGAAATTAGGTACAATTTTAATGATATCCATAATAGGGTCAAAGTGTTGTCTTCTTCTTCTTCTTTCTGTCCTCATGTATCTTTCGGTGTTGAGGGGAGAGTGAGTGTATGGTCTTTTGCCCTTCTATTTTGCCTCCTCTGCTGTTATATTTCCGAGTGTCTCTAATACACTATCTATCCACCTTTTATGAGGGCGTCCAATGGGTCAAAGTGTTGTGGTTTACAAATTGGCTGCAATATCTTCACTTTTCAGATTTTCACATCCAGCTTGATCCCAGAATTTGTGGATCTCTTTAACCACTTACAGGATGTGGTAGTCAACCCTATGCAAAATCTCCATAGTCTCATCTTATGGCATGCATGATAGGTTTATTATTATTTGTTCCCCAGCAACCCCACAATGAGTACAAATTTGAATTTACAACTTTAATTTACTCGCAACCTTTATTCGCTCACTAAGCATTGGCTTCATCATCAGCAAATGCCATCTCCAGTGCCAATGTTCAACACAGTGCTAATGCAGTGAGATGGAGTTGAGAGACCATATCTTTGTATTTGTAATTTTGTGTCTTTATTTCTGGTTTGTTTTTGTTTCTTGATAAGGGTCTCTATTGGACTGTAAAATAGAAAAATTCCTTCTTCCTTTGTTTTCTGTTATTTCTTACATTAGCTTTACCATTTATAAGTTTTATTTATTACAGTAACAATACATCATCATATTTGTTATCAATTCTTAGTATTGTTACGCTGCACTCTCCACCTTGTCGAATATCCTCCAACAGTTTGATTATTTATACTTATGTCTCATTATACTTATCATCAGCAAATGCCATCTCCAGTGCCACAAAACATACGGAGACCGTCTGACCATTTATTCAGTTTAGACACACTCAAAAAAGTAATGTATATTATTTTTACTTTTTTATAATTCTTTTCTCAAGGGTGCACCTGGACCCAAAGGTGATTCTGGTGCACAAGGTCCACCAGGACCACCAGGTAGATCCTCCAGCAGAGGTGAAGATGGTGTTGGGATACTTCTAGGTAAGTTATCGTGAGTGTGTATTAATTTCTGTGTCTTTTCTAACTTAACATTATTATTATCAATACCATTTCTTCATCAATGGTTTACTTAAATGGATGATACCTTCTGTCTCTTTTCTTGGTTGTGCACTCAGCCATAATTCATAATTATAACCTGCCCATCTCATCATGTTTCCCTCCTTCTTGTATATATGCCTCTTGACTCTAAAGTAAGTTCTTCATCAAGGTGTTTGATCTAATAATTTGAAGTAATTAGCTTCAGTTTCTTATGTGTTCATTCTCAAACTCCTGCTGGTTAGCAGGATAAAGTCTGTAGAATAAAATATGTTGTGTTATGGTTTACAGTTTGACTGATATCTGGACCTTTTGGCTTGCATATCAAATTTCAGCATGACTTTAGGGTAATTGTTACCAATGGGGTTTTAATACAAATATGAAGACAGTACTAATGTATGCCTGCCTTGGAAACATGAAAAATAACCAAAATAACTACAGTACAAAATAGTGACATTTGTGAATAACTGCGTAAGAAGAATACTAAACATTAGATGGCAAGACAAGTTAAGAAATGAAAAGATCTGGAGACAAACAGACCAAGAAAGACAAGAGAGAGAAAGGGAATGAATTAGGTACACACTTAGAAAACCAGTAGAAAATATATTTAAAAAATAAATTTCTTGGAACCCACAAGGACAAAAACAAGGAATATCTAGGAACACATGGAGGAGAGAGAGAGACAATGAAGAACTTGACAGAGATGGGAATTTCATGGAATTAGAATGAGAATGTATCCAAGAATATAAATAAATTGAAAATCTTTGTCTGTGGCCTATGCACCCGGGGATGCGTAAAATTCCTAGGAAGGCACAAGGACTTGAGTAATTGACCTACAGATTGGGAGAGCATTTGTGCAGGTACAATTCTTGTTCATTATCATCAAGTGCCATCTCACCAACTAAGGTTGATTGCAATACACCTCCAACATCTCATCTCTTGCCTTGGTAGTGCAAGGCTCTGCTAGACTGTAACCTGTCCATCTCGTGATGTTTCTCTCCCACTTGTATTTCTGTCTACCTCTTGGTTGTTTCCCCTTGACTTTACTCTGAACTAAGGTCTTCAACAAGGTGTCCTGTCTTTTAATATTTCTAAAATACTTCATTTGTTTGATCATTATTTCCTTTAATAGTTTTTTTTTTCATACACAGTGTTGTTAGAACCTCTTTGTTTTCTTCTCTTTACATGAAATTCTCCCTTTCTTCTATGTATCCACATTTCGAAGGTATCAATTCTGTCTTCTAGTTGTTTGTTCATATCCATATTTCTGAGCCATAGAACCTACATCAATATAAAACAGATGTAGCATTTTATAATTCCAATTTTTAGTTTGTAATTTGTTTAGATGTCAATATTTTCCTCATATTGAAAGTAATTTTAGCCATTCCTACTCTTCTTTTAACTTCTGCTTCACATCTATCATTTGTGAGTGTGTGTCCAAGATATTGATAATGATCTATTTGTTGTAGTATCTCTCCAGGTACGATTCTAGTTATAGGTATTCAAAGCAAGTGATAAAACTAAAGATAAGATAATGCAATATTATAGTTACTAAAAAGCTAATAAGTTAGTACACTTAATCAATGTAAAATAAATGTAAATGGTGAACATTTATGGCTTATTGGTAGAAAACTATATGATAAGTGGTCATCCTATGCCCGCATCTGTCCAAGGAACTTTGCTGCCAGCATAAGGCTTATTAACCATCTGCAAACTCATAGTCAAGGATCTTGTGTCTGTGGGTCTCACCAATGGCTCACTAGACAAACCAACCATGCAACAGAAAACCTTAGGAGATGACATGCCTTTATATTGAGGTTATCTTCTTATAGAAGCTTCATGGCACGTCATCTATACAATCCCGTAGTCGTACCTATGATAACAGTTACCATGTGGTTCCGACAGGCTGACAGTGTGCTTGAACTAGTTACGGGCATGACTTGAGTGGGCGGAACAACAAAGAAATCTGTCACAAGGGCCAGAATTGTGTCCTGATGTCGACGTCTCTTTCGGCTGCATTGGACTAGAAACACTGTCGAGTCAAATGGCTGCTGGAACAGAGGGCGGAGCATTTATGGGAATGCCCCACATGCTGTGAGGCCAGTTTTCTAATCAAGAATCAAGTCAAGGATATAATTGTAATTGAATTTTATAAAGTGGAAGTAATAAATGGTCATCATCATCATGTGATGGATGAAAAACAAGATGCAAGACAGCAGCAATAAAGTAAAGCATGTTTGACCAGGGTTAGCTTTGAAGTTCGCAATCAACTGGGTAGTGATACCAACAGTATAGCTACTTATGTCCACTATTCAGCACAATTTGTAAAAACACTCAGCGTATTAGTTACCACCGCCAAAGTTGGGTGTGTTGAGTCATTGGTTCAAATAAAATGGTGACACCGCATTTCTGTTCTCTATACTACATCCTGCGGTAGAGCGATTTTCCTACAAGAGAGATTCAGTGGGAGTTTGAGAACTAACACTCACACACAAAAAAAGAATTAAATGAGTGAAACAAAAGAACAATTATGTATTCAAAGGTCTCCCTGCTTCTGTATTTCATTTAGTGGAATGTAAACAGGGCAGAAAATTATATATCTCGATTCTCCTGCCATCAAGTGTAACTTATACGTTAAAATGTAAACTTGCAAAATATTTTAATATTACCTCTTAGAACAAGTCCGTGTTCTGAATAAGCATAGTAGACCCATGCTTGATTCTTATTTATTATTGCACAGTTTGTCTTGTTTCCTGTAGTTAAGAAATAGCAATTAGCTTTAACACTTTTTTGTGCCTTATCTATTGGTTCAGTGGTCTCTAAATCCGATGATTCCCTTTTTAAAATTATCCTGCAGAGAAAGAGGTGAGGGTGGAAGAAGAAGAGGCAGAAAGACAGTATGGATTGATAATATTAAATACAGATACTGGATAGTATTAATATTCTGGAAAGACTATAAGAATTCACAACCAATAATTGACTAGCATTCTAAGCTTATATACTTTTAGATGCCTGATGGAATGGCAAGAAGAGCATTTATGGTAATGTCTCTTGTGCAGTTATGCTTGTTCCTAATCAAGAATCAAATTTAATTGTTTTGAGTAAATTGTTAGCTTCCGTAGCAAAAAAAACTGGTGAGTCAATCTCACAGTTCCAACTTATGTGAACTTTTTTATAGCCTAAAGCTCAAATAGGTCATTTTTGCATGTGCATTAACCATGCTAATGAAAGGGGAAAAAATTGATAGCATATCCTATTCAAGATGTAGCTATCGACCAAGCATTTTTGTTTTCATGGCAATATTTACGTACATTAGTTTTCCATGGCTATCTAAATTTTCTGGATGCACAATTTCCTGGCGCGGCATTTTAACCCGGTACCTTGGCTGTCACTGGCGGACTATGTGCCTCACCATCACAAAGGCAGACTGAAAGTAATAGTGCTATCTAAAAGATCATCTGTTGTTGACATGAATTGGCCTGTACAGAATATCCATCAATTATTTGTTACTATTACATTTTTGTGATATCATATGCTACAGTAGAAATAGTAAAAAAGTCATTGTTCTTAAGCCATATCTGTGGACTTTATGTATCCCCCACAGCTGAAAAAGGAGATAAAGGTGACAGAGGCGAATCAGGATATCCAGGCCGTGATGGAAATGATGGTCGACCAGGCCGTGATGTAAGTAATAGGGGGTCTATGTTTTGTAAAAAGTACTACTATTTAACAATATTACCATTTATATCTTAGTGTAGACTTCACAGACTAAACTCACTCAAACTTGCTTTTAGTTTGAACAGTGATTGTCTATGTTGTGCTACTGTTAGATGTACAGTATTAGCGACTCATACAAAATCAACAATAGTTGAATAATGATGTCTATACAGGGTATTACCAGGGCATGGACTTCTCATTCAGAGTTCATATAATGGGGCCACTGCTTTCTTTCCAGGAATGCCATGACTAAGAAAAGTTGGGGGATATGCTGACAATATGTCACCTGTGAAAAAACTGCTGGGTCCAATCACAGATCATGTGCCTACCATCATATTTCTTGTTTATTTCCCTTGGTTATGAATATAAATTTGTTTATCTATGTTTATTCATTTAAGTATTTATTTATTTATGACAGTTGTATGAGTAGTTAGGAGAATTATGTGAGTTAAAGTTAGGGTTAGGGTTTCGCCAATAAATAAATACACATTGTTTGATAGACATAGCCAAGGGAAATAATCAAAAGAAAAATATGATGGTAGGCACATGATCTGGGATTAGATCTACCGTAAATAGATTATTGCAGAGAAGGAAAACCACTATAGAGAAAAAGAGTTACAATGTAATTAGAGACATATGACATGTCATATTATTAGAATGATTAGCCATATTATTAGAATGACATGCCATATTATCAGACCGGACATGCTATATTATCAGAATGACATGCCATATTATCAGAATGACTCCTAGTGTCACAATAAATTTTTCAGCTGGATTAAGATGTTATTTATTATATTATTAGAAAGAATATCCGGCATTGCCCAGGTGAAAATTATAATCCCGTTCTTGAAGAGCGCCAAGATAGATATAATAGAACTTAATTTATTCTGACCTTTTTTGAAGTGACCTAGGGTCCAACCCAAAAAAATATATTGCGCTCTTACATACAGTGTACATATACAACAATATGTAGGCCTATGTGATTTGATGAATATGGTTATTACAGCAAAAAAAACAACAGATGAAAATATTTAAACTTATAATGTAGTGACTGTTATTTTTTTATACATGTTGGCAAAAAATAGCCCACTGTTTCTGGGATCAAACACAATAGTCATTCACATCAAAACAACAGGTTTTTTTTCCACTGCACCACAGCAATGATATATTAGTATTTATATAAAAATCTTGTATCCATTTACATGATTGGTTAACCTTTAACCTCTGACTATTGCCCAACAAACATCAAATAAACAGTTGATGGGATTGGACCTAGAAATAATATTTTTGCATTTCAATAAACATTTATTTTGATTTAACAGGTTCACTATTATTTCATAGCCACACAGGAAGGATATATGCAAAAATCATACAACAGAGAGTAAGACCAATAATAGAACTCCAGCTAAATATGACACAATTTGGTTTCAGGAAAGGTATGGGATGCACAGATGGTATTTTTGCACTTGGACAGCTGAGCGAAAAGACACTTGAATACGACCTACAACTAAACATTGCCTTTATTGACCATGAAAAGGCACTTGACCGAGTTGACAGAGAAAAACTGTGGCTAATATTGGAGGACTATGGAGTACATAATGAAACCTGATTTCAGACCCATAAATATAGGAGGGATGTAGATACCAGAAATTAGATATGCCTACGACACAGTGCTATTAACAATATATGAACACGACCTACTGAACATATTTAAGTCAATTCAAAAGTTCAACAAACAGCTAAACTTGTTCTTAAATTTGAAAAAGACAAAAATAATTGCAACTGACAAAACTAAATCAAGACCCAAAGTTAATATTGAGAGCGGCAATTTAGAAGAAGTCACACATTTTGATTATTTAGGAACTAATATAAACAATGAGGGTGACTGAGCAGTTGAGATCGAGAGAACTTCAATGGTGCTGGCAAAATTAAAACAGCTAAAGAAACTATGACAGGGTACTAACATAACGAAGTTATGTTTACTACGAACATGTGTGTTTCCTGTGGTGACATATGGGTGTGAAGCATGGACACTAAATATCTGATGGACACTAATTCATTTGAATTAAAGTGCTGTAGAAGAGTTTTGAGAATGCCATGGACAGCAGGGAAAAAAACCAGGTGATATTACAAACAATTAACATCCAAGGAAGGCTGGCCTCTGAACACCATATTAAAGAAAAAGCTTGTTTTTTCGGTCACATTAAGAGACACAACAGCACGGAGAAAGTGTTACTGGAGGAGATGATAGAAGACAAACAGGGGCAAAGGCTGTCCAAGATGTCTTTGGACAAAAGACATTCAAGAATTCCTGAGAAATGTCATTAGAAGAGGCGGGACAACTTGCTCAAGACCGCGAAGAATTCAAGAGATCCATATATAGGGAAGACTACATTCAGGAAAGAATATGTCACCTGATGATGATAATTACTAGATGGACAATTACTAGACAACATAAGAGCTTTATCAAAAACTGCCTGAGCATAATCAGAACTACTGAGCCAGACCCATAAGCAGGTGTTAGACATGGATGTGTACTATCACCACTTCTGTTTGTAACATACATGGACAGGTTAACTAAAGAAGTAGACCCAAGAAACAAATTCACCCCTGAAAAAGCATCCAATGAAAATCACAGCAAACTCAACGAACTATTTGCAGATGATCAATGTTTAATATATGAATTTGAAAATGAATTACAGCGACACGTACACTTGCTCCATACAACCTGCGACCAACGCATGAAACTAAATACATCTAAAACAGAGACTATGAAGATAAGTAGAACACCAGGCCAGTTAAATGTATCTGTCAATGGTACAAAACTCAAACAAGTCCCAGAGTTTAAATACCTAGGAAGCGTATTTATGGAGGATGGCAAACTTGACAAACAGATTGAAACAAGGTGCCAAAAAGCCAATGCTGTGACTTACCAGCTGTCACAAATACTAAACATCCATTAATTTGCATGGCTACAAAACGGCAATAGATAAACAGTATTTTTATACCAACTCTGCATTTCCAATGTCAAACATAGCCCTTGACAAAGACACCAGCGAAAAAAATCACAGTTTGTAAAATGAGAAGTTTGAGGAAATGTCATCATAAGAGACTGCCGGAGAAATGAAGATATCAGGAAAGAAGTAAACACGATCTCAAGTCAAGACTACATCAAGAGGCAGCAAACCAGATGGTTTGATCACGTCATGAGAATGGATCCTGTGCAACCAGCCCTTCATGCATACATCAGCAGAAGACCGGGCTACAAGGCACGAGGAAGACCAAAAACTAGATGAATAGAGACAATCAAGGAAACATTAAATAGACATGGGCTTACCATGGCCAATGGAACTCAAATGGTCAAAGACAAAAAAACTTTGAGTCCCCCCCCCCCCATGATGCTTAATGGCACACGTAGAAATGACAATAGATAGATAGATAGACTATTATTTCTTCTTACCTTTTGCTAATGTTGTGTATATATCTGTCTATGTTGTGTATATATCTGTCTATGTTGTGTATATATCTGTCTATGTTGTGTATATATCTGTCTATGTTGTGTATATATCTGTCTATGAGCGAATCATAGAATATTGTTTACATCAGCCTTTCTGTTGTGTTCTTAAATTAAAATCCATTGGTCATTTGTAAAAAAATCATGTAATGTAGCAAGGAATGTCAAGGTTTGTGAGGTAGTAATGTATGTAGGTTAAAGTCAAGAAAGTATGCTGTAATGGGAGATTATTGCATCAATACTCAATCCATATGGATTTTTGACAGTAATTATCTCCTTTTATGATCTCTCATACCGGCTGCTACACCACAACCTTAAATGTCAACAGATATAACAACACAACAACCAAAAATCAGAATAGACAATACTGAGATAGAATATGTGGATAAATTTGAATCCTTAGGAGCAAACATCAACAGTGCATGAGACTGCATGGCAGAAATAAGGAAGAGATTGGCAATGGCATATTGCAAAATAACACGGTTGAAAAACATATGGAAAAACAACAAAATAGAAACGAAAGTACTAATGTTACGAAATTTTATTTTTCCGGTTGCAACATACAGCTATGAAACATGGACCCTAAGTAAAACAGCGGCAAAGATGTACAACGCCTTCGAGCTGAAATGCTACAGAAAGATACTTAGAATATCATGGAAGGATAAAATCAGAAACTCAGATATTATAAACACATTGAATATTCCAGAGTGTTGGTTACTAAACACAATAACAAAAAGACAACTACGATGGTTTGGTCATATAAAGAGACACAACTGTTTAGAAAGACAAATAATGGAGGGAAGATACCTGGGTAGAGGAGAAGGGGCAGACCAAGAAGACAATGGACTGATGACATTAAAGATAACATGAATACATCACTAGAAAATGCAAGCCACATCGCCCAAGACAGAGAGAGGTTCAGAGAGTTCATTGGGAAGACAACGTTCTGGAAGGAATATGTCACATTACACACACATACCGGCTACATGGGAGATTAATACCTAATTAACTGCTATATCAAATTTCATTGTAATTGGTCAAGCATTCATGATTTCTATACCTCATAGATACAATCATAGAGTTACAGAATTAGTCATTTATATATATATAGATATATTCATTGTTATCAGTATGACTGTCATATGCAGTGAATGAACTTGACAGTTTATCATATCACAAGAGCACCTTCAGTAGGTAACATGTTTAGATTTAGGTATGTTGACTATCTTCTTCACACACCAGAAACATTCATATATGCTCAGATCACACTTCAGTAAATCTCTCAGGGTGTAGTAGCTGATGGTTCCTGTTCTATGTTATTGAGCGTTTTTTTTCACTTTTGTGAGGTGTCCTCTTCAGGCTGTGCCTATCATCTATCCCAAATTCATGCATTCTTGATACAGACTCATTGGTCTTACAATCCTTCAATCATGCAGACTCTCCTAGAGCAATGAGTATGTCTGCTCTGTCCATAGGTTGAACACCTGGAACAGTAGCAGAACCAGCCAATTTCTCAATTCACTCATTTCTCTCCTACGTGTTTGTAAACACAGATGACAGGAATTTAATTCTTAGCCCTCTCCAATGACTCCACCCATCATCTATGTACTTAGCCCTCTCAATGACTCCACCCATCATCTATGTACTTAGCCCTCCCCAATGACTCCACCTATCATCTATGCACTTAGCCCTCTCCAATGACTCCACCCATCATCTATGTACTTAGCCCTCTTCAATGACTCCACCCACCATCTATGCACTTAGCCCTCTCAATGACTCCACCCATCATCTATGTACTTAGCCCTCTCCAATGACTCACCCATCACCTATGAACATAGCCCTCTCAATGACTCCACCCATCATTTATGTACTACACTTTACTGCCTTTATAAATAACAGATTTGTTGATAAATACTAAATTCATTAATGTTTCCATTTCAGGGTTCTCAGGGTATTCCCGGCTTGAGAGGACCCCCTGGACCACCAGGAGTACCTGGTATTTCTAACATAGGGTCCTCAATTGTCAGTAGTGATGGACAGATCATTAGAGGTCCACCAGGACCTCCTGGTCCAATAGGTCCTCAAGGAGATTCGGTAAGAGGGAGGTGAAATTTAATAAGAAATTTCAGTAGGATTCGACTGTATGAGGGCGGATGAAAAGTAATGTATATTAGTTTTGTGTCAATAAATAAGATTGTGAACATTTACTAAGGCTGCCATATTTGCCAAATCTGATCATATTATGCTGAAAATTTAGCGATAAATTTCAACCCTCTGGCAACCCTCACATTTACACTGTCATGGAGGCAATATATAGGCAATTGCAATATATACAGTGAGTGATGCCAGAGAACTGACTCCATAGCTATTAGCAGCCACTCTATAAACAGGACAAGTGTCCTTGACTGCTTAGAAGCTACCATATCATCACTTTACAAAATGTATATGGCAAATTACTGAGGAAAAATAGTTGCCAGAAAGGTAAATTAGATGGGAAATCACGGGAAAAAGAAATTTTAAAAATGTAAGTTGATTCAGAGAAATATTGTAAAAAGCACTAACAAAAGCACAGCAAATAAATCCAACATAGATGCAACATAGTATACCAAGTTCTAGGACAGATATATTCTTTAAAAAATGTTAATAGTAACATGAAAAAAGCATTAAGCACAGCTATTATCATTCCATCAACATTACCATTGTCAAACGTGGACATTAACAGCAAAAGATGGAAGCAAATTTGTCTTGAAAGAAATGTTATTTTTAAGTAGAATTCACTGCCTAAAAATAAGAGACAGAGTCAGAAATGAAAACATCAGGAGATTAATCAACGCAATGCCTGTTCTTGATTACATCAGAAGACAACAGATTAAATGATTTGTATATGCCTTAATACTACTGTTTGATAAGATTCCCCAAAAATGAATGTTCTACAGTCACAATAGATACAAAGATGAGACAAGTCATATAAAAGATGGATTATATAAAGAAAAGAAGCCACTGAAACAAACATGTGAATCAAATCAAAAAAACTGTTTCCAGAGAACCTTTCTACCACTGATACTGCAAGGCACAAAGGGATATAGTGGATAGATAAATAAATTGGCAATAGATGTTAAGATGAATAGCATTGGTCATCTTTAGAGATTGAGAAAATTTCCCACAACAGAGATGTACAGCAAAATAAACTGAATCCTATGTGGCATCTGACAGAACATAAACGATAAGTTATTGTCTTCTTTTTCTTCTGCGTTCGCTCTTGATAACCAACACGAAAGTTCATGTGATTTCCACCTGGGACAATGAAATACATTGTGCTGCTGGTTTACAGCATCGCTGTGTTATTTGCACTTCAGAAGGCCCAGCACATTTGTTTTTGTCATGTCTTCAATTCAGGTAGTGGGCTTCCCTGTTGTGACAGCCTTCCCATCTGTCACCAGGCGATGGATGTGTATTGATTCTATGCCGTGACCGTTTTATGTGCACTGTGTCTTTGAACTTTTCAGACAAAAACATGTCCCTGTGTGGCAGTCCCTTCGTGGAGATGGTAGTCAGGGATTTAGGCTTGGGTCAACAGCACCAATCTCACATGAGGTGTTCCACTGCCTGTGAACTAATCTCGCATAATTAAGAGAGGTGGCCGAAAAGTTTTGCACTTTAGTGTGAAGGAATCAAGTCACTTGAAATCAAGACCTGAAAATTGGTACAAATTGAGATCCTTCTCTATGTATAATCCCCCCAAGGCGATGCAATTCTTCCATTTCTTCTTCACCTTCCTAATGCCTTAATTATAGAACACCTCCTTCTGGGCCTGAAACCACATCTCCACTTTAGTAAACAAGTCCTGGTTGTCAGAAAAATGACACCTGCAAAGTGGATTCTTCATGTTTGGAAACAGGAAGAAGTCACTCTGTGCTAAGTCAAGTGGATGGGGTATGATTTCATACCCGCACTGCTGGGCAAAGACAATGAAGTCATAAACTGCATGTGCCAGTGCTTTGTCCTGAAGCCCCTGGACAGCATCCCGCATCTTTTACACTTACTTTCTTGTAATTTCTTGAGGAGGCTTTGGTATTACGTTGAGTTGATAGTATGGCCATGAGGAAGGTAATCGGTGAGTATTACCCCATGGCAGTCTCAAGTGAGCATGACTTTTCTCCATAGAGGAAACCATCTTTGCCTTCTTTGGTGCTGGTGAACAGGAATGTTTCCATTGTTTGCTCTGATTTTTTTGTCTCAGGGTCATAGAGATGCACCGAAAATTCGTCCACAGTAACCTATATAAGAAAAAATCATCTTTGTCAGCATTGAAAAGTCCAACATCTTTGTGGATGCTTCAGCTTGACACAATCCCCAAAAATGTTTGCCAGAAGCAGCACAGACCGCTGTACTTCTGTTTCCAAAGTGCACCATGAAGAGGTACTTATGGGATCTTGGTTATCTGCTAACCCTGGGTCTGCAGAGAGCAATGTAGTAACTGTAGCACCTCCAATAAGTTATAAAAGAGGAATCTGTAACACGCATAATTTCTACTTTTTGTTCTGTGTTCATTGTCAAATTTCTGCAGATTAGCAGGATGTAATCCAGAGAATAGAATGTGTTGTGTCCTGGTTTACAGTTTGGCTGCGTTATCTACGCCTTTCATCCTGACACATCTGACTTCAGCATAAATCTGAGTCATGACCCTCTGTGGGATGGAACAGCCAACTCCACCAGCAAACTTCCTTAGTCGCCTCATATGACATGCTTGACAGGTCACATTTTGTACTATTCTTTAATCCCCTGTTGGGCCCTCACAACACACTGGCAACTCATAGCTAAAAATAGTACATATTATTCATGTCACCATTTCTGAATACTGTATAAATCATGATTTTCATGTGTGTTTCTACTATAGGGACCACAGGGACCAGTTGGAATTGGCATAGAAGGACCCAGAGGAAAACCTGGCCTACCAGGACAGCCCGGCCCACCTGGCTTGCCTGGGCTTGGAATTGTTGGCCCACAAGGACCACCCGGACCTCCAGGACGACCTGGAGACTATCTTGCCAGTAGTGGGCAATCAGTACGAGGACCCCCGGGTCCACCAGGGCCTCCAGGACCTCCAGGTGTTGGACTTAGTGCCACAGATACAGTAATTGGATTTGGCAGCACTGTCGGTGCCGGAGGTAGCAGGGTTAGTATATCATTTTTTGTTTTTTTTGTTGTAATTTTATAATTTCGACTGGCATATAATATTATAATAATAATAATAATAATAATAGTAAAACCAATAAACCATTGAAGTCTTAGAGAGGCTACATAGGGGCTCCTCTATGACATCAGGGTCATATAGGTGTCACATAGTAGATATCAGAGTTCATAGAGGGGCAACATAGTTGACATCAAAGTCATAGAGTTCATGAAATAGAGATTAGCAAGACAACAGTTGTTGAATGGAATGCATTTATGCATGAAGTTTGTGTCTGTAAGAGTGTTGCCTCAACAATAGGTATTTGATGGGTCATGAGATAAAGGACGTTTTCTTGCTGCATGTGGAAAACAGAAGTTCTGCTACCTTAATGAAGCAATTGTTGACAATACTGAGCCTGGATCAATGATATATTCCGACTGTTTGAAAGGATATAAAACTACAGAGATTGGGAGAGCAGGCTTTGACCATCTAACAGTGAACCACTTATACAACTTCGTGGATCAGGTAACTGGGGCCCATACCCAAACAGTGAAGCTAGTGTGGGGAAGCACGAAGTAGCAAAATAAGAAACACCATGGAGTAGCACAGCATCACTTAAACAGTTACCTAGCAGAGTTCATGTGGCGATCTAGACTCCAGAACAATGTCAATCCTTTCTATGCCATATTGGAGGAAATGAGCAGATACCGGTCATCTGTGTAGCCACCCATCCCCATCAACCCACCAAGACCCGCCCCACTCCATAATATGTCCCCCACCAACACCCTTCCCTACCCATCGGCTACACTGTTCCAAATCTTAACCCCAACACTGAAAGCAGTGCCCTCTCACATTCTAAACATCTAACCAACCCCAAACCTTAAATCTTCCCTCCCCCCAAAATTAAAAAAAAATCCCAGCAGTATTAGTGAGATTCTCACTAACAAAGGGACATAATTAATGTCAATGTTAATGCTAACACTGGTTAGTTGCCCCTAAATGCACCGATCAGATCTGCTGAAACAAACTATCCAAGTTTGTTCCAGTAAATATGCATCCACTGATTCTTATATAGCACCCTTTGATATAAAGATTGTACAGTCAAATCCCATTATAACAACTTGGTCGAGACTGACATAGGTTGTATGTAATAACATAAATTTGCTATATGCATTATAAGCAATCAAGAATAAATATAATTGGGGATTTTGAAAAGGGGTTTTTAAAAAGGAAAATATGTAGAAAATGTGTTCTATAGAGCAATATCACTGTACTCTTAATGTGTCTATTTATTACCACACAAACTAATGATTATTATTCTAATGTATTATTGTTGTAATATGTTATGTCTCCTCATACAGGGGGCGGCAGTGTACAGAAATTTAGAATCTATGTTACAAGCATCCAACAACCTGCCAGTTGGAATGCTGGCCTACATTTTGGACCAGGAGTTTATCTACTTGCGTGTCAAAGATGGCTGGAGGATTATTCAGGTATGCTACTCACTTCCTGACCACTAGTTTACTATATAAGATAGTGTCAGGGTAATTCACTAACCTACCACTGGTTTACTATATAAGATAGTGTCAGGGTAATTCACTAACCTACCACTGGTTTACTATATAGGGTAGCCTGGGGTAAAGTGCCGTAAAACATTGCAGCGGGTTTTTCCAGAGCCTATGGATTTTTCCGGTAGCACACATGACTAGAGCAGGTGCCAACATTGAAATCTTTGACACAACAGAGTTTGATAGGTCAAGGACAAGTCAATTTTCAACAATGTGGAATTATATTTTTTCACTATGCTCGATCTATTTTTTTGGCAACTTCGCACACTCTGCCAGCTGTTATCATTAATATTGTAATTTTTAAAAATGTTTATGCTGAAATATATATTGTGTTGTTAAGTAATTACATATCAAAATTTCATCACAGATGTTATCAGAAAACGCTGTTGGTCTTACATCGGGCGTGTCCTACACGCAGACACCAACATAATACACCACCAATCTCTTGAATGGATACCTACAGGCAAAAGAGCAAGGGGTATACCAAAAGAAACACTCAGAAGAACAATACTTAGAGAAAGTAAAACAACCAATATTCATACTATTCAAGAACTGCACAGAATAGCTTTGAGCAGACAGAATTGGAGAGATCTGACCACTGCCCTATGCGCTAACTTCAGTGCAAAAGGAAAATGAATGAATGTTAAGTAATTAACACTTTCAGGATGAAATTATTCCTGGGGTTAGGACATATTCAATTTTAGGCTAAATTATTGGACTGCAACATGATTTAGACACAAGGTTCCTAAAGACAAAGTATTTACTATGGAAGGTCATATAAGGTATACAAATGATAACTGAATGTGGAACCCATATACAATATAAAAATATAATAATTGTAACAACAAAATGCAAAAATTACACTACAAACAGGAATGTTAGATAAGCATACATGTTTTTTACATATATTTTGTTCTACGCACCTTCAATTTTATTTGTTTTGAAATTTTGGATTATTTATTAAAGCAGATACCTTGACTTTCTATTTCCTAATCATAATTAGTTTATTTGAAGTAAATCTATCAAGTGACTAGTGTTTTATGCCATGTTTGTTTGTTTCGTGTCAAATTTTTTAAATGAACAAAATATTGCAAAACTTTACAAAATATTCCCAAGTATTAGATTTCCAAAGTTGAACTTTATTCCACTCAATATTATCATTAGGACTCACCCGTGTGTTGCAGGGGCCCGAGAGGGGAGCAAAGAATAGCAACACTGTCATAAGAGGCAACTAAGGAGGTTATGAGGTGGAGTTGACTGTCCCATCCAAAATGGGGTCAGTGACCCAAAACCATGCTGAAGTTGAATGTGTCAGGCCAAAAAGCACAGATATCGGAGCAATGCAGTAAACTATGACACAACTATTTCCGTTCTTCTGACTACATCCTGCTAATTTGCAGGAGTTTGAGAGTGAACTCATTAATGCATTCACTGCTTCTACCACTCCCACTAATTGGTGGATGTCTGTAACTAAATCTCTAGTATAGTAAGCCAGCAGTACAAGAGAACTAATTGTAATCTATATTTTAATCTAGAATAGCCTACGGCTACTGTATAACTTTAGTACCAGTAGTTAACATTTTAAAACTTGAGAAACTTACAGAATGTTTTTATTTATTTTATTTTTAGTTGGGACAATTTATTCCTCTGCCCCCTGTTCGACAAACGGTAAGTATGTCTATACATGTTTTCTCTGCAAGCTAATTAATTCTTACTTTTCCCAGCTTGGCTCATTTATTTTGTTAACTGTGCATTTAAATTCCCCATTTTGTTTCTCATCTTAAAAAACTTTTATTAAAGATTAGTTTCTACAATCAGATCCCATTATAACATCTTGGTCTGAATAATTGAAATATGTATTTAATAGCAAGAATTCACTATATACAGAACAAACATTACATAATAAATAGAACTGGGATTGTAAAAAGTATTGTTATATAGGGAAATGTGTTATAAAAGAATATGCTATATAGGGATTCCATTGTATAATTTTTCATAAAGACATATCTAGATATATGTATAATCCCCATACATAATTTATGTATAATTTCTAATATAACTTGATGAGTAAGAAAGGGTGACAAATGGTTAGAGTTCTAACTGTGCAGTCGAAAGATGCATGAATTGCTTCTCAGGGTAGGTTCTGACCAGTCAGTCTAATGTTAATCAAGTTACTAAGTTAACTCTTGTTTTTGACCAGTCAGTCCAATTTTGATCAAGTTACTAAGTTAACTCTTGTTGGACTTTTTTTTTTTTAGGTTTGGACAAAATTAAAGCTTAGCAAAAATGTTACTACATATCTTTTCCACTGACAACCTAATATTGATAACTAATGTTTTTAACTTATATCATTGGAAAATAAGGGTGACAGAATATTAATATATAAGTGCATGGGTGATATTTGATTATTTCACAAAGTTAGACTTAGTAAAACAAAACAAAAAACACACAAATTGAGATGTTATTTATTAGCATAAATTGTGTCACTCATCTAAATGTATCCATTGTTGGAGACGCTGATATCCACTTTTCTAGAATGTTTACATAAGAGTATCACATTGTCCTTACTAAACACTTTATTTGATGAATTTGTGTCCATAAATGTTGAAGTTGCATACTTTTTATTCTCAGAAATATAAGCAATTAAAATTATTAAAAAATGGACATTCAGTCACAAAATCACTTTTTGCCATATTAACATGCTTTTTGCTGTTGCCAAAACAGAAGTGAAAATATTCTATGATGTTCTGGGTTAACATAAAAATTAGTTTAAGGGAACTATGAAATATATATGATTGATTTATGATCAATGGAAATTAAAACTTATATATCTGTGTTTGATCTGGTAGGTTTTATTTATTTTTTGATATTTCGGTGATTGTTCCAGAAAGAGTTAAAAGAAGAGAGTAGTAAAGAGAGAAATAGTGACTTGAATCGTTGAACATTAAGATTAGTAGTGTGAAGTTCTAACACATGACATTCCTATATAGGTATTAGGATTACCTTTAAAACAGCAAAGGAAGGAAATTAACCTAAGCCTAGTTCTGTGGTGCATACAACACTTCCATGACTAAATCACTACCCAATACTTCAAAGAAATTTGAGAGTTACTGCAACTCAGTAACTGTAATCTCAATTTAAACTTTATCTGAGCATGCCAAATTCTTGATACAGTTGGCTTGCCAATCTTCCAACTAAAAATGTGTGTCTTCATTGATACACAGTTGGCTCATCAATCACTCAACTAAAAATGTGTATATTCATTGATACACAGTTGGCTCGCCAATCTCCCAACTAAAAATGTGTATCTTCATTGATATGCAGTTGGCTCATCACTCAACTAAAAATGTGTATCTTCATTTATACAGTTGTCTCTCCAGTCACACAACTAAAAATGTGTATCTTCATTGATACAGTTGGCTCGCCAGTCACCTAACTAAAATTGTGTATCTTAATAGATACAGTTGGCTCACCTAACTAAAAATGTGTATCTTCATAGAGTTTAGAATGAAAATTGTAAGAGGATTACAATAAAACTGTCTACCATATTGTTAACATATCCTATTCAAGACGCAGCAATCCACCCGCATTTTTTACTGTAGGGATTATCTAGGCAATATAAACACATTCAGTAGGTTGTTATTGCTTTCTGAATCAGTAAGTTGCTATTGCTATTGAGACACACTATTTGTACCACTCCTTCACAGAGCCAAACATCTACCATATGATAAATGAAAAATATTTTTGACATTGTTAAAATTCAGTTTTTCCACCAAAGACGGATGTGTCAGGCTGTTGGCACAAATAAAACGGTGGCACAACGCATTTCCATTCTCTGGACTACATCCTGCTGCAAATCTAGTAAGACCATGGTCCTGCTACAAAGGAGATCCAGCAGGAGTTTTAGAATGAACGCTGATGAAGAAGAAGAAATTCAGTTTTACAAATAAAGTTAAAAATAGACTGACCCTATTTTAATTAAGGTCTTGAAATGTCAATTCTGTCAATTTGACTTAATTTAGAGGAAAAACTAAATTGAAAGTGTTCCACAACTGATGCTTACAACTAACAGAAAGGTACTGAGCACCTATGGGAGTGCCAACTAGAATAAATGTCATTAATTTTTCCAGTTGTTTTTTTTTCAAAGCATTATTTTTTAAATTGCTTCTCAGAGCATAGACCTGATGCCTGTTTTTAAGTGACTCAGTAGTTGACTCAGAGCATAGACATGGTGCTTGTCTTCAACTCTTAGTTTACTGAGAGCAAAACCATATTTTTCATTTTGCTTATATTAGACTACTATTTAAAATCTTTTCATGTGGTGTTTGATAAAAATGTGAACCACTAAAAGCTACTTCCTGTGTCCTGTGTTTTAATAATAAAACGCATAGATATTCGTTAGTTCTGAAAATAAAACATTACAGTGCTGTACACATTTAGAAACTAGAAAAACCTTTGTGCTGTAGTACAATAATAAAACTAATATCAACACCAACTTGCCATGTATGTTGTAAGAGACTATTATCTATCTATGTGGCATATCCTTTGCAGGACGTTGTCCTCATTGCTACTCTGTAAGCCTATCATAAGAGGCTATTAAAGGAAATATTCAGATAGGGTTAGCTGTCCCATGTAATAGAAGGTCAAAGTGACTCAAAATCATTCTGAAGTCGGATGTGTCTGGCAGAAAAGTGCAAAATGTCACAGTCAAGCTTTAAATCAATACACAGCACATTCTGTTCTATGGACTATGTCCTCCAACAAGCAGGAATTTGAGAATGTATGCAAAAGTAAAAGAAGCTAGATTAATCAACATTTGAGTTATTGCTTTTCTTCTCTTCTTCAATGTTTATTCTCAAACTCCCGCTGAATCTCTTTTGTAGCAGGACAATGGTCCTACTAGATTTCCAGCAGAATGTAGTCCAGAGAATAGAAATGCATTGTGCTCTTGTGTTATTTGTGCCAATGACCTGACTCATTCGTCTTCAGCTGTGCTTTTCTTTTAAGCCCTAGAACTGACTTTATTCCACATATTTTGTCAATCTTAACATTAATCACTTTTCTTTTTGTGTTCATGTTCAAACTCCCAGTGGATCTCTCTTGTAGCAGGACAATAGTCCTATTATATTTCCAGCAGAGTGTAGTCCTGAGAATGGAGATATGTGTCTCCATTTTATTTGCACCAATAGTCCAACACATCTGACTTTGGTTTTTGAGCAGAAATTAATTTGTAGTTTTTCTTGTTTAAACCAGAAAATTTAAACTTAGAACAGTATTTGTTTTTACTTTTTCTTTAGAAATAAACAAGTTATATAAATGAGTTGAGCATGAGGTTTGCATTTTTTATTATTGCAATTTGAAAGAGCACTTTTACCGGTTTTCTTTTTTTACTTTAAGCACTTTTTTCTTTTCCTGACTGTATTTCCTCCTGCACATTGGAATATACAGAGTGCAAAATATGCATCATTTATGGGGCTGTGTCATAATTTTATCATTTGGATTATAATTTTCTTGATATTCTACTACTGATTATACAATTTGAGACAATTTCAAGGGAAGTAATATGAATTATTTTGCACATTGATGTGACTTGAATTATATGTTCAGGAAGAATGTGATGATGAAATAATCTCTTTAGCTGTGAGAAAGTAGCTTTTGACATCCCATAACCTTTCTGACAAAAGCATAGGTTCTTCTAGGTTATATAGCAGAGGCGACACCCTGATTCATATAAGGTCTCAAAGACATGGATGGGGAGTGGTGGGGCATTATGAATGGAAGTTTAGTCCTCAAAGAGAGGCATTACAGTGTGCCAGTATCCCAGGATTACCATGTCCTACCAGGATCACAACACATCTGTCCATGATCTGTAAATTTGAAGCGGGAGTCGTCAATGGGTGGAGTTATTCTCACAATCTATGACCAGAAAAATTACTTTTATATTCGTGCCAGGACATACGAGTGGTTGAGGGTAATGAGCAAGCCGGTACACTGACGAGCATGGCCAAAAAGTACATCAATGGATCAATCTGATATAGTTAATGCGTTTAGGGACTTTAATATGCTCAGATTTTCAAAACTGTGAATAGTGGTTGTATTCTTCATCTTCAGCTTTTATTCTCAAACTCCTGCTAAATTCTCTTGTAGCAGGACTATGGTCCTACTAGATTTCCAGCAAGATGTAGACCAGAGAATGGAAATGCAATGTGTCGCCGTTTTATTTGTACCAGTGGACCAACACATCGGCGGGTGTTGCTTTCAAGACTGCATGAGATTCAATCAGCATTGAACTGCTGCTACACTCTGATGGATTTATTGAGACGGGATTCAGAGACCTAGCGACTTGTCTAGAGTGCTGATGATAATTTTCAGTCACAACTCATAACTCTTCTGTTAGATATTTAGACTCATCCACAGTGATGGTACATCTAGCATTCCCCATCACCTAGCAGTCTGCCACAAAAGGACAAATGTGTCATGTTTTCTGGCCTACATCTCTTTGTCATCCATGTGGATTATTTGATATGAGACAGAAGTAAGAAATTGAGGCAAGGTGTGACAATGATGATTTTTTTCACATGTGACAGGATGTCAGCCTAGCCCCCTAACTTCCCTTAGTCATCTCCTATGACATGCCTGAAACAAATACAGTGGCCCTATTCTTTGCACCCTGAACTAGAAGTCCAGACTTCAGTTGCCACACAGGCAATCTTGAGATTGAAATAAAATTACATGACTCATCTTTGGAGGAGGCTAAGACTGCTTAACTCATGATATTGCACCATACAGTCACAATGTATAAAACAGTCATGTATAATGTGCAATAGATCTACCAAATGTCAGCAAAATGTGTGCATGATAAGAGAAAAACCATTCTGGAGATTAAAATAAAATTCTGCAACCTGACATAGGAAATCAGAGTGGCAAACTCCTACTCCCTCGTGTTACATCATCTTCTTTCAGCCATTTTGGGGAATACAGGTTTAGGCCCCATTCTTTTCATTGATAAACAGTATACCTAGGGATGATGTGGTGGAACATCACAGCTACAATGTTAACTTTCCATCAGATCTGGTACCCATTTACTTAGGCTTCATCAACCTAGAAGCCATCTGTGATTTAAAATTAAAATAAATTATAGATGACAAAATAAGATTTTAATTCAAAATAGTCATAGTGGCCATCTTTGTGGTTTTTCCATTTCTTCTGCTGCATTTTCTCATTCTCGCTAAGTACTCATTTATTTTGATGAAACATGCTGCTTTGAAGTGATCTTGCTATCTGCAGTGACTGATAATAAATTTCAAAATTTTCTTTTGTTGCAATCCCTGTTTAAATTTAATTTGTTTTTCTTCTGGTTGGCATAAAAAAGTATAATATACAGGTCAATCTAGATATTGAAAAATTAATGTTTATTCTGAAAATGTTTTTTTCTTTAGAGCTTCAAATATTGAAATCATAATTACTTTTCTCTGAACTTAATTAATGAAATATTTCTAAATAATGAACAATATCCAAGAAAAATTAGTAAACACATAATTGCTGTTATCTTTTAAACTTCAGTAAAACTCAATTTGCATATCTTCTTAATTATTCATTCAACTATCAATATTCCAGAATGAAGTTTTCTCTTTTTTCGATATTTAACATTTTAATAATTAATTTTTGCATTTTATCTACTTTTTGCATGAGCCCACAACTTTCAAGATTATCGTTAATTATTAATGCAAGAAATAAATATTATAATACAGTAATATTTAATATTTTACAGTAATATGTAATATTGTATAAGATTTTATAATCATTGTCTAAGATATCAAAATAATTTACATATAGCCTATAAAGGCAAAACATTTGAATGGGCAAAATGCAGACCTCTGGCCAAATCCAGTCTGCCAAGCCATTATTAACTGGTAAATTTAAAAGACTTGTGCACTAGCCCTTAAGCTCACAAAATACTACAGGTGACTAAAGAAAAGCTATGTTCGCTGCATCCTAATTGAAAATTGTCAATCCTGTCTGTTGATCCAAAAAAGGTTACTCACCTCTTCTTTGTCAAGTATTCAGATGATTATTATTGATAGCATAATTAATTGCTGTTATATAAATTAGTAGCTATAGGGTCTATGTTGTTTGTTTGTGGTTATTAGGAATTTGCATGTAACTGCTACTCTGTGTACACATTATTTTATTGAAATGGCTGTATTGGTATTCTGTTTAAATTTGACTTTATTTCTAAAAAGAACTTTTAGGAATGAAATTTGTTATTTGTGATTATACTGTATTAGCTAATTATTATTGATATGATTTTGATTTTATGTTGATACTGTTTTCATTTTCTCTCTTTTTTAAAACTATGAAATCAACAATCATCTGCAATGTATATCTTCAATATCTTCAACTTGTTGATACATGTAAAGAACTTGCAGAATGTTGAGAGAAGTGATGTGTTAGAAAACCAATCTGAGAGGGAATCAGGAACTTCGGCAGCACATCTGGCAAATGGACCACAAGATAATGGAAGGAGTGAATGGGAGAAAGATCTGGATGAAAAGAATATGTATTTGAGACAGTTAGAGGAGCGGAAAAGAATGAGGGAGGAGGAAGAAAGACGAAGAAAAGAGCAGGAGATAGAGGGGAAAAGGAGAAGAAATGAACAAGAAGAAAGGCGGATAGAATTAATAAGAAGGCAACAGGAAGTAGAGGAAAGAGAGAGAGCTGTGAAAGAGTTGGAGGTTGAAAGAAAAAACAGAAGAGAAGGTGATTCTGATGATAGACAGAGGGAAAAAAGGGTGACAGATGAACAAAAGAGACAGGTAAATGAACAGCAAAGAAAAGATAATCCACATCTAATAGAGGAAAGGCATAGAGAAGAGCAAAAAAGGAGAAGAGAGGATGAAGAAAGACAGAGGAATGTTGATAAATTAAGATTAGATCAAGAACGACAGCGCAAAGAAGATCAAAACAGGCAAGAAGAAAACAGAAAATCAAATGAGAGGCAACGATTAGAACGGGAAAAGCAGCATCAAGATATTGAAAAAGAAAGGCAAAGGCGGTTGGAGGAAAGAAGAAAATATGAAGATGAACGAAAGAGACTAGAAGATGAAAGACAGAATCAGATCAAGAAAATGGAGGAACGTAATAAAAAGAGAAATGAAGAACTTACAAGACGACAGATTGAACGAGAAAGACTTGAGCATAAAAGAAACAATGGACAACGCTTAGAAGAAAGCTACCAGCCCTATGATGGATCCGATATCAAGATCTCCATGAATGATGATTTCAACCTAGAACGAATCCAAACAGAACTTCAGGAAAGGAACAAAAAGCTGAGGGAAGAAAGATTGAACCGACAAAGAGAAAGATATAATAACCGCAGAAGTAGCCATCATGATAGATATCACCAGGATGAGGAAGACGATGATGAAAATGTAGATCAAACCAGACAAGTTGTCCCAAGGTCTTCTGCAGAAACCAATGTCCAAGTGGTCAGATTTGACAGAACAGTTGAAGAAGCCATAGGCAGTTTGAGGGTAATTCCCACTACACTACTACAAAATATTGTAATCTTTCACCATAAACTGGGTCTTCTCTGTGCTTTTTTTTAAAGTAGGCACCTGCATACTTCTTTGCTGCCAGCTAAAAATAGACATGTATCGTAATCTGTGCTACGGGTCCTACGTCGTGCTGAGGTGTGGGCTTTCTTTTGCCGCTGATCTGCTTCACTCTATAGAGTAGTATGTATTGATGTGAACGGATTATCAGCACACATCAAAACATCAGATATAATCAGCATTCATCATCATAAGACAAAATATGCCTATATCAAAACATAAGATATAATCAACATACACAAAACAAGACATAATCAGCATACATCAACATAAGACAAAATCAGCAGACATCAAAACATAAGACATAGACCTAATCATCATAACATAAGATATAATCATCATAAATCAAAACATAAGACTCAATCAGCATGAATCAAAACAAAAGACATGATCAATATACATCAGAATTTAAAACTTTATCAGCATTCATCAGAAATAAGACTTACCGGTATTGAATGAGCTTAGTGATTAGACATTCAAACCTAAGACTTAGTGACAAGACATTTAAACCTAAGACTTAGTGGCCAGACATTAGAACATTAAACTCAATGACCAAACAGCAGAATAGAAGATCGAATGAACTTTAGCTGTGCTCAATAAACCACACTTGCATCAATTATGTCTGGGACAGCATACATTAATTTTACAAGCAGTAAACAAGTCGTAGACAAACCTAAACACATGTGCACATATGTTAACAGAACAGTTAATAATTATTTATATTATAATGCAAACAATGAATATAACTGTTCCGTGAAAGCTTTGATCTGCATGTTCTTATACTTGAAGAGGTAGCATGTTTGTAGATGCCTTTAGAAGACTAGTTTTGGTGTTGTTTTAGTTCATCTAAACTTGTAGAAATCTAGTTCTGGGTGATGGAAAATTGTGAAAAATAATGATCTGTGTTTCATTGTCTTATATTTTTGCTAGATATTACATCTGTGCTAAAGATTAACTCGATGCTACATAAATGTGTGCTACTGATTAACTCGGTGCTAGATAAACCTGTGTTACTGATTAACTTGGTGCTAGATACATCTGTGCTACTGAGAAAGTTGTACAAAGGTTGTACAAAGTACATAATTTACACAAAGATGCAGTATTGAGATGAAAAGACAAACAATATTACTCAGTTGTCAACTGGAAATATACCAGATAGACAAACACAAGCGTTCTCATTGTGAGTTTCAGTATATATATTTTGTGAATACCATATTACTTGGATATACTGTCCTGGTCATGCAGATGTCAGAGGCAACGAACGAGCAGTCTCATTGGTGAGCAATGATGTAGTTGATGGCACAGTAATGAGAGATAGGACCGACCTAATAAGGGCAATCATGAGTTTACTACAGAATGAAGAATACGATGCTGGGGTTGATAATGTGCACATACAAAGAATAACAGGAATGTATGGTAACTGCCAGTGAGAGGGGAAGCTGGACCATAGAAATGTCGGGGGTGCATCCCCTCTTATATGTTGAACTCATCCCCTCTTATATGAAGGCTTGGTATATAGTGCGCCCTCTCTTAAAAGACTCATATTATCGCATAATCAACATTTGACTGGGTCTGCATACTCTTGAACAACTGCTGGATCAAAGCATAGAACACTTATGGGAATGCCCCGTGTGCAATGATAAGAGTTTCTAATCAAGAAGAATTTATGCCTGTGTGTTGCGAGGGTCCGAAAAGGGAGGAAAGAATAGCAACACTGTGACCTATCATGCTGATTGTAAGAGGTGGCTAAGGTAGTTTGGAGGTGGAGTTGCATGTTCCACATCATATATCAAAGTTCTCTAAAAGCTATGCTGAAATCAAATGGTATCATACCTACATGCAGTGAAACACAGCCAAGCTGTAAGCCATCACCAACACTCTATTCTCCGAACTACATCTCGATGACAAACCAGAGTTTGAGAACAAAGAGAAAAAGAAAAATATACACATTTTAAAACTCATAATAAGTACTGGCACTATCTCAAAGATATTACATCAGGAACTTTGCTGGCACTACAGGGTTGGTGCACTGTTGCTGAGACTTTTGTGGTAGGCATCCAAATATCTGTTAGTTGAAGTGAATTGATATTTGCCTTAAGGGGCTGTCCATAAATTACATTAACAAATTTTTTCCAGTTTTGACCCTCTCATTCACCCATAATCAACAACGTGTCAAGAATTCAGATACCCCCCTCCCCCATAAAATAATGGTCTCCCTCCTTCCCCCTCCCTCCCTCACCCAACAAAAATGCAAGCAGAAAAAGTATGAAACAAATACAAGATTTGTTTCAAATTTGTAGCAACATTATTCAGCTTTTTTAATTGCTGTATAACAATATTGTTGACATCAACTTTTTCAACTACCTTTGTCAACACCTAACATTGTCAGAGCACTCCCCCCCCCTCCAATTTTGTGACATAATTTAACATCATAAATTAATTGGACAGTCCCTAACAAGAATAGTACAGTAGTCCTACAGATGTATGTGGAAATTTATAATCATCTAACCATTGCCAGCATGGCACATGATAATGTTGATAACTGTGTAAATTGGGTTTCTTATATATTCTACCTACAGTCTTTCACAGTCCTGCCTCAAGTAAGTCAGAAAATTTGGGGGTATCTCATTGTTAGACTAACCCATCACAGCATGCCCGTTTACTATTAATTTGTTTCAACTACCCCCATTTTCAGGCTTCTTGTGCGGTAAACCTTGTTTTTATTGTTGTATTGTTTACCTTGTTAGTTTTAACTTCCTGGTGAGCCTAACATTTGAAACTAGGCATTAGTTTGCTGTCCCTAAAGGTACCCCTTCTCCTGTGTTTGTTCTCAAACTCTTGCTGGTTCATAGTTTATAGTTTTGCTGCGATGTTTACATATTTTGAACAAACACATCAGCATAGATTTGGGTTAGTTATGAGATAGGATTATTTAAGCCCTGTGGGACAGCTAGCTCCACTCCCCAAACCTCCGTATGAAATGCATGGTAGATCACATTGTTGCTATTCTTTGCTTTCCATTTGGTCACAACATATGGGCATCATAGGTACTTTAATTTGCATTGTAGTAGGTATAATTACGTAAAACACATGGTCGATTAGCTTTACAATGTTCGCACATACTACTATAGGGTATGGGTATAAAAAAAAGCAACTAACACTATACTATACAAGACAGTTTCAAATTTCCAACTTTATGGTCTTTTTCAAGAAAACATAAGACCGACTAATAAAAATAATGTATTTTCTTCTTCTTTCCTTTCTCTTTTACCCTTTACGGGTGTCGAGGGAGATACAATGTTCTTGTTCTCGCTTTTCTGGCAACTTCAGATAATGTTATTTGGTGTTCCTGTAATGTCTCTTTGATGTTGTCGATCCAGCGTACTCTAGGTCTACCCTTGGCTCTTCTTTCTGCTTCTCCTCTCTTCATATATGCTTTATAAACTAATGAATCACTAATAAACTAATAAACTAAAAATAATGTATAAATAATAAAAATATCACAAAAGCTTTAAATGGCAGATATTTAACAGCAGTGACATCCAATGTAACAATGACGTAGATGTACACAACTATTGTCATAGAGACATGCATAAAAATGCTATGGGGAATGAGAACGAAATAAAGCAAATATGTATAAAAGCAACATGAATGACAACACAACGAATGCCCGTCCCCCAAATCTAAATAAATGAATGGTCAGTATTAAGACCAAATGGCTTAAGGGTACCAAACTCCGATATATAAACATTTTCAAGTGCATTTCTAGCTCTATCATTTGTGGTGCAAGATTTCAAAGACTTGACCAGAATATCATGTGCACCACGATGATCAGTACCATTGACATGTAAAGCGACGGGAGTAGATGTTTTATGGCTAATGGCATAAAGATTTCGGCTAATATTGTCACCCAGTCTTTTGCCTGTTTCGCCTACATAGTTTCACCTATATAGTTTCACTTACGTAGTTTCACCTACATGGGGCCTATTTCTTATCACAGCGTTTACAAATGATAGGCCCAGACATTACGGGATTCTCATGTAAGGGCATCTTTGATAGTGAAAGCGGCCTTAGGAAATTAAACGGGGCGGATCTGCACTTCATAGGAACATGTGTAACAACACCGGAATCTGCAATAAACCATGTTCAAATGGTCTTGAATATTAGCCCTGCAGTGACTGTGGACCACAGAGGTCATTAAGATTGTTGTCACGCCTATAGGCAACCAGAGGAAAGTCATGGAAAATAGCTAGATGTTTGAGGATCCATCTGGAGAAGGGAATAATGTTTGAACAAGATTTTTTTGACAGTAGAGCTATGGGGATGAAAAGTGAGGACTAGTTTAACTCTTTCAGAAGAGGAAGTACCATGAATATTAGTCAAGGTATCTTTATGAGAAAATCTGCTGACACGAAACCAAGCTGATGAAATGACACTGTCAGTGTATTAGCATATATGAAAGAAATCAATAATCTCATAGGATTTATCTAGAAAATTATCATCATTACTATATAAGCGATGAAGACGAAGAAGCTGGAAGAATGGCAAAGAGCTGCGACAAGCAGGTGTACAAGAAGAAGTGTAAAATAGAAAACTTTGTGCATCAGTAGGTTTGTAGTATACGATGTGCTACGGTAATAAGGATTAATTGTGACAATTATGTCAAGAAAATTGACAAAAATACAGATGTTAGATGTGAATTGAATAGCTGGGATAAAATCATTGAAAAAAATTAGATGATATGTGACAATTCCACCTCAATCATGTCAGTAATACCTATACCATCTTCTATGTATTTATGAAAAAGAAATGGAATACTTTTGGTACCCGCATTTCCATAAGCAGGGTCAACTTAGTGATTTTAAAATATTTCCTGTTTAAATTTGGATCTCCCATCTAGAAAGTCAGTGCACTAACGACTGAGCTGCACAGCCCCAAATAGCTGATTAGTGAGATGCTTATTGTATACAATGCTCAAGGAACATGTGCTCTCTTCTTCTGCATTCGTTCTCAAACTCCAAAAAATTTAGCAGGATGTAGTTCAGATAATGGAATGTATTGTGCCATGAATTGTTATAGCAAAGCTGTGATGTTTCCACCTTTTTTCCCTGACACATCCATTTTCTGCAATGTTTGGCTTTTATTTTCTGCAATTAAAAAAACACAAACCCCAATTAGATGCCTTTTACAACCAGCATGGCTGGTGACAGTATTATTTGAGTATTACTATTCTTTGCTCCACCTTTCTAGTCTTAGAAACTAAAAACTTGAGTTGTGATAGTGATGATGACTGGACACGGAATATGTCACAATTTCTCAATCGTGTTCCCTATTCCATGTAGTGGAGTTTCATTTTCAGCTCCAGATTCCATCTATCCATAAAACATCAGGGTTTTATGTGTACTTCTTCTCATAGACATCAGGTTGCAATGTTACTGGTGCGCTTCTCAGCCTGGCATCTCTAACTTCAAAACTTGTGCTTGCTTGGGCAGGACTATAGTCCTGCTTGATATTGGAGATGGCCAGATCAATCTTAGTTTCCAGCCTCTGTTGACTGTATATGCCCCATTTTCACTTCAAGGAGTTGGCCTTGATGGGGGTAGGTGCACTCTATTAACACAGAGTCCTCCAGTGATGTCTGTTGTCAGCAATGCGGGTGTGCAAAACAAATCTGGATCTGTCCAGTCTTTGATATTGTCTGCCCATGATTTTCTCTTGCCTCCTTTTCATCTTTATTTCAGCTGTACTCTTTGACAGGGAATAATGTCAGCATACATGTCAAAACCATGCAATTTTTTTTGTCATTTACTATTGAGTGTAGTGATTCATGTGAGCCTGTGAGATTCTCTACTTTATTTCTTAAAAATGCTCTATGGGTGTTTTTATGAAATTCTTGTCTGATGGTGAGGTTTTCCAGAGATTGTGCAAGTCTCACATGTGGTGTTATGATGCAATACTATGAAATTAAGTCTTCCACTCCAGAGTGGGTTTCATTTTCAGTCTTCCACTCTGGAGTGGGTTTCATTTTCTAGCAATTTTGAAACATGCTACTGATCGAAGGCTTGCTTTTCTCCCAGTAGTCTAGACATGGGTCTTCAGCAGAGAAAATGAGGTGGGGATATCTAGACATGGGTCTTCAGCAGAGAAAATGAGGTGGGGATATCTAGACATGGGTCTTCAGCAGAGAAAATGAGGTGAGGATATCTAGACATGGGTCTTCAGCAGAGAAGGTGAGGTGAGGGTATTCAATTTCACAATCTGACCTCTTTAGATGCCTCTTCTGACTTGAATGACTTGAATTATTACTGCTCTTTACTTCCTTCTCATGCCTCACGGGGGATGAATTGTGAAATAGACCTAATAATAGAACATTGCACTCAGGGCTACTACTACATTACACAAACAGTTTTTTTTTCCAGCGTTAAATCCCACATAGTAACCTCTTTATCTGGAATACACTTCGGCAATTCAAGTTTTTATTTTAACTTTAAAAAAACATCTCGTGGATGAATTAGTGACAATTTTAAAAATCTCAGTTTTCTTTGACATCGGTTATTGTCGTTTTCGGTTTTCACAATTTGTTTTTCTGAGAAAATTTTTATGTTTATCAGTTGCCTCGGATTCTTCAGAATTTTAGCTTGTCATAGTAACAAGAGACCATGAACGGAAGAGACCCCAGATAGTATTTTGATACTTAAGATACTTATGGAGGGGGATTCCCCTTCCAATCTCTCTCCCCTTCCTTGCAGTCTTCCATACTCCAAGAAGAGTCTTTCAGAAAAGTTAATGCCATGTTAAATGTTCATTTATTCTTTACATTAGTCTTTTATATTGATTTTATATTAATTTCTTATTGTTTTTAGTATTAAACACTATATTCTCTATAAATTATGTTTCGGTATGTATTTTGAAATGCCTAGAATGAATTAATTGGATTTACATTGATTCATATGGAACTAATTGCTTAGGTAGATAACTAGCATGGTTCTAATTAATTTATATGAAAACTAGCATGGTTCGGACATGTATGCAGGCACAATTCCTTGTCAAAAACAATACCGCAGGGAACTGTCAAGGGAGGATGAAGCAGAGGAGTGAAAATTAAGGCTGGACAGACAACATCAAGGAATGGACAGGGCAAGATATTTCCACACTCATCTTCATTGCTGAGGATAGAATTTGCTGGAGGACTCCGTGTGCTGAGGCATCCAATGTGGTACCCCTATGACCGTGAAGGATTACGGGTTTGTTGATTGATGATTGATTGAATTGCGTCGGTTTTGGATTTCGCCGATTGTTCTCATGCAGATTACTGACGAAAACCGAGATTTCACTGAACTTCTTATCATGAGAAATACTCTTTTCAACTGAGAACATTAGCCCAATTTAGTTCTTTCAGAGCTGTGATCCTCACAATTAATTAAGTTTGTAGTGAAACCAGCAACGTTTAAATATCTACCCTGTATTATGTAGCCTAATTTTTTTTTTTAATTATTATATTTTCAATTCTTTTCAACTGCATCACTTTTTCCAATTTGGTTATATCAAAGTTTTTATGCCGAAATTGGATGTGCTAGTTCTACATGGTACAAATTGAAGGATAACAAAACGTAATTCACGCTCTCTTCAGGGAAATCACATGGAACATTCGTGTTGGTTATCAGAAAGTGAACGCAGAAGAAGAAGAGATTATCAAAGCTTTTAACCATCAAAGGGATACTGGAGGTTGCGGTTCTTCTCACCACAACCTCCAGAGGTTTACTGTATATATAAATATATATATATATAGGCCTATATATATATATATATATATATATATATATATATATATATATATATATATATATATATATATTGGTCATTTAATTTGTACCGAGGTATGCTCCTTTCACCCGGAAACAGGAGTCCAATTTGGTTATATCAGGGATATTTGACCCTAAAAAATAATGAAGGTTGTGTATCGGGAAACCACAACCTCCGAGTACATTTTACATATGCACTTGCTCTCTCACACACACACACACACACACACATATATATATTTATAATTGCGACAGTAAGTATCTCCTATGATGAGACATGACATGAGTCCAAATTAGCTACGGTATATATCCTGCGATCATCAAAAATAATTGCGGTCGCAATTCAGGTAATCCTACCACCATTTTTTCGGAAGTTTGTTATTACATTACAAAGATTGTTACTATCTTGTGACTGGTGTGCGCTTAATCGCATACTGAAATTAAAATGTATGAAGAAGAAAAAAGAGTGGGAGATAGATTATCTCCCATGTTATCTGCCGTCAAAATACTTGATATTGTAATTATCTCCCTCACCATCTGCAGTTAAAATGCTTGATATTGTAATTATCTCCCTTGCTATCTGTGGATATGTGTTTGTGTGACGAATTTTCTCCAGAACGTTGATGTAATGAACTTCCTGAACCCCTCTCAGTCTTGGGATATGCGGCTTGCGTTTTCCAATGACATATTCATGTTATCTTTAATGTCATCAGACCGTCATCTTGGTCTGCCCTTTCTCCTCCTCCCATGTGCCCTGCCCTCAATTATTTGTCTTTCTAAAAAGTTGTGTCTCTTTATATTATCAAACATTTGTAGTTCGTTGTGGGGTTTTTTTTTTTTTTTTTGCAATTGTGTTTAGTAACGAACATTATGGTATCTTCATCTGTGGATATAAATGTTTAATATTGTAATTATCTTCCTTGCCGTCTGCGGATAGAAATGCTTGAATGTAATTATCTCCCCTGCTGTCTGCAGATGAATATGCTTTATGTTGCAAATCTTTCCCTTTATTTGTGGGGGGGGGGGAGACTTGGTGTTGCGATTATTTCTCTTGTTGTTGCTTCGTTCAGTACATTTGTTGATGTGCTGCCAAACCTTTTAGAACTGCTTAATGTTGTGATTATATCTCTTGGAATTAGTTAGTAGACCTGCTTGTGTAATTATTTCCCTTGATGTCGACATATAATTTATCAGTGTTGTGATTGTATCTTCTATGTGCACACATTAGAAATGCTTAATTTTGTTGTTTTATTCCTGCCACATGATACTATTGTTGCTATATTAGTGTTTTTATAATCTTCTTGCAAATAGCCATAGGTATGCGCAGTGATGTGATCATCTCCCCTTGCTGATGCATTTTCCTACTTCAAGTTATAGTAGTCTTCTACTTCACTCATTCTCAAACTCCTGCAGATTAGAAGGATGTAGTCCTGAGAATGAAATCTGTTGTGTTATAGTTTACAGCTTGACTGCAATATCTATGCCTTTAAGCCTAATATGTCTGACTTCAGCATGGCTTATAGGTCACTTTGATCTTCTATGAGACAGCCAATCCATCCACAAACTTTCTTAGTCCACTCATGTTCCCTTTTTAGTCTCTGGCAACACACAATGGTTATGGTAGTAATTTGGATTAATCATGGTTTAGTAACATTTGTTATCTTCTGTTATCATTTATTATCTTCTGTTATCATGTATTATCTTCTGTTATCATTTATTAGCTTCTGTTAGAGCTTATTATCTTCTATTCATAAGTTGTGTGTTTCTGGGCCCTGAAAGGTGAACAAAGAATATTAACAGTTGTCTGCTATATAAATCATATGAAGCAACTAAGGGAGTTAGGAATGATATTGTCTACCATGGTCTTCACTGTGATGATAAGAAAGCTGTTTATGTCATTGTGCCAACATTTCTTATTAATTTATTTTGTAGTAAAAATGGTGATGAATTTATACAATACAGTATAGGCCCTATAGTGAAATGCTTTTGAAAAATTTATTATACAATTTTTGAAAATAATGTACTATGAAATGTTACCAATGAATCATTTTCTAGATATAAACAGTCTTAATCAATATAGTATAATAGATTAATTCATTAGTTTTAAATGCTTAATATGCTTTAGCACATGTTTTCAGTTCTCCCACAAAGCAGAATATCTATTTATTGTATCACTTTAGTAATCTAATGGGTTTACACTTTCTGGTGGGTTAGATTTAGGTTTTTTCAGGATTATGGCCTAAAACTCTAAATCAAACTATCTCAAACCCTAATCCAAACTAAAATTGGAAATCTATTAAAATCACCAAAGTAAAGTAACAAGTAAATTTTCTGCTTTTTGGGAGGATTGAGGACAAGCACTTATGCTTTATTTTAATGTATTGTTTAGTATATATATATTTATAGAATTGAAAATTTATTAAATATTCATCACATTTCCTTTATTTATTCTAGCAAAGTTGAACATAAATCCTTATGTATGTAGGATTTTATGGTGTGTTTTATAGAATATTGACATATAACATATATAAGCACTTATGCATGACTGTTCACTTTATGCACTCCAGATTAAATATGGAAAAATTACCAAGTAATATCAATTCTCAGTTAAAAATTATTTTTCTAATAAAAAGCTTTCATTTTCTATTTTGTACTACCTTGCTTCACTTTTGCATATATTACTTGAAAAAGCTATATTTGTTTTGTTATTTTATTAGTTTTTTTAATTTATATGCAGAACTTTAATGCTGCTTTCTGTGCCAAAACAGACACATTTACATAAATACTACAATAGTTCCATGTTTACTTTCCTTGAAAGAACTGTAGAATTGGTATCAATTTAGCTTTAAAGTCATGTTTTTTACTGGTTCTAAGAGTATAAATTTAAAGGCCAATTTGGCAACCTTGATGGTCATCTTATATGTTGCACTCTGGGCTACTTTTAAGTGGCTCATCTTTGTATACAATGTACATGAACCTTATAAATGTGACAGTTCTTATTTTCTTCTTTACAGACAACAGAGTCTCCACCAATCAACATCATCCCTCCACCAAATTATGCAACTGGTCCAGTGGTAAGCTCAATTGGTATATTCACTTCATCATTAACCATCTCATCTGCTTAATTTATTTTGTCATTAACGTTGTGTTCTCAACAGTGGTGTGTCTTCCAATGTGTCTTCCAAAATGTCTTCCAAAGTGTATTCCAGTGTTGTGTCTTGCAAAGTGTATTCCAGCATGTCTCTTAAAGTGTTTTCCACTGCATCTTTCAAAATGTCTTCCATCCAAAGACACTGTTCTGTGATGAACTGTGTGTGTCTTCAACAGTGTCTTCCAAAGTGTATTCTAAAGTGTCTTCCAAAATGTTTTTAAAGTTTCTTTCAAAATGTCTTCCAAAGTGTCTTCATGGTGTCTTTCAAAATGTCTTCTAGAGAGCACTGTTCTATGGAGAACAGTTTATAGGTGTGTGTTCAAGTGTAGGCCAGAACAGATGTTTCAATGACTACTTAAAGTGCTGCAGGATTGACAAAACTACTACAGCTCTTGACCATCCAGCCTGGAATGGTCATATCAGTGCAGATATTAAATGTTTTAAAAAAGGTAGAACACTGCAGACGATTCAAAAGAGACAAAAATTAAAGGAGAGACAAGATTGTTTTCCATATATCTACATGTTGTTCATTCACCACAAGTGATGATGATGACCATTTGTTACATCCATTTTGAAATTCATTTATGTCCTTGATTATGATTTACTAGGTAAACCCTATTCTGCTATTGTCCTTGGACAGTTCTGGCATGGGATGACCACTGTAGATGGTTTTTGGTATACCCATGACTTTCTAGCTACTCTCCACTGTTGCACTGCTGCATTTCTCCTCTTTTCACAAGATGCTATGCCTTTTTCTTACTGTAGAGTGCCATGTAGCTCTATTTTGTGCAAGCTTTTCCCATGTATCTTGATCTATTTCAAAGGCTTTCAGTAGAGTCAAAGATCTACTACATTTGTACTCACATTGGAACAGTTCTTTCAGAGCCAAAATTGAACTCGTCAGCCATCTAAAGACACAAACAGTCAAACCCAATGACTTTTTTTTTACTCATTGCCCTTCTCTTCTCTTGCAAAGGAGGAACATTATCATCATCTTCCATCAAGTAACTCAAGTAAGCATCTAATGCTGGAATTATTCTTCTTTTGTTCGCTGATAATGTCTATATCTACAGTGTTGTTTCTTGTATAAATTGGACAGTGTTTTACATTTCTTGTTTTGTACCATAAAGTTTGACATTCATAGGTGTATCAGAAGCCAGTATGTGCATCTTAATGTGTCATAGTTTGCACATTCTTGAAGGATATGTTCTGAAGTCTGGTTGGCTTGCCCACATGTACACTTTGCTGTTGTGCCTATTTAAATTTTGTATACATATGAATGTTGGAATGAAAATACAGTACAAATTCAATTTGTTATTTAATACTCTAAATTTTTCTGTTCTTATTCTTAGAGATTCTTCTGAGAGGTTCTTCTGATTTTTCAGAGAGATTCTTATGAGATTCTGACAAAAACATAGTCTTCTAAACGATTTTTGTTTGCCGAAGATGGATGTGTTGAGCCATTGGCACAAATAAAATGGCGAAACAGCGCATTTCCATTCTCTGGACTACATTCTGCTGGAAATCTAGTAGGATTATTGCCCTGCTACAAGAAAGACCCAGCTGGAGTTTGAGAATGAACGCTGAAGAAGAAGGATTTTTCTGAGAAGATATTCTTCTGATAGATTTTTTTGAGGACAGATTCTTCTGAGAGACTTTTCTACAAGTTTCATTAATAATGCTGGGATAGGAAAATATAGTAATATATTATTGCCTACGCTACTCAGCATGACACATAATGATGGTTACTGATTCAGCGGTCCATATGCTCATAACTTTGACCCAGGCACATAAATGAGGAATGAATGTTCTGCTAGCTTTCTGCATGAAACTTTGATAGCTAATCAGCATTTGATCATTTCCATGGATTGTTGTTCTAGTGAGTCCAGGAACACAAGTTCATGATGTCAGTGGCCAGTTGTATGCTACTGAAACATGGATTGATGAACATCAGATGGCAAGATGTTAAGCAGGATACCTGTTGTCTTTGACAGAGCTGGTATTCCTAGCATTGATAATATTCTGATAGTCACAAAATTTGATGTTCAGTTCATGTAAATGTATGTCAAATCACTGTCTACAAAAGAGACCACATTGTGGTGAGATGCAGAAAGGTATACATTCTCAAGGTGACTAAAAAGAACATTATGGAGACATTAAAGACCTCACTAAAAGTCTGTGGCATTAACAATGATACGCCTAAATTGGAAGATGCAGCAGGAAATGTATAGATCTAAATTTCATACTATGGATCCCCCTCTTCCAAAAAAAAAAAAAGACGTATCTAGAGAAAAATTGAGACATTCAGTAGCTCAACACTAGAGACTGGTTATAAAGAAACAGACTGAATAAATGCCATTTAAAATGATTATACTATGCACACAAAAAGGTCATCTCCAGAGAACTCTTCTGACCCTGCAAAGCATAAAGGGGTATAAAGTGAAAAGAAAAAAGATACCATGCCCTACTTATCCAAGGACATCTCAGGCTAACGTAGGACTTATTAACCATCTACAAACTCATAGATAAGGACATCTCAGGCTAACATAGGACTTATTAACCATCTACAAACTCATAGATAAGGACATCTCAGGCTAACATAGGACTTATTAACCATCTACAAACTCATAGATAAGGACATTACTCTAACTGAATGTCATAAAGCGGATGTAACAAATGATGATCACTTGTGATTGACAAATAACAGTTAGCTGTGATATTTGCATCTTTTTTCTGGTCATATCTGACTTCAGTATCTTAGAAAAGGTCACTCAAAGTTCAAAAACGATTGATCTCATTGTATTTGGATTTCCCCATATATGTTCTGCCCCTCTTATTTCACTTGCCAAGAGCACCACTCAGTGCATGTAACTTCATAACTCAAACAATAATACTTGACGATCTCCAACAAACTTCACATTGCAAATAAGATCTCATAAGCCAGATTCAAACCCATATCAGTTAATAAATGATTTATACTTTCTTTAATTTATTTAATAAATCTTTTCTACTTATTTTCATAGCTTCATCTGATGGCATTGGATAAACCTATGGCTGGTTCTATGAGGGGCATACGAGGTGCAGACTATGAATGTCACAGACAAGCCAGAAGAAATAGTCTGCACGGAACATATAGAGCATTCTTGTCTTCGGATACTCAAAACTTGAATTCTATTATTTACTACTCTCGAGACAAGCAAGTTCCAGTTGTCAATTCAAAGGTATAAAATTGTAGGGATGTATACAATTGATTTCTTCAGACATATATTTCCATGATGATGAAGTAACCCTTTTAGTTGTGAGCAAGTAGCTCTGAGCAGCCAATAGCCTTTTTGACAAAAACATGTCCTCCTCAGCTTAGTAACTAAGGTAACACTTAAATGCATAAGTTTTACTGTATCAAAGGCATGGTTGTGTTAGGGGGGGGGTTATGAATGCATGTTTAGTCTCTGAAGGGAGACATTCCAGTGTGGCAGTATCCCAGGGTCATCATGTACTGCCAGGAGTGCAGGAAATACATCTGAAGCAAATAGTTGTTCATAAGATACTTAGAATATCATGGAAGGATAAAATCAGAAACTCAGATATTATAAACACACTGAATATTCCAGAGTGTTGGTTACTAAACACAATAACAAAAAGAAAACTACGCCTGTTTGGTCATATAAAGAGACATAACTGTTTAGAAAGACAAATAATGGAGGGAAGAGTACCAGGGAAGAGGAGAAGGGGCAGACCAAGAAGACGATGGACTGACGACATTAAAGATAACATGAATACATCGCTAGAAAATGCAAGCCACATCGCCCAAGACAGAGAGAGGTTCAGAGAGTTCATTGGGAAGACAACGTTCTGGAAGGAATACGTCACATGACACCATCAAATCTGCAATGATGGTACACCTAGCATTTTCCACCACCTATAAGTCTGCCACAGAAGGAGAAAGGTACAATGTTCACTGGCCTGCACCTCTCTATCATCCATGAGGACCATTTGACAGAATACAAAAGTAAGAATTTAAGGAACAACATGCAATGAAAATAATGTATTCACAGATGACAACTTGTCAGCCCATCCCCCAGATTTCCTTAGACACCTCCTCTGACATAACTTGAAAAATGACAGTGGCCCTAATCTTTTCACCCTGAACTAGACTCCAGGCATTCATTATCATATGCTGATATATTTTTATAAATATATATTTGTAAATTTATATACTCTATATAGCAAATCCAATTATATCAATTTGGTCCGGACCAGCAAAGTATGTATGTAATAACAGAGATTCGCTATATACATTACAAACAATAAAGAATAAATATAATAAAAGATTTGAAAGGTGTTAAATAGGGAAATTTTTTATAATAGGATGTAAAGTAAAGTGAAGTAATCCATAGCATTTATTAATGCTGTAGGGGGTTGAGATATTAGCGATCTCTCATTTCAGAGACTCTGCAAATGAGGGTGGTACCCATTTAAGGCTGGGTCAACCCGGGAGCCGTGGCGATCTGAAAAACATTTATGCCTCAACTGGGGAATGAACCCAGGACCACTCATAATAGGATGTGCTATATAGGGGTTCCACTGCATTTGTAAAGTGGTGCTTTATTCCTGTATATTCAAAAGTACATATTTGTATATGAATATTTTGTATATCGTCATTATCAGGTGTCATGCCGGCTGGCGTAGGTGATCATGGCTCTCTACAGCTCTTTGTCTCCAGTATTATGTATCAGAATCATTGTTGTTTCCCTGCCATGCCAGGTTGTTAAACTGTCTAATATTTTCTCAATTTGTCACCCTCTATCTCTGTATTTATTTTGTATATAGGCCCCTAAATACTTTATAAAATATTGTATTTCTATAGGCATATTTTCAAAAGTATATATTTCTATAAGAATGTATTAAATAAAAAGTTTACATTTTTACAGGTACATATTCTAAAGTGTATATTTGTGATGGCAAACAATAAACCAATAAATTATAGGCCTAAGCATGTGATAGCAACTACATGTAGGCCTACTTGATAAAGATTTGGAACATTAGATGGTATAATAAGATCAGAAACGAAAATGTTTGTGTGAGAACTGGGTGGGATCTTATTTATTCTCAAATCATGTCTTGGAAATAGAAATTGATTGGTCACATTCTGAGTAAGGTAGAAAAGTGTATTGCAAGACAGGCATTCATATGAAATCTATAGAGAAAGAGAAGATAGGGGACACTAAGAACAACCTGGTAAAGAAATAATGAAAGTTCTAAATGATTTGGAAAAATCTGGAGAAGATATCAAAGGATAGGTTGACTGGAGAGTATGTTCTATGCTTATGAGGACATGGGGCTTGATCTATATATTATATTTAGGCCCTTATATATGCATGTGTGTGTATGCAAGCTTGTGTAAGAAATAATTATGGGTAAAGGTAAAATTAGGTACCATAGCAGCAACTACGTCAGGAATGAAGATAATTTTTAATGTACTAAATTGCAGTAACTGTTAGGTGAGGTAGCCAGTTCCCTTCCTTGCTGTGTTTACCTAGCTGAAGCACTAAGTACCCATTAGCAAAAAATATGTTTGACTATTTTTGACTTAAATATATATTTGACTTAAATATTTTCACAGATGCATATTTCTGTTAGTGGTGATATTTTTTGATGTGTGGTGTTGCAGAATGGTATATATCAGGCAGGTGAAAGCAAAATTTAAATAAAAAAACTCTTAGAGGCAAAAATGACTACTAAAAGGACACACAAAAATGTAGTCTTGCCTAAGTTTCTTTTTACCTACCACGTCAGTTTTTAGCCTTTTCATTTCCGCAGACCCTCTATACATATAGCTCTCTTCAGCAGACCCACTATAAATATAGTTTTCGTGCTCAGGCCTACTGTAAATATATTTTCTTTCTGCAGACTCACTGTAAATATATGTTTTGTCCACACACCCACTATACGTATAGTTTTATTCCGGAAACCACCTATAAATATATTTTTCTTTTGTAGACTACCTATAAATATATTTTAATTCTGCAGACCCTTATAAGTAGGCTTATAGTTTTCTTCCACCGACCAATATAAGTATATTTTTTCTTCCGAAGTCCCCCAATAAATTTCTTTTTCTTTCACAGATATCCAAAATATTCCATGCATAAAAATTCTTAGGAATTATCAATGACTTATCTATCTATAAATGTATCTAATTGTGTAAATGACCACATACAGTATTTATTAGTTTTAGTCTTTCTATTTTATATCTGACAATTTATCTATTTATTTCCAGTAAAAATTGGTATAGAAAATTAATGCGTCTTCTTTGTGTGCCATTCAATAAATGGATGTCCTCCTTAAACAATGGCAAACTACAAGAGTAATGTGCCAAGAATCATGTTTCAAGATGACAAGACAATTGAGATGTAGTTTTTAAGTAGAAGGATGGATGAAAATTCCATGAACAGTAAAGAAAACTAACGTAGAAGTTGCTGAGAGGAGTAAAACAACAAATCATAGTAAAAATTAGAAGCAGAAAATCAAGATATTTAGGGCATGTGATGAGAAAAGTAAAACTTGAACATTTAGTAACCACCAGAAAGATAAAGGGGAGAAGAGACAGAGGAAGACAAATAGAAAAATTTCTGGATGGGTTGTCACTGTGGCACAAAAAGAATTCACCAACTGAACTTATTAACAACACAAGAAACAGAGAGTTGTGGAGAAGCATGATCACCTACACCACTCAGCATGGCACTTGATTGATTAATTGATTGTAGGCATATACGTAACAGTTCATAACATTTTAGTTGAAACACATGAGTTAACTTGTTCCTTTATCTTTCTGCTATTGACAAGTTAACTTGTTTTTTGTTTTCTATCCCCTCATTGCTAAATACTATTTCCTTCTGAAATCGTAAAACCATAAGGTATATATTTTGGTGTCAATAGAAACCAGTACCATGGAAGCTCTCTTATGTTAGAAAAGTATTTAGCACAGAAGATTCATTGAGAATTTGGCATCTAAAGGGTTAAACTTCATGATTCCCTAATAAGGGTGCAATTTATATATCAGTAATTTGTTATAGTCGTGCACTAAACTATTGCCATGGTCTAGTTGGATTTTATTCATGTATTTTATTTCAGGGTCAAATTCTGTTCAACTCTTGGAATGATCTAACGGATGGGTCTGGTGCATACTTCAATAATATGACTCCAATCTACTCGTTTGATGGCAAGGATGTGATGATAGATGGACAATGGTAAGTGATAGTGATAAGTTAGCTGTAACAGCAAATGTAGGTTTTTCACAAAAACCAATTAATACAGTCATGTAAATAGATAGCTCGAATAGTCTAGAGGTTAGATTGATGTTGAAATAAATCTCCTGATGCCAGAACCATTAAAGAAATCAAATCAAATTATAATTTGTTATACAGCTAGTAAAGTAGAGTTGGTAGACCACTAAAATGAAAGTCAATGCTTCAGAAGGTTAAAAGAGGATGGCTTGAATAGGCAACCTGCATAGATACCTAAGCCATTCAGAAACTTTTATGGATTTGCTGTCCAACTCACTCTGGAGTGTGTCGAAATGAGCGAACTGACATGCTGGCTATAAGGGCACTTGCGATGTGTACTTTAAATATGGACAAAGGTAAGATCATGAAAGGAATACTGGATCACATATTAGAAAACAATCAACGCTGAACAAATCATTAATACAGAGATTGCAGAAATTTGTGAGAAAGCGTAGGACAAGCAGAGAAGGGCAAGAGGGAGGTCAAATTAGACGCATGAAAAATAAGCTTGGGAAGGAAACAATAAGTATACATAGTGCCTACTTTTTACCATCTACATGAAGTGCTGAAATTTGTGTATACTCTCTGTAAGGTTATAAGTGTTTTGTTTGCACCAATGTCTTAGCATACTTTTTGTTAATGTTCAACTGACCTTTGTTGTTACTGTCACCATTATCTATCAACATAGGCCACAAAAGATTATCTGGCATGGTTCAAATGGCAAGGGAGAGCTCATGAATGACAGATTCTGTAGCAAATGGAATTCTGGGTCAACAAATAATATGGGACGTGCTAGCTCACTGATGAAACACAAGCTATTGGATGAGGAGGAGTACACGTGTAATAACTCATTCATAGTTCTGTGTGTAGAAAACACAGCTCGACACAATTAATAATGTTTAATTAATAAATATGCTGTTTGCTTGTTAAGTTTTCTAGTTGGAAGTGTAACTGCTGCCGTGGTTGTCATTGAAAAACAATTTTTTTTTAAATTGAAGAACAAACTACAGTTCAAAATATGTGAATATATGTTTAAATTTCAGCATTTATATGTGTGTGATGTTTATTAAATTGTTTAATATTTGTGCCTGGAGATGGACTTCTTTTGTCAATAAATTCTCCCTTACTGCAAAGATTGTTTACTGCTGAAAGTTATATTGTTGTTTTTTTGGTATGTGCTGAGCGAGAGAAACAATAAAGTGCATTGTATGATTGAAAATATATTTTAAAAGTGTATGATAAAATTGCAAATATTATTATTTTAAAAAATAGATGTACAGTTGCATCTGTGTACATCAACATTCACAGCCATGCTTGTCACAATGGCTGCTTATTATAGCGCTTCCAATTATGTAATCTTTGCTGTCACAAAAGCTGTCTTTCATAAATCATAATAGTCTATCTAGACAGTCTAACTCTAGGACTGTTCGATACATTATATTTTGCATTTATTGACCAGCTATTTCCAGGACTATATTATATAACAGACTGAAAATTAGAACCAACAACACAAACATAGACCACTATGTTCTTTGAAAAACTATAGAACAGTTACTTTGTCCTGGAAGAGACTGGACTTAAGAACAGATCTAAATATTTAACAGAACATGTAGACCCTCTAATATGAAGCTACCATTATTCTATGTATTTACTTTGTATTTGTGTTTTGATTCATCATTTACTAAGTATTAGATTTTAAGGAATCCTTTGTCTATATATAGGTCCTATATCTATATAAACCTAGAAGAAATGTTTTATTTAATGAAATTACAGGCTCACTTTATTGTAGACTTTATTAATGGAATAGATTGGTACAAGACTGTTATCGCAGAATCATGATTGATAATGCTTCTGCAGAGAACATTTCAGACACGTCACTGCTCAATAAAAACATGCTAGAAGAAAGACAAAAGATGCACATTGTCAATTATTCGTCCCATGCATGTTCAAAATGGAAGGAAAATCCAGGCATTAGCCATAGTTGGACACATTGCTATCATCACTATCTACATCCAAGTTTAGCCCACATGGTCTTTGTTGGCTAAGATGGATGAATATGGTCATTGTTGGCTAAGATGGATGAACATGGTCTTTGTTGGCTAAGATGGATGAATATGGTCATTGTTGGCTAAGATGGATGAACATGGTCTTTGTTGGCTAAGATGGATGAACATGGCCATTGTTGGCTAAGATGGATGAATAACATATATAACTACTTCCTTTTATTTCCCTGTGGAGAATAGAGCTGCCAATGTCACTTTCCAATGGCTTCTCTGCTGGCCTGCCCTCTTCATCCATGTCCATGAGTTCCCATTTGATGTGCTATCTTCCTCTGCTGTTCTCCAAATTTTCCTATATTTTCCAACTATCTTATTTCTCTGTGTGTTCCAATCTAGAACCTGTCTGGTTATGTTGTCACCCTTCTTCCTGTGTGTGTATCCTGTCCATCTCCACTTTCTAGCTTTTATCTCTACCTCCACTATGCACAGGTGTGTTTTCTTCTTCCACCAGGAACTGGTGTGTTCTCTTCCACAACTCATAATTTGGTATCAACTCTGACCATCTAATTTAAAGTAAATGACAGAGACATCTCTAGATAAATATCTAAAAACATCTGCAGCTTTGATGCGATTCTCTGGGTGACATGCCTTGTTATATCAAAAACTTAAAAGGTAAAGACACATAGTAATGGAAGAATCAGATTACAGGTTATGTATACATATATATATAAATATAATTTTGTCTACCTTCACAAATACATGTTTCAATTAATATTACTTTCCATCCACAAAGTAATTATATTACAGTCTCAAAGTAATTTCTTACAGGATTACATGAACTTCAGCATACCTGATCATTTAATATAATTCTTACCTAACTATGGTGGAGATGTGTCTGTGGTTGAAAGAGGCATCTATCCTTCAGCGCCAAACATGGTGCATAGGGCAGAAACTAGAGCTCTCCAGTTTTAGTAATTTGATACTACTCTATGTAATAATTTTGCTGTGTGGTCCCCATTTTCATGTGTGTAGTGGCAGTCTGTTTTCTTACATTTTAAGTACATTCTAAGTACAATATAAGTCCATCATTTTCTTATTATTATTGTAGAAACATATTTTAAAGGGCTATGCCTCACCAAACTAGCTACCCCTCATGTAGTCATTTAATTAATTTAGTCATTTTTTGTATATACAATTTTTGGGTAAGAACATGTGTGGACAGGCTCAAGTGATAAAATTGTTTAAAATCTTTTGATATATTTATTTCAGGAAAAGCATATAGTTATATCTATGGTGGTTGACAAAATACAGCCCATGGGCCAAATCCAATCAGCCACGCCCATTATTCTGTTCTCCCCTCCCAGGTTGATATGAAAGTACTATTTACGCTGGCTCTACAGCTAAGAAAACACTTAAGGGATAAATGTACAGTGTCTGGGAACAATCCAATGCACCACAGATGTGAGAGTTGGCTGGGGCAACACATGGCAATAATGAAAACAAATGAAATATGTAAATAGTAGTCTCAATACCAAAGTACATAGTACTCTAACAAAATCAACAAAAAAAAGATGATGTTTCAACTAAAAAACCTTCCTCAGAACAAAACTAAACAACAACAAAATTAACATTACCAATAAAAGACAGCATTAAAGGAAGAGAAGAGAAAAAGTAAAAAACACAAACAAGAATGTGAGAGATAAAATGAAATGGAGATTAAATCAAGTACTATGTGAAGGGGGAAAAAAGGAAAACAAAAGAACAAACATAATCAAATCAAAATCTACTTATCTGAAATGTGTTATCCAGTGGAGTTGAACTTAAATATGGTATCCAGTGGAGTTGAACTGCAAAGTAGTAAACAGAAAGCACTACTTGAAGCTTTAAAAGAAGTAAAAGAAACAGCTTTATGGCCCTATATCACACACACAAAAAACTCAAATTCAGCTTGGCAACCTATAAAAAGGCTGCCACTTTGTTATACTTCAATACATGAATGATAGCTTTTGTTACCATTGAGCTATGTCAAATATAAGATTTCATACCATTTTTCCATCTGCTCAAGAAAACTGAGCACTTATAGGACTGTATGGAGTGCAGTAACCTAGTCTTTGTTAACCCTTAGATCATGCCAAATTCAATGTGTTAGGTGAAAAATTGTAAATACAGCAACATTGCTATAAACTAGCAGTGTAATGTATCCATACTCTCTGGCTAAAGTCATACTAAAAAAACATTCTGTTTGTCTGCAAGCAAACATAAACACATTTTTTAATGTGTGTAGTAGAATATTTATCAACCGAAGACGGATGTACCAGGCCATTGACACTAATAAAACATCAACATAATGCATTTCCATTCACTGAACTACATCCTGCTGGAAATCTAGTTGGACCATTGTCCTGTTACAAGAGAGATCTAGCTGGAGTTTGAGAATGAATGCTGAATAAGAAGAAGATAGAATATTTGAAATTTGATGAAGTGCATTATTCAAGGGAATGTTCGACATTGGCCTAAACAAAATTGTAGGCTATTTCCTGTCCTAAAGACAGGGTTACCAGATTTTGAACATAAAAAGCCCAATATTTATTAATGTTAAGTAATGTAAATTATTGGTAGTGTTAATTTATTTTTTCAGAAATCATGATGTGACAGGGATGAATAACAACATATAATTAATTATAAACCTTGAGAACATTTTCAAATTGTAACTCCATTTGGTTCTTAATAATCAAGAAGGTGTTGACTTTTCATATTCAGTTTGTATACATCTGAGAACATCAAATTTGTATACATGTGAGAACATCAAATTTGTATACATGTGAGAACATCAAATTTGTATACATGTGAGAACATCAAGTGTTTATACATGTGAGAACATCAAGTGTATATATATGTGAGAACATCAAGTGTGTATATATGTGAGAACATCAAGTGTGTATACATGTGAGAACATCAAGTGTGTATATATGTGAGAACATCAAGTGTGTATATATGTGAGAACATCAAGTGTTTATACATGCGAAAACATCAAGTGTGTATACAAGTGAGAACATCAAATTTGTATACATGTGAGAACATCAAGTGTTTATATATGTGAGAACATCAAATTTGTATACAAGTGAGAACATCAAATTTGTATACAAGTGAGAACATCAAATTTGTATACAAGTGAGAACATCAAATTTGTATACATGTGAGAACATCAAATTTGTATACATGTGAGAACATCGTTTGTATACATGTGACGACATGTATAATTTTATCACAAATTCAACCAGTTAAACTTCTCTTATGAAAAAGAGATTTTTTTATCCTGATTTGTTTAGACTCTGAGACAAAGCATCAAAAATTGGTACTGTCATGGTTTTACTGAGACATCTAGTCATCCTGCTCATGGACACTGTAATAAATTAGTCTGAAAATGGATACTTGACTTGACTGTAATCTAAAAACAGATGAGGATCAACCATCTCACTTCTGATTCTATAATCTAGAACTGTAAGGTCTCTACAACTTCATATGCCATGCCATTTTACATAATAATTTTACCTAAATATTCTTCTTCCTCCTCATTTGCTCATACAGCCACATTGATCTCTCGTATAAAGTTGGAGGTCTTTCTCAAGCTTATCACATCATCATACAATTTTTTCCTTCAGGTTGATAGGGGAGAGTGACATCTCTGCTCTACGTCCCTTATAACAACTACAGCCGTCTTGGAGCACATGTTCTACTGTCCATATGTGTCAACTTATTTTTTTATAAATCCGTATTTTTAACAATTTATTTCCGTATTTCAATAAAAATGTCAGTATTTAGCACCTAAATAAAAATCCATAAAAACCCTACTAATTTTAATTTTTTTAACAATTTTTATTTTTTTTCCCCTCAATATGAGTGTGTGAGATAAAAATGTCCACACTAGTAATAATTACTAGGAAATTTAACACCAAGTGACCTTTTTTGTTTAGTTTTTTCATTTTGGATTTTTGGAGGTTTTTGGGGGGGGGGGCGAAATCCATATTAATACAGAAAATCTATACTAGTTGACATCTATGACTGTCTTTCCAGGTCTTGGAGTACATGTTCTATTGTCTGTCCAATTCTTGGAGCAAATGTTCTATTATCTGCTTGCTTCGCTACATATGTTCTACTCTATGCTTGCTTCACTACATGTGCAAATGCCTGTCATATTAAATTTTAGCATAGTGTACACATGGTGGCTGATTCAATAGATCTCTATCTAATAGATAAGTAAATCCAATCCCATAGATAAGGGGTTATTTGGGGTGTTCATTCTCCCCATTAGCAAATCTGAACATGACTTAAGTTTCAGGTACTTTACGAAAAGGTCAATAAAGACCCCCTCCCTTTGCGATTTTCATGAAAAGGTCTTCAAATTTCCTGTCAAATAGTGAAATTTACATATAAAAAAGAATGAATGGCTTTTTTTTAAATGGTACAACACTCTCATTAAGGTACATTTTTTTAAACGGTACAACACTCTCATTAAGGTACACTTTTTTTAAACGGTACAACACTCTCATTAAGGTACAATTTTTTTTAATGGTACAACACTCTCATTAAGGTAATCATATCTAAGGCCCTGAGTAAGCCTCATTATGATACAGTACTTAGACGATAATATGATTTATGTGATTGCCATCTTAATCAATAAACTCTTCACTTATAAAACTGTATAAATATTATTATATCTTCTACTTCAGTGTTTATTCTCAAGCTCTTGCAAATGAGCAGAATGCCGTTCTGAGAATGGAATACATTGTATCATGGTTTACAGCTTTGCTGCATCTTTTGGCCTGGCACATCTGACTTCAGCACAGGTTTCTCTGTCACTTTTACCCTATATGGGTCCAATACCTCCACCCCATAATCTTTCAGTCGCCTCTTATGGCATGCATAAAAGGTGAACAGAGTTGCTATTCTTTGTTTCCCTTTTGATCTCTGACAATACATGGTCTGTCAATACTGCATTTTACCAGTTCAGGCGTTGCAGGGAGGGGATTGAATATCTGTGTGATAAAGGCCGCATGCTCTTGCTGTCGCCACGTCATGTACAGGATGAGTTTTTTAATTTACCCTACGACAGAAAAAAACCCAGTCCTTACCAGGGATCGAACTCTAGACCTCACTCGTGTGAGACTAGAGAATACATGGTCGATATTATGATATGAAGCTATATTCTTTTTTTTCTCACAATCCCACTGGTTAGCTGGAAGTAGAAGTCAAATTTATAAGTTATAATTTTATTATTATAAATTATTATTATTAATGTTATTGTTATTATTATTATCATTATTATTGTGAAAATTGGAGAAACAAGATTGTTAAATGGGAAGCAGAATTAGCTTCCGATCTAATCATCATGCTACAGCTAACAGCACTATCTTTCAAGACCATACTTATACTTAGAAGAGAGTGCTATCTATGTAACATGTCCTTTACAGAACATTGTCCTCACTGTCACTTTATAAGCCTCTTGGTTCTGTGCAGGCTGTCCAGCCTCTTCAGAAGTTCTACAATATCCTGTTTCCATCATAGTCTTGGTCTGCCCTCCATTATTAATCTATCTTTTGAAACTATTGTGTCTTTTCATATATGTTTAAAGTATGTTAGTTTGTAGTTTGTGTTTTTTGATAGTTTTGAGGAGTCAGTCTTCTAAGTTCAGGTCTTTGCAGACGTCTGCATTGGTTTATCTTTCTGTGCATGATATTCTTAGGACCTTTCAATAGCATTGTATTATAAATGCCGATATTTTCTTTTCCATTTGCGGATGTGATTGCCCACAAAGAGAGAACAGGAAGTATAAGTCTCTGACTGTAGATACTGAGGACAAGAAACTCATCTGCAAAAATGCCCATAAGGTAGATTTTGGGATTAATACAGATGAGTAATCCGCCACCAGCTGTGAATAGGTAAATTTTGGGATTAATACAGATGAGTAATCCGCCACCAGCTGTGAATATAGGCCTTTACTATTTCCTCATGTGAAGTTCACAAAGCCAGAGGGGTCTTTACCACAACAACAAATTTGTCATAATGTAAGTACTAGACTTGCTGGAATCATAAGCCTATCCACATGCATGCATATTGGATTACTCTATTTTGAATATTATTCAGAGTTAAAACAGGTATGTGTGTAGCTGATTGGGGGGGGAGGCATTGGAGAGTGCTCTTGGACATAACTGCAAAATCACCGTCATCTTTGTTCCTGGACATGCCAGCTCTTCTTTTCGTGTGTAAATTTCGTGTTATTTCCCTTTATGCCTTGCAGCATCAGGGATAGAAGAGTTCTCTGGAGATGGTGTTTTTTTGTGTGCTTCATATGGTTATTTTCATTGATTTTTTTATTTCTTTAATCTATTGTTTGCATGGTCTGCCCCTGGCTTTGTATCCATCATGTCTGTATAGTAATGCCTTTTGAGAAGCACTGTCTGATGGTAGTCTGGAAGCATGTGAAAACCACTTAATCTGTTGTCTTCTGATGTAATCCAGGATTGGCATTGTGTTTGTTAGTCTGCTGAAGTTTGTAATCCAAAATTGGTATTGTGTTTGTTAGTCTGCTGAAGTTTTAATTTCTGATTCTATCACTAATTGTTACTTTTGATAATTCTATGTAGACAGGTCATTTCTGTTGTGACAAGTTTTCTTTTGGTTTTTGTTGTTGGTGTCCATATTTGATACTGGTAGCATAGTGATGGTATGATGATTGTTTTATATAATGCAATTTTGGTGTTCATGTTCACATATTTATTTTTGAAAATAGGGAACATCTGCCCTAAGACATGCCAATGTGGAGGCAAAATTAGCAAGTCAAAAAGTTGGCTGGTTCTGTGACCATAATAATAATAATAATAATAATACCTATAACCCGTCAGGGTTGTAGGGGTGCCACACTGGATACACCAGCACAAAAAGTCCTACAAAGAACTCTCACCTCAGCCATTCAGAGAAATGAGTTTATACAAAAATAATACCCAGACCATTCCTTGATGTTATCAATCCAGGACTTTCTCTGTCGTGTCCTTCCACCCTCATCATTATTCATATTGTACTGATATTCCAGAGTAGCATTTCTATGATCAGGATTTTACTTAATGGGGTCCAAATCCTCTATGATACTTCACTTATCAGCAAGCAGAAAAACACAACTGTTGTTCTACGCCATGTTGACCAGACTTGCAACCATATCAGTTGGTTAATCTATTGATAGAACAGACATACTCAATGCTCTATGAGATTCTGTATGATTTCAGGAATTTGAGATCCATGAGCAAGAATCAATATCAAGAATGTATCAATTGGAAGTGAGAATCAACATGGCCCACAGAGAACATTTAACAGAAATATCAATTGGAAGTGAGAATCAACATGGCCCACAGAGAATATTTAACAAAAATATCAATTGGAAGTGAGAATCAACATGGCCCACAGAGAACATTTAACAGAAATATCAATTGGAAGTGAGAATCAACATGGCCCACAGAGAACATTTAACAGAAATATCAATTGGAAGTGAGAATCAACATGGCCCACAGAGAACATTTAACAGAAATATCAATTGGAAGTGAGAATCAACATGGCCCACAGAGAACACCTAACAAAAGTTTCTAGAATAACGCTCAAGCAACACAATTGGAACCATTAGCCACTCTACACTGAGAGATTTACTGAAACAGATATCTGAACACCTATATACATGTCCAGTGTGAGAAGGAAACCACCATAGTTAGCAATCAGATCATTATCTTTGCATACAGGACACATAAGTGCTCTGATCTCCCCCTCAGTTTATCTGCAATTACATAATGACTGACAGTTCCCAGTCCTTTTTGGTTGACAAACATTCAGTCAAACTGAAATTAATCTGACCACTCTACATTTCAAGTCCAGCTTCTGAAATCTCTGGTGACTCTAAATTTAAAGTCCAGCTTCTGAAATTTCTGGTGCCTATACATTTCAAGTCCAGCTTCTGAAATCTCTGGTGACTCTAAATTTCAAGTCCAGCTTCTAAAATTTCTTGTGACTCTACATTTCAAGTCCAGCGTCTGAAATCTCTGGTGACTCTACATTTCAAGTCCAGTTTTTTATTCTAGACATGAAAAAGGAACCCACCCCATTAATTTCATTTGACCTTGCAGTTTCTTGTAAGGAGTTTACTATGTTGATCTGATTAATTTCCCTGCCACTTGATATAGCTTATCTATCTGCTCTCTCATTGCCTCGAACACCCAAATGATCAGGCACGAAAATAAATGTGACTTCCAATTTCAATCTTTCTACAGCCTCAAGCCACTGTTCTTGAATACAGCCCATCTGTACTTTTATGATCATGTCCATCAAGCCACCGTTCTTGAATACAGCCCATCTGTACTTTTATGATCATGTCCATCAAGCCACTGTTCTTGAATACAGCCCATCTGTACTTTTATGATCATGTCCATCAAGTCACTGAGGATGCAGACATGAGTTTTGTCTGTGTTCTCATGCACGTTAAGACCTTAGTCACTGCTATAATCTACATAGTTATGATACTTGTAGTCACAGTGAAATCTCCACTCTCCTCTCTATCAGTCTTCCCTACACACTGTGCTGTGAAGACACACGCACTAAGTACACATCTAATAACAGAACCATCAGTGTATATAGCCATATCACCTTTCTTGGAATTCTCACTGATCAATGTTGGAACTTCATATTCAACAGCAGTAGGGCACCACTTTATACTTTCTCTGTTAAGTATTATTACTACCTGGAAGGAAGTCTGGCAATCTTACGGGGACACCTATCCGGACCAGATATCGCATATTCAAGCAAGCGCACGCTTTGTATGACTTCTTCAGCACACCCCATCCAAAACTTTCCTCTCTTTAGTCTACTAACTTTCACACTCTGTATTTCAGTATGCAGTGGGTGCTCTATATCAGCACTGATTTGGAGTTAGGCTCTTGCTCTGTACAACTGTAATCATGTTCCATAGTCAAGTAAGGATCATAGTATTAGTACAGATTTGTCCCTTGTACACCTAAGAATATTACACATTACCTCATTCTGTATCTTATCCAACCTTTCTGCATATGGCTGAGCATCATAATTACAATGCATACTCTATCACAGAAGCAACCAAACCCTGGTATAGAAGAAATAGCAACCTCTGTTTACTCTGATCAGCAGACATTACTTTCATTGCTGAGAGTTCTAACCAACACACCCAAACCTATTACAGTCACATCCCATTATAACAACTAGGTCTGTACTGACAAAATATATATGTACAAACAGAAATTCACTATGAGTTATGACTTCAGGTTGTCATCAGCACACTCCTGACAAGTCCTGACACACTCCTGACAGGTGCTCACTCCAATCCTCATCTCAATAAATTCATCAGTGTAGCATCTGAGTTTCCGTTCTGTGCTAATTTATCAGTCTATTCATATTCTTCTTCTTTGGCGTTCAGCATCTGTGGTCATGCTATACCATCAGGCCTGTCGTCAAGACGAAGTCCACTGTCTTCTCCAGGTCACATTGGCCACTCAACAGCCTTTGCCCCAAGTCTGTATCCTCTGGTCAGTTCTGCTGTCTCTGTTCTTTGTATGTTGGGCAGTCCTAAAGTATGTGTTCCGGGGTCTGGGTTCCGGATCCGCATGGACATTCATCCGTGCATGAGATCCTCAATCAGTAAAGGTGACCCAACAGTCTGCAGTGGTCTGATCTAAGGCGAAATATTGTGGTCTGTTGTCTATTTATATATCTTTTATGTTTCACTTTATGAGCAGTTTTATGTAACTGAATATTTGTATATTAGATGAATGACAGTAAAACTATGCTGCATCCTTTGAAGAGCAGAAGGATTGTCTATTTGCACTGACATATGTCACCACAGACTGCATTTTTAATTAAATGCAACATTACATTGCTTCTGTGTAGTCACCAAATTTTGCTCTGTGTCACTTCTACAGCTGTGTACTCACCAAATTTTGCTCTGTGTCACTTCTACAGCTGTGTACTCACCCAATTTTGCTCTGTGTCATTTCTACAGCTGTAAAAATATTCCATAAAAAATAAACAAACTAATCAACAGCCTCCGTGTTCATAAAAATTAGTCAACAGCCTCCATATCCATAAAAAATCTGTCAACAGTGTCTGTGACCATCGCAAATTAGTCAACAGCCTCAGTGTCCATAACAAATTAGTCAACAGACTCAGCTTCTATAACAAATTAGTAAACAGCCTCCAATTCCATAACATATTAGTCAACAGTCTCAGCTTCTATAACAAATTACTCAACAGACTCAGCTTCTATAACAAATTAGTCAACAGCCTCCAATTCCATAACATATTAGTCAACAGTCTCAGCTTCTATAACAAATTAGTCAACAGACTCAGCTTCTATAACAAATTAGTCAACAGCCTCCATGTCCATAACATATTAGTCAACAGTCTCAGCTTCTATAACAAATTAGTCAACAGACTCAGCTTCTATAACAAATTAGTCAACAGCCTCCAATTTCATAACATATTAGTCAACAGTCTCAGCTTCTATAACAAATTAGTCAACAGACTCAGCTTCTATAACAAATTAGTCAACAGCCTCCATGTCCATAACATATTAGTCAACAGTCTCAGCTTCTATAACAAATTAGTCAACAGCCTCCAATTCCATAACATATTAGTCAACAGTCTCAGCTTCTATAACAAATTAGTCAACAGACTCAGCTTCTATAACAAATTAGTCAACAGCCTCCATGTCCATAACATATTAGTCAACAGTCTCAGCTTCTATAACAAATTAGTCAACAGCCTCCATGTCCATAACATATTAGTCAACAGTCTCAGCTTCTATAACAAATTAGTCAACAGTCTCAGCTTCTATAACAAATTAGTCAACAGTCTCAGCTTCTATAACAAATTAGTCAACAGCCTCCATGTCCATAACATATTAGTCAACAGACTCAGCTTCTATAACAAATTAGTCAACAGACTCAGCTTCTATAACAAATTAGTCAACAGCCTCCAATTCCATAACATTCTTATCAGATTTTCCACATAAAAACTTTGTAATATTGAAAAATCCACCATTTAGTAATATTGTAATATTTAAAAATTCAACGTATAGTAGTGTCGCTAGATGTTTGGTTTATATGTATCTCAATTTTCAATGTACATATTAAAGTCATGGTAGTTCTTTACCATCTTCTCACTGCAGTAGCACAGGAAAGAATTCACTAATTCTCAACTGACAAATATTCTTTCATTCTCTGTCTTGAAGTGCACTTTATTAACCCTTTACTTGCTAATATTGTTCTCAGTAACCGATTCCAGCTGTGCCAAATTCTTTCCCAAATAATTTTTCCTCTGTGCTGAATCCTTCTTTTGGTCTAAAAATTAAAAGAACTCTCATCATGCTGGATTTTTATTGGCACCAGAAAATATATACCACATGGATGGATGGTTGACACAAACTGGCATTTGGCAATTTCAGAGTGAAATCATTTTTAGCAATGAGAAGATAGAATACCACACAAAAAACAACTCATCAATAGCAGAGATAAAGGAAAGAATAAACTTTTTCATAGCAGCTAATGTGTTAACGAAATCAGCTTTTGTTAAATATTTACTATTATATTCAAATTAATAATTTGTTATTCTTGTATCGAATGAGTGGGCAGCTGTAATGATTGTGTTGGTATGGGAAAAAAAACACAATGTTAAGAGTAGTCAAATAATTACTTTTTCTGAAAGTATTGCATTTACTTTGTTACCAACATATTCTTGTCTTCTGTGCTTAGAAAGTGATTATTACAAATTAAGATAGGAATAGGTCTATTATTGGAACTCATAAAACTATTATGTCTTGTAGTAGAACAAATAAACATAAATTTAATCTAAAGTACTGTATGTCTCTAACCAATGGTTTTATGCCACAGGTGGGAAAAAAACAAATAGGCCTACATGCACAGGTCAAATCCTACCTGAAAAACCATTTTTACTAGCCCATCAGGTTATATTATGACTAGTATATGCACTGCATGGGCAAGGTACCAGATTCGAATCCTGCCGCAGGCAATTGTGCATCTGAACCATTAAAAAAGCAGTGGTAAATTACTAAATGTAATTTATACAATCAAATCCCGTTATAACAACTTGGTCTGGACTGACAAAATATGTATGTAATAACAGAAATTCGCTTTATACATTACAAACAATAGAGAGTAAATATATATAATTGGTGATTTTAAAGTGTTGCTATAGAAGAAAATTTATTATAAAAGGATGCGCTATAGAGGGCTTCCTCCACTGTATTACCTAGAAAATCATTACAGCCATAAAATGCTGGATTGATTTCTACATCCTGAATAAAATATGCTACCAATATGCACTGTACCTTAGCACAGGACATACCAAATCACAAGCTATCTTAGCCAAACTGTCACATGTGATGCTAAAACAGTTATAATGAGAAAATGATTGTCAGACCTGTGATGCTCCTAGTTGAAAACGAGTTCAAAAGAGGATTCCATGCACAGATTAATTTCCATGTGAATATATAATCCAACACCAATGCCAACACATACTTTAGGGCTGCCCAACATGCAAAGAGCAGAGACTGCAGGTCTGGCTAGAGAATCCAGATTTTAGGCAAATGCTATGGCTATGGAGTGGCCACTCTGACCTGGAAAGGATAGTGGACTTTGCCTGGACAACAGGCCTGACATTCTAACATGACAGTAGTTGCTCAATGCAGAAGAAGTCAGACTGAAATAGATTTCTAGAGACTTTGCTTTCTCCTCATCTTGATTTGACGTTTTACATTAAAAGCAACAGGAGCATATAACTTCAAACATAGCAAGATAAAGTATTTTAATATTAGAAAAGTATTTTTTGAGGTTGGTGACAAAAGCTAAGAATTCCTTTGGAACTTCAAAAAACCTAAAAAGCTTTTCCACATTGATTGGCTGGAAGGATTGACCCAATACCAAAAGGATCATTCTGAATTTGTTCTGCTGACCCAAAAATATTGCCCATTCTGATTTACATTCTAAGATGTAGCTGTCCCTCAATACTTTATTTCATCTTTCCATTTTCAGTATTGCATTTCTTTTACACATGAGGCTTTAATCCAGCCTTCTAGAACCATTTTCAGCAATTTTGTTTTTATATAACCAAAATATTGGACTGACTTAACTTTAACATGACTCATAAAATACCAAAGAAAACAAAGCTTTATTAATTGTCTATTCCTGGTTGAGTTGTTGTTAGGGAGATTGTTTGTCCAGTGAATCCAGGATGATCATATAAACAGTCAAAACTGATATCATGCAGTGAATATAATTATTGTTAAATTAGTATAAGAATGTTAACTTGTTTGTTTGTTTGTTTTTATATCCAGGAATTAGAGCAATAGAGTATCATTTTGTGCAATGTGATTTTAGGGAGCTTTATTTTATACCCAATATGCTCAACTCTCAGCTTGAGCAACACTTTCAAAGGAAGCTTCCTACTCGGAGGGGGTAAAAAATAATTGTATAGATGAAGTGATTCGGGGTTTCGGGAGTGAAGACTCAGTATATACAGTATATGCATGTCATCTAATAGGGGTTTGCTTTGCATGGTAGGTGGTCTGTGTGACACTGGTGAAAATCTGAAGCCTTCCATATGTGGACAAACCTTGAAGTCTTCCATTTGTGGATAAACCTTGAAGCCTTCCATATGTGGACAAACCTTGAAGTGTTCCATATGTGGATTGTGTTTAATAATTACCAGCTTCAAGTTCATTAAATATCACATCATTTTAGAGTGGAATACTTCAGATTATAATTCACTACAGCAGAAGAGGATGGAATGTCTTGGGTTGTATTCTGGTACAGCACTACAGGATAATCCATCTTAAATTGGATGGATTATATCATTTCCACCTTCAGTACAACATTACAGAATAGATTGCCTTAAGTTTTACTCAAGCACATTACAGGATACTTAAACTCTGGTACAACATATGAAATGGTCTACTTTAGTTCTGCTTCAGTGCAATGTTACATGATAGAATGTCTGTTCTACTCTGGTACAACATATGAAATGGTCTACTTTAGTTCTGCTTCAGTGCAATGTTACATGATAGAATGTCTGTTCTACTCTGGTACAACATATGAAATGGTCTACTTTAGTTCTGCTTCAGTGCAATGTTACATGATAGAATGTCTGTTCTACTCTGGTACAACATATAAAATGGTCTACTTTAGTTCTGCTTCAGTGCAATGTTACATGATAGAATGTCTGTTCTACTCTGGTACAACATATGAAATGGTCTACTTTAGTTCTGCTTCAGTGCAATGTTACATGATAGAATGTCTGTTCTACTCTGGTACAACATATGAAATGGTCTACTTTAGTTCTGCTTCAGTGCAATGTTACATGATAGAATGTCTGTTCTACTCTGGTACAACATATAAAATGGTCTAATTTAGTTCTGCTTCAGTGCAATGTTACATGATAGAATGTCTGTTCTACTCTGGTACAACATATAAAATGGTCTACTTTAGTTCTGCTTCAGTGCAATGTTACATGATAGAATGTCTGTTCTACTCTGGTACAACATATAAAATGGTCTACTTTAGTTCTGCTTCAGTGCAATGTTACATGATAGAATGTCTGTTCTACTCTGGTACAACATATAAAATGGTCTACTTTAGTTCTGCTTCAGTGCAATGTTACATGATAGAATGTCTGTTCTACTCTGGTACAACATATAAAATGGTCTACTTTAGTTCTGCTTCAGTGCAATGTTACATGATAGAATGTCTGTTCTACTCTGGTATAACATATGAAATGGTCTACTTTAGTTCTGCTTCAGTGCAATGTTACATGATAGAATGTCTGTTCTACTCTGGTACAACATATAAAATGGTCTACTTTAGTTCTGCTTCAGTGCAATGTTACATGATAGAATGTCTGTTCTACTCTGGTACAACATATAAAATGGTCTACTTTAGTTCTGCTTCAGTGCAATGTTACATGATAGAATGTCTGTTCTACTCTGGTACAACATATGAAATGGTCTACTTTAGTTCTGCTTCAGTGCAATGTTACATGATAGAATGTCTGTTCTACTCTGGTACAACATATGAAATGGTCTACTTTAGTTCTGCTTCAGTGCAATGTTACATGATAGAATGTCTGTTCTACTCTGGTACAACATATGAAATGGTCTACTTTAGTTCTGCTTCAGTGCAATGTTACATGATAGAATGTCTGTTCTACTCTGGTACAACATATGAAATGGTCTACTTTAGTTCTGCTTCAGTGCAATGTTACATGATAGAATGTCTGTTCTACTCTGGTACAATTCCATGTTTGAATCTACCATAACTTGAGCTTCTGCCATTACACATATCTGTATCATCTGACAGTTCCCAACCATACATCATAAATCTCAGGTCAGCAGCTACATCATGTACACATATCCACATGTACAACATCTTGAAGCTGTTATTGTACTAATACATCTGTTATATTTTATGTAAGCTCTATACACATCTTAATCGTAATGAGCCTAGTAAGGAATATATTTATGCCTACACATCTTAATCATAACGAACCTAATAATTAATCTATGTATGTCTACATATCTTAATCATAACAGGGCTAATAAGGAACCTATTTAACTAGACTACTACAGCAACAACTACAAGTAGTGAATAATTAGCATAAATACACTTCAACATATGTTGGAAGAACTAAGAGCCTATGGGCATACCTGCTGACCCGTAAAATTTACCTCTACAATGTTATCTTTACAGCTATATTTGGTCATGTAACCTCATCACTGATGTAATCTTTTTCGTAATTCTTCAAATTATAACCTTTCCTGGCAATGTAGGTAGATTTATTCAAAGGAAGGGTCTTCACAACAATTTTATAAAGTTTTGTACTAAAGATAATAGAGGTGGCTTTATTGTGAGATCATAAAGAAGACTTCAAAACCAACATCAGTATGATGATGATAGTGTGAGCAGGTAGCTCCTGATATCCCATAGCCTTTTAAAAATAAAATCACAGGTCCTCCTCCTCAGTTGAGTAAGTGTGGTGACACCTGAACTCATTTTTTGTCTCTTGACATGATTGTGTTTGGGGGGGGGGGGAGGGTTATGGGTGATTGTTTATTCCCCGAAGGGAGGAATGGTAGGATAATCATATCCTGCCAAGAGCACAACACACACTTCTAGGCCAATTAGTTCATCAGATCTATGGACCCATCTTCAGTGATGGCACATCTAGCATTCCCTAACACCTCAGAGTCTGCTACAAAAGGACAACGGTGCAATTTCTGCTGGCCTGCATCTCTTCCCTATTCGTGGAGAAAAATTGACAGAAGACAAAAGTAAGAAATCGAGATAAGGAATACAGTGACAATAATAGATAAGTGTTGTCAGCCTACCCCCAGTTTTCATTAGTCGTCTCCTAGGATATGCATAGAAAGAAGACAGTGGTCTTATTTGTTTTTGCACCATGAACTAGAAGTCATGGCCACTGTAGCCACATGAGTGAACATAAATTAGAAGAACATAAATATTAAACCATTGATTCCCACTGAAGACGGATGTGTCTGGTCATTGGTGCAAATAAAACAGCGACACAGCGCATTTCCATTCTCTGGACTACATCCTGCTAGAAATCTAGTAGGACAATGGTCTTGCTACAAAGGAGATCCAGCAGGAGTTTAAGAATGAATGATGAAGAAGAAGAAACCATTGATTCATGATTTCAGCAGCAGATAGGCTATTATAATTTCCAAATTTATTTTTCTGAATATAGGTTTTTCTGATTTGTATAGTTTTTTAATGTATGACTTTGTGGGGCTTTTTTACAGGATTCTATCTAAACCGATTGACAGGTATATTAAGGCTTATGGGTATACTCACAATGTCATATAATTAATTCTGCAAATACATTATTAAGTCACACATATTACTATAGAATGTTCTGAAATCTATGTCTACAAAACTGTGCAAGATATTCTGTTGAATTGTTCCTGACTTGCATGTAAAATGTAGCTTACTATGCATTAAAAAAAATTTAATGACATTTCTTGCTGATGTAGTTATTAATGAATCCATTATTTCTCTACTGAATTTGCTGAAAATTATATTTTCATTTTGAGAAGGAGAGTAAAAACAATATCTTATCAGTCAATGATGTATTCTGTTTTATCTTTTGTGGATTATTTTTATACCAACACTCTGTTACAATGTTAAACATGGTATTTACTATTCTCTCAGCAAAGAAGAATCATTACATGTGAAATGAAATGTCTGAGAAAATCTGCACTGTTTACTAAACTAGATACAAAAGAAATCAGGAAAAGAGTAGGTATGCCATATATTGAGCAGATCAAACTACAGTAAGTAGTACAGTAAGGTTGGCTCACCTTATGAGAATGAACAGATCACATCAAATAGACAGTGTGTGGAGTATTTGAACTAACCACTATCATTATACACAGTATTGGTTCTAGTTCAACTCAAATGATGTTCTTCGACGTGTAACATCAAGACTAGCATCAGTGTTTAATGATGTTCTTCGATGTGTAACATCAAGACTAATATCAGTGTTTAATGATGTTCTTCGATGTGTAACATCAAGACTAATATCAGTGTTTAATGATGTTCTTTGATGTGTAACATCAAGACTAATATCAGTGTTTAATGATGTTCTTTGATGTGTAACATCAAGACTAATATCAGTGTTTAATGATGTTCTTTGATGTGTAACATCAAGACTAATATCAGTGTTTAATGATGTTCTTTGATGTGTAACATCAAGACTAATATCAGTGTTTAATGATGTTCTTTGATGTGTAACATCAAGACTAATATCAGTGTTTAATGATGTTCTTTGATGTGTAACATCAAGACTAGTATCTGGGTTTAATGATGTTCTTCGATGTGTAACATCAAGATTAGTGTCAGTGTTTAATGATGTTCTTCGATGTGTAACATCAAGATTAGTGTCAGTGTTTAATGATGTTCTTCAACATGTAACATCAAGACTAGTATCAGTGTTTAATGATGATCTTTGACGTGTAACATACAATCCATACCACCCATACAATCCATACCACCCATAAAGCACATACCACCCATAACACACATACCACCCATAAAACACATACCACCCATACAATCCATACCACCCATAAACCACATACCACCCATAAAACACATACCACCCATAAAACACATACCACCCATAAAGCACATACCACCCATACAATCCATACCACCCATAAAACACCACCCGTACAACCTATACCACCATACAACCCTCCTAAATATTTCCCTTCCCTTTTTTTTTTACTTACTTCTACAAATACGGTAATGTCAAGCTCTAACTTGGAGAGGGGTAGTGGACCCTTAAACACCCTCATCCTCTTCTTTACCTACAGATTTAGATTTATGAGAATGTTGTGAAAGTATTACTTGAACCTCGACATCCAATATTTGTATGGTCACGCACTTTGATATAGTCTAAAATCTAAAAGAATTCGTTGTCATGTTTGAACATGTGTGCCTTACCACGAGTAAGCTACATTCCTATACCAATTGTTTCAAAAGTATTGTTATGTTTGGTTCAATTGTAGGTAATTCCGTGTGAATACATCAGTTGCTTGTACTACATATCTAAGTTTGACCTATCTAAGTAAGAGTTAATAACAATTACCTTTTGATTATTATCTCTGAATGCTATCGGTTGGGTTCGTAACTGTTCTTAACAATGCTATATATTTCCTATATGTTATGGTTGGTTGGTTGCTGATCCAGCGGTCCATGGGCTCATTCCCTTTGACCCAATCCTATATTTTATAAGCGTTATAAAAATACAATAGTATATTTAACTGAGATTATATACGGTCTCCACCTAGATATGTGTCAACTGATCGGGGTCCGAATAGAGAGTAAAGAATAGGCATTATTTACCTTCCGTGAATGTCGCTCATGAGGTGACTAAAGAGGTTTCAGGTTGGAGTTGTCTGTACTATCCCATATAAGATTAAAATGACGCATGGGCTATACTGAAGTCGGATTTATCAGGCCAAAATGCACAGATATTGCAGCTACGCTGTAATGTAAACCATGACAAAATGCATTTCTTTCTCTGTACTACATCCTGCTGATCTGTAGGAGTGTGAGAGGAAAATCAAAAGAAAAATAGGAAGTAAAGGTTGGAATAATACGGCTCGTCCGCCATATTGGGCCCGCATAGACATTATTACTGGTCCGCCAGCTGAATTAGAAGAACCATATGCACTAGCTCCCTGTAGGGTCATTTGCAGCTCTAGCAGAAAGACTAAACAAAAGATGTTTGATCGCATACCACTCGACAAAGCTTAATCCGGCCTACGACATAGATTTTCTGCAATTACCATTCTGCAGGTACTCTGTAACAAACTATATATCAAGTGACATATTCTTTCCAGAAGGTTGTCTGCGTCGTGGATACTGTGAACGGATCTTTACCCCGGACAAGCAGGCCTGCATTGGTCAGAGATGTGTCCATACATTATTCGATGTCGCTTGTCCATCGTCTTCTTGGTCTTTCCCTTCTTCTCTTTTCCGGTACTCTAGCCTCCATAATCAACCTTTCATGGAATTATGTCTATTTAAGTGTCCAAAATACTGTATCTTCCGTCTTGTGATTGTATTTAGAAGCCACCCTTCATTTAGTTTCAGTAATTTCAAAATAAATACCAACATAAATGCAACATGTCATACTAGATCTTAGGGCAGATATCTCCTATTTTCAAAAATAAACATGTGAACAGGAACACAAAATTACACTATATGAAACAATCATCATAACAACATTATGCTACCAATGTCAAAAGTGGGTCTAAGAACATAGCCCATGGACCGCTGGATCAACAAACAACCAATGTCAAGCGTGGACACAAACAGTGAACCCCATACCCCCAAAACAATCAAAAGCAACCTGTTACAGCAGAAATGACTTGTCTATGTAGAATGATCGTAGTAACAATATGAGACAGAATCAGAAATGAAAACATTAGAAGACTAACAATTCTTGATTATTGATTAGAAACTGGCCTCACAGCACGTGGGAGGGACATTCCCATAAGTGCTCCGCTCTCTGTTCCAGCAGCCATCCGACTCGATGGTGTTTCGACTCGAATGCCGCTGAAACAGACGTCGACATCAGGGCACAACTTTGCGACATATTTCTTTGTTGTTCAGTCCACCCACGCCATGCCCGTAACTAGTTCAAGCACAACGTCGGCCACCGGAATAACATGGTAACTCTTATCGAAGGTTACGACTACGGGATTGTATAGATGACGTGCCATGAAGCTTCTATAAGAAGATAACCCCAATCTACTAAGGTTTTCTGTTGCATGGTTGATTTGTCTAGTGAGTCATTGGTGAGGCCCACAGATGCAACCACATGCGCAATAAGACTAACAAACACAATGCAAATCCTGGATTACATCAAAAGGCAACAGATTAAGGCTTTGTGGATTGAGGCCTTGAGAAAGGCGAGGCTGAAAGTGGTAAAAAAAATTTCCCGCCGGGATATGTGGGTATTCGAGGCAATGAACGACCGGATCAACTGGCATCATGCGCGATTGTGGCACAGGGCGATGTGGCAACGGATCGCGCTAACGTTTTGAACTCTTTAAGAGATATAGCACGCGAGAGTGAGACCAATGTGGACGATGATTCCTTTTCAATGGCTAGGATTAAAGATCAGGGATTGAAATGCGGTGGTGCTAGAAGTGAACATTTTGGAGGGCATGGAAAAATTATGGTCAACCAACATAGGACCGGAACTGTCGGCAGAAATGTAATGGTCGATACACTCAAGGAGAGATCGGAGCAACTATGGACGTGTCCAGTTTGCAGTGATGATGATCCGACGACAAACTAACAACATATTAAGTGGTTTTCACATGCTTAACAGACACGATGGATATAGAGACAGGGGTAGACAATGTAAAAGATGAATTACAGAAATAAAAGAGTCAACGAAAACAAATATATGTGAAGCACACAAAAAAACCGTATGAAACAACTGTGGCTGCACGGCATAAATGGCATTTTGAAAAAGAATTTTAAAATGTATATGTTCTTCTCTTTCTCTGTCCATAATATTAACACGATCTTTCAGTAGCACTTTTCTAATGAATTTATCCTTCTGGAAATTGTCTTCTTCAAAGTCAAACTATACAATTACAGTTTTTCTCTCAGTTGTACAACCCTTGTCTGTCACTACTGTTAGCATTATTACTGGGGGTCTGTTGGTGTATCTAGTTCATTGTACAACCCTCGTCTGTCACTACTGGTAGCATTATTATTGGCAGCTGTTTTTACATGCCGTTCATATTGTGCTCTTATTTATAGAGCTGCCCTGTTTTTATCCGTCTTTTTTTCAATTCAGAGTCATGGATACATATTCGGTGTGTGTGTGTGGGGGGGGGGGGGGTGAGGGTAACCCTTTTAAAAAAAATGTGCTGCCATTCGCTCATTTGTGAGCGTGATTCCTCTTTTTCGTAAGAATTTTGATGAGCTTTTTGTGAAAAACAGAGAGGAGGGAGGGGGGGGGGAGAGGAGTTACCCAACTTCTAGCTAAATTCAAAGTGCTAAAAGTTATGTTATGATTCCTTAGAGGGGAGTAAATTGAACAATACCCCACCCTCTCCCACATACAGGCTTGTTTCAATAATTCGTTATGTATATCTTTATTGTTGTATGAATGTATCATTGGTACAGTTATAAATGATGTTAGATATGAATGTAAATAGAAATGGCTGAAAGTACTTTCCATGACATGAGGAAAATATTCACATAGAAACAAACTACAAACAAATAAAATGAGAATTATAAAATGCTACATCTATTCTACATTAATAATGAATAAATATATGACAAAATCGATAACTTTGAAATGTAGATATATAGAAGAATAGGGAGGGAGAACTTGATGGAACAAGGAGAAAACGGACAAAGCGATTCTGACAACACTTTGTAAGAAAGAAAACTGCTACAGGAAATAAAAATCAAAATAATTTATTTTGAACATTTAAAAAGATATGACACCTTGCACGTCCGTAGATAGGGGGTATTTGGTGTGTACATGAGGTGTGTTAAAAACCCAGCCCTTTAAAGATAATCAGGTTAATGATCTTTTTTTTTCATAGGTAAAACCGCCACTTTAATACGGCTTTGAGACCTTGTTTAAGAACCTTCTTGAGTGAAGAGTTGAGGGTAGGCAAGCAAGAGGTAGGCAGATATAGACCTATTGCTTCTTCTTCTGCGTTAGTTCTGACACTCCTAAAGATTAGCAGGATATAATCCGAAGATGGGAATTCATTGTGTCATGATTTACAACTTTGTGGCGATATCTGATATTTTCGGCCTGACACGTTCGACTTTAGCATGGCCTCTGGGCCACTTTGACCCTATATGAGACGGGAGAGCCAACTACACCCCACCACTCCAGAACCTCCTTAGTCGTCTCTTGCATGGCAGATAACAATGTCACTAATCTCCCTCCCCCCCCCCCTTAGGGCCCCGGCAACACCGTAGCGTATATCATGTATCTGAAAACAAGTAAACTGTTGTAGAAATTACATTGGCACGATCTTATCTTGCACTTCCCTCTCCTTGTCAATATCTGTCAAGTGTCAAATTTTGTCTGACCCATTTCCTCCGTTGCCCTATTTGTTGACGTAATGTAAGGACAAAACACACCCCCACTCCCCCCCCCCCCCCCCCCCCCCAGCTTTATACTCGATACACGTTCACATTTGCATCCCTTGCTGCTACAAGCATGAACACGCGTTCAGAGCGCCACTTATTTTTTTAATTGTTCCACAGTAGAAACTTGTTTTCAATCGGTGTTGCCACTCCTCTTTTGTTTCTCATCCATGATATCACCGTATTGAATCCTTATCACATTATTTCGCATTACAACACTTACGAAAATAACTGTTATCGTCATACTCCTCCATCAACGCCCTTTATACAGACACAACACAGTCGAAGAAGGCAGGTACCTACCACCACCTGACACAGGAAGAAAGAGTGAAAGCCTGCAACCCCAGGGATTGGATAAGTAAGTAGGGTACTCTACAAGGATCAGTGACCAGATTTCTACGGAACAAAAAAAGCTAACATAATTAAACGGAACGTGATTTGTTCACTGTTCCCTGTATTGAACCAATTTAACTTTGTGTTCCAGGTTGTCAAACTGGCTAATATTTTCTCACGTTGTCGCCCTCTGTCTCTGTTGCCTTCGATTTTGCCTGTTGTGACTATGTTCTCCAAACCTGCATGTCTCATGAAATGGTAAAAAAAAAAGGAAGATTGCCTTTTTCTTATATTGTTTATTAAGGTCCGTTTCGCATTTGATTCTTTTAACACCTCTACATTAGTTTTTCTGGCAGTCCATGGTATTCTCAGCATTCTTCTGTAGAACCACATCTCTGTTGCCTCTAATTTCCAACTTGTTTATTGTCCAAGACTCGCACCTATATGTTAGTATAGGGGTTATATAGCACTGCAGAACTCTCTTTCTCACCTCTAATGACAAAGTCATCTTACACAGTATATTTTTCATTTTTCTGAATGTTGTTTTTGCCTGTCCTATTCTGCATCTTATTTTTGTTGAACTTCTTCCATCTGCTGTAATCATTGTACCTACATATTTGAATTGATGGACCTGTTTTAATACTATATCATTCACTTTGATCTTGCAAGGTGTGTTATTTTATTTCTTTGAAATAACCATTACTTCAAAAAATGTGCACAGTAACACAAAGGATAGGGTGGACATGGAAAGAGCTGGAAGCAACAGCTAAAGATAGCAAAAGTTGGAAGAAGTTTTTTTTAAGGATCCTATGCTTAGCAGGGATCTTAATAAACGTGTGTAGATGTAGACATTTGTCTTTTTTAGCCTGCTGTTTATTTTAAATGTTTATCATCAATGCTCTGAATTCTGGAATCTAAACGATTAGCTGTTTGAGGCTGAAATGGGTTTTTTGGGGGTTTTTTTAAAGTGTTTTTGTGTTCTTCTTGTCTGATACTTGCTTGAAGTCTTTAACTAATTTACGATCGAATTAATAAATAAAAGTATACGTGATAGAGTTTATTTTGGGTGATATTTCTATATGAAGATGTACTTGCGTAGTTGTTTGTTGTTTTAGAAATGCTACGCCCTAATGTTAGAGGAGCGCGGTAGCCTAGTGGATAGTGAGCTTGCTTGCTATCATCTGGTTACAGCGTGCCAGGTTCGAAACCACGTCCGGACATTAAAAAAAATCCGTGTTGTGATTTCTCACTTGACACGACCACTCCTCCAGTCGACTCAGCTGTAAATGAGTACCTGACGCATGAGTTAGGGAAGGTAAAAAAAGCAAGGAAGGGAACTGGCCACCCCACCTAATAGTTGCTGCGGTTCATGCACCTAAAAGTACATGAAGAGTTATCTTTATCCCCGACGGCAGATGCCATGGGACCTACCTTTACCTTTACGCCCTAATAGCAATGGGGAAAATGCTCAATAATCTATGATATGAAGATGACAAAGTTCTCTTTGCAGAGAATAAACAGAAGACATTCCTCTTTGCAGAGAATAAACAGAAGACATTCCTCTTTGCAGAGAATAAACCGATGATACTGTCCTCTTTGTAGAGAAAAGACAGGACATAATCCTCCTAGCAGATAATAAATAGAAACTACAGAAACTAATAGACAAAAGTAGTCTCTTACTTACTTATCCAACCCCCTGGGTCGCGAGCTTTCACTCTTTCTGTCCCGCGCCAGGGATGGTAGGTGCGTGTCTTCCTCAGATGTGTTATGTATGTATAGAGCATATGTTTCTAACATGGGCAGTACCTCACCTTAGTGGGCGATGAAGCCTTATAGAAAGGGGGGGGAGATACTTGGTATGCAACAGCATCGGTTTTTTTAGCGACTGCTTATTCGTCCAGAGAAATTCTGGCTTATATCGCAGCTGACCTCTATATCTAGAGGCTTTTCCGCTATCCATCACAAGTGGACACTCCTGGTAGGGGTCGCTAGCCACCCGTTCCCCAGGATAGTAGATGTATAACAGAGATTGAAGGAAAATAGGAACGGCCGAACGTAAATTCAATGAAGATACTTCTTACATACATACAAATCGCAAACAAACTAAATTAAGTGCTACATATATTCTACATTAATGTATGGATCAGAAACATGAATACTGAACAAACGGATAGAAGACAAACTAGATGACTTTTAGATATGGATATATACAAGAATATGGAGAACTCTTCATGAAAGAAGAGAAAAGCACTTTTGACAAAGCTTCGTATGCAAAAATATCTATTAACGGAAATGAAAATCAAAGACAATGTTTTGGGTATATTAAAAGACATGAAACCTTGTTGAAGTCCTTACTTGAAGGTAGAGTTGAAGGTGTGGCGAGTAAAATATAGACAGACAGAAGTGGGCGGAAAATATCGTTAGATGGATACAGTCAACCAAGGTGTACAGCCGTGACAAGAGTAAGTTGGAAATCCATCACAGTCAACCTTCGATGCTATTCAGCACTTGTTGATCAATTAGTTTTATTTGCGTTTTGCAGACAACTAAATCTTTTATCTCAAATTGATAACGCAAATGCATGCCGAAAACGGATGTTCTGGACCTGAAGACGGAAAATAACGCAGCCCCGCCGTGGAACTAGCAGCAGAACGTACGTCATGCTTTAAATCTCACGAACTCTCGCGCTGATAATTATCAGAGAGCGAGCGCAGTAGATGAAGAAGAAGAAGAGATAACCCAGAAGCATATACAGTGGAATCTCTCTTTAGCGCATTCTATTATAGCAAATTTTCCTCTATAACATTTTTCAAAATCTTCAATTATATTTATTCTATAATGTTTGTACTGTAAGTTATATAGTGAATTTCTGTTATTTTATACATATATTTCGTGACCCATACCACGTTGTTATAATGGGATACCACTGTACTAGCATAGAATTTGAGAAGTACTATAGAAAGCTCCTCCGAATCTAATGGGCACAAAATGATCGAACGCCGACAGCCGTGAAGATCTGAACATAGAAGAAGACTGGCTCCTCAAAAATATAAACAAAAACGCTGCTAATATATTTAGGGCATATACTTCTTCTTCTTCTCCTGCGTTCATTCTCAAACTTCTATAAATTAGCAGGACGTAGTCCGGAGAACGAAATGAGTTCTGCCATGGTTTATAGCTTGGTTGTGATATCTGCACTTTTCGGTCTGACACATTCGACTTCAGTATTCATTCTGGGTCACTTGAACCCTATATGGGATGGAGCAGCTAACTTCACCCATATCCTCATTCGTCGCTTCTTACGACATGCATGGAAGGTAAATAGTGATGCTATTCTTTACTCCCCTTATTTGCACCGGCAACACATGGTCGATGGACATTGACAATGGGCTAGAAAGATTAATCATGGAGGGAAACATTCAAAAAAGATTTTTAAAGGGGGATTTCTCGGACTTTGATAGATACTTGATAGCGAAGACCTTTAGAGAATGATGCTGGAGAAAGCATGACAGCTTGCACAGAAACCAGAGACATAGTTGCAGTTATGACAGCGTTCTGCAAAGGATACGCCTCATAGAAAAAGTAGAGGACTAAAGATAGTTTTTTTTAACAAATTGTATGGATCGGAGTGTATATGTGTAAAGTGTAGTACTAATTGTATTTCACACATATCGTGTCTTTCCCAAAGGCAATTAATAATATAATATAAAAGCATCGTTGATTTACCGATAAAGAAAATGCATATATCACACAAGATTTAAATCAGGTACGCACAGATGGCACCTAATCGCCCTACAACTTTAGTCAACACACTTTCCGTCTTTGACAACACCACATCCCAACAGGAATGTTCCTAGGGGCTAAAAGCCTATAGGAATTTCAACAACTGAATTCGTAGTCTGATGCTTAAAACATAATGTCTCAATTCAATTTGCTTACACATTTCCACTATTGGTATAGGAGAGTTGCTGATACAATATCATATTTAGATCATAACAATCATCCCAGCATTGTTCGGATTTTATAGGCAATATTTACCATAAGTAAATAGTTAAGTAAGTTGCCATCGCTTTCTCAACGATCCAGATATCCAAGTGCATAAATCTGAAATTGGACAATTACCTTCTTCTTCCTTAATGTGCTCATTTTTTTTTAAATTTTCCCTTTAGCACGCCATCTAGGATAGGGAATACGGTGTTAAGCCTGTAGTACCATTACATAATTATATATTGTACTATTACTACTGGTCGTCCAATTACTGCATGTTGATATATATATATATATATATATATATATATATATATATATATATATATATATATATATATATATATATATATATATATATATATAGCTGACTTTTTTTTATAATTTTGATACCTTTGTTTTAAAACTTTATAAACGTTTTAAAAAGATAGTGGTAACACTGATTTATTTCCAGTCCGTGTCGAGAGTTGCCAATTTGGTGCTTTCAAAATTTTCTGGTGCGTTTTAGTGCATTTAGCATTATTTAAGTAAATTTAAGTAGAAAGCAAGAGGATAAATTTAATATTCTTACGACTAACGGGAATTGAACCAGGTCCTTTTTAACAGCACTAAATCGCCTTGCAACTCGAGTAAACGGGTTTTTCCATATTTGACTAAAAGCACCTCCAAAAAAAAGATGTGATTTGGTCAAGACATTGAAACTGTGTACTCAAGTCACGGATATGGATGTCATGTGTTTGTGTTACTGATGATATTTCAATACGTAATGTTTTCAATACTTGATTTCTATCACTGGATTACAGCGTGCCAGGTTTGAAACCATGTCCGCACAACAAAAAAACCGGGTAGTGATTTCTCGCTTAACACGACCACTCCTCCAGTCGACTCAGCTGTAAATGAGTACCTGACGCATGAGTTAAGGAAGGTAAAGACAGCAAGGAAAGGAACTAGCCACCCCACCTAATAGTTTCTGCGGCTTAGTACATGAAGAGTTATCTTCATCCCCGACGGCAGGTTGCTGCCATGGCACATACCTTTACCTTTAACTCGTCAAATAATGTGTTTCGTTTTATTCAAAAACTTTGGTTTAAATAGAAAATAATTTTGTAAACACTAAAAAGTTGAGCTCGTAATAAATAATAATTAGAACCGAAAGTTAAAATTGATATTGTTCATTTGCATATTCACAATAATTCCATGATTTTTGCTGTGACTACACTACTGTTTAACTTACATTTGTGTATCATAATAAGCAAGATACCCACAGCATTTCAGGGCACGGTGGCTAAATGACTCGAGATTTTAAAAATGGTTAATTATAGTTGAAAGAGATGACACGAAGTGTTATTGTACATATTGTAAATGTACAATAGCCGCGAGGGTAAAAGATATTGAGAGACACGTTGAGACAACAAAACACAAGAAAGCTAAACAACAATTTCATGAACAAACACAACTTTCATTTAACACTCTCAGCAGTGATATGAAAGCAGCATAAGCAGGCATATCTTTGTTTGTAGCTGGACATTGTTCCCTAAGATTAGTCGATCATTTAAGTGATTTCTGTAAGGTACACTTTGGTGAAATGATTCAAGAACCTAAAGCTTAGAAGATCTAAGTGTAGTTCAGTTATTTCAAATATCCTCGCACAAAATTTCCAAAAAGACTTGATATCTGATATTGGAAACATCAAATTCAGCTTATTAATTGATGAAAGCTATGATATTTCTGCAACTACGCTACTTGGTATAGCAATAAGATATTTTTCCTTCAAAAGAAAACAGTTTAGTGTTACCTTTTTAGACTTAGTTGAACTGTTTGGCTGTAATGCTCTGAAAGAATGTTTGAAAAATAATGGACTTGAGTTGCAAAGACTAGTTGTACTAGGTACTGATAATACATCTGTCATGACATGTGTAAACAATGGAGTGTACACAAAATTAAAATCTGAAATTCATCATCTGATTCTTGTTAGATGTGTATGCCATTCTCTTCAACTAGCTGTGTCACATGCTACAGCCGAATGCCTTCCCTCCCATAAGTCTAGAGTTCATGATTAGAGAAACATACAACTGGTTTTCTCACTCATCATTTCGTCAAGCAAAGTACAGTGCGCTTTTTGCATTAATACAGGATGGGCAACACCTACATAAGCTTATTCAACCAAGTCAAACACGATGGATATCTATTGAATATGCCATTGTCAGAATATTGCAGCAATCAATCAATCAATAAACCCATAACCCTTCAGGGTCGTAGGGGTACCACATTGGCATCCAATGGCATGCCAATTGGATGCCAATTGGCATTCAGCCCACAGAGTCCTCCAGCGAATTATATCCTCAGCGATGCGGATGAATGTGGAAATATCTTGCCCTGTCCATTCCTTGATGTTGTCTCTCCATGTCTTTATTTGTCCTTTACTGCAGCAAGGGGGGAAGGGGGTTGAGCTCAGAACTCATTTTAATATAACAAGAACGTGCGAGAGTTGTTATAAATTAGAACTTCTATATTTTATGTTTCGTGACATAAAAAACTACCTATGTTTTTTTTCATATTTCTCAAGCATGGGCATATTCTTGGAGAAGTTCAAATTGTGAATAAAATGTTTGAAGTAGAAATACAAGATCCAACGAAACTACTCAACGATCTTGTTCATCTCACCGATTCTATCAGTTCAAGAATTGTTATTCCTGAAAAAAACAACATTACACAGAAACTGATGCTATTGAAGACTACATAGATCCTAAACCCTATCTGGGTTATGAGTTTGAGAAAAAAGAAAGAAATTCGTGGAAGATGTGTACAGTTTTTAGTGGATTTATTAACACAGCTGTGTTTATATTTGCCAGATAACGTGCACATATTGAAGTCCATGGCATGTTTTAGTGGAAGTGAATGTATACAGCCCATTAAGCCTTGCATATTAGATCTTGCTAAAATGTTTATTTATAACGCAGATACTCTCACCCGCATAGATTTCCAGTGAAGAAAATGTCACTATAAGCACTGGACACATAACAATGACACACTTGCATTGTGGGCAGAAACAGCTTCATACAGGGATGAAATTGGTGAAAATCCTTTCCAAAATCTTGAAGATTTAGTTTTAACTGTGCTTACTTTCCCTCATTCCCGTGCCTATGTAGTAATGTTTCCCATAACGTGTTTTCAGTCAGATGGAGGTTGCAAAATAAAAAAATTCGGAATGGACTGGAGCCACGAGTTTGAAAGCTGTTCTGGCCTTTGTTATGGAATTAAAGGATATGGTAAATGCTGTTTTGATTATAAACTATCTAAGGATATCCGGTAAAATACTGAATCACAAGATTCTTATACAAGTGTGTTTCAATGATCATCATCTGATACACAAATACAGCCAGAAAATGCAACAGAAATTGAAGAAGACGTGTCTGACTGGGATTTGACAGATCTCGAATAAGCATATTTCTAATATTAACTGATAGTTAAGAATTGGAATGTGAAAACTTGAAACATATTTAATATTAACTGATAGTTAAGAATTGGAATGTGAAAACTTGAAGCGTATTTTTAACACTATGGTGTTGTGTGTTTTTTTTGTCCTCTCGTTATTTTGTGTGCGTATTCTTGACATAAGACTAGTGCCTTTTGGCAAAAACATGTTTACAATACTAAATGCACCAGGAAACAGAAACATAAAATGAAAAAAAATATTGTCTGACTTATTATACAATCTGGAATAATATTATCTATCAGATTAACTGATATTACTAAATTCTAATGTATTAAATTGATAAACAATTTGTGCAATGGGACATATCAATGAAGACCTGAATTCGATTGCTGAGATGTTATATCGAACCAGTTCTTTTTATGGATGTGAAGTGTGGTAAATAAAAATATTCAAAATGAACTGGAGGCTACAGAGATGTGGTTTCTAAAATGAATGATGAAAATACCATGGACAGCTTAGAAAACAGATGTTGTCATTGATGAAAAAAGATTAATCATATCAATCATTAGTGGCAGTCAAGGTTTCTAGGGTATGTGCAGAGAAAAACACATATTGAACAATTAATAACCAATGGAAAGATCAATGAGAGAAGAGATAGGGGACGACAAAGAGAGAAGTTGCTAGATGAGGTAGTATTGTGGCACGGTAAAAGTTCACCAACCGAGCTTAACAACACAAGAGACAGAGAGTCTTGGAAAAACATGATCGCCTACGCCATTCGGCATGACACTTGATTGATTATCTTGTAGGCCTATTATTTTAAGGAAAATATTTGGTGTCTTTTTTAGTTCTTCAAACATTTTTTTAGTGCTTTCTTGTGCTTTTTAGATGAAATGAGTTGGCAACACCTTCCGTGTTGCGTATCTGAGCACAGTCAGCGAGACAAGCACCATTTTTTCCTTGCTAACACATCGCGCTCCTACTCACTCCTCAACCACTTCTTGGCTTTAACGGTCTTTCTAACTCATTGCGCGAAAACTTCCATATTCAGAATATGGGAGAGGTTAAAAAAAGGTCAAAACAGTAATAATAACCAATCTGTTTTCTCATTGCACACTTTGCCAGTTTGTTTGTTTTAAGTTGCTTCCCTTTTCTTCCTTTTTTTTTTTAGAGTTGTGATTCTTTACTTTATTCGAGTTCAAAACTTATTTTAAAATTCCCATTTTTAAATCATAAATTGTATAAAATCCACCACATATGCGTAACCGTGTATGCCGTAACGCCTAATAAACTCAAAACAAACATGTTATCGTCAACATGTTGTTTCACATCCAAGTGGAACTTTAAAACAGATTCAATAAATTAAGCGTCATTCCGCGTGATGTAGACGACACGTTTGTTTCTCCACAAACTATCTCTTGTCTTGTTAATAAATTCAGCTTATAACATTATCTCGTGCCACGTTGTCATCTCATGCAGCAACTTCTCTCTGTGTCTTCTTCTGTCTCTTCTCCCCTTAATCTTGCATGTAGTTAGTAAATGATCAAGTTTTGCTGTTCTCATCACATGACCCTAAAATATTGACGGTCTGCTTCAAATTTTTACTATAATTTTTTTTTGCTTTTGCATCTCTGAGGACTTTTACATTTATTGTTCTTTTGTTCATGAAATTCTCATAAAACAGATTGAAAAATAATGATTTTCTCATAAAACAGATTGCAAAATATGAAATTCTGATACAACAGATTGCAAAATGATAAACATATTTTCTTCTTCTTCGTTCGCTCTCAAACCCCTGCACACTATCAGAATTTATTCCGGGAAACGCCCATGTGTTGCCGGGGCCCGAAAGGGGAGCAAAGAATAGCAACCCTGTTTACCTTCCACGCTTGTCGTAAAAGGCGACTAAGGAGGTTATGGGATGGAGTTGGCTGTCGCATCCCTTATAGGGTCAGTCACCCAAAGCCATGCTGAAGTCGGATGTGTCAGGTCGAAAGGCGCATATATCGCAGCAATGCTGTAAACCATGACACAAAGCATTCCGTTCTCCGGACTACATCCTGCTAATCTGCAGGTGTTTGAGAACGAACGCAGAAAAAGAAGAATTCCGGGAAAAGGAATGCGCTGTGTCATTGTTTACAGCTTGACTGCGATATCTGCGCCTTTTCTCTGACACATCTGACTTCAGAATAGCTTCTGTGTCACTTGATCCTCTATGGGATGGAACAATCAATTCCACCCCCCCCCCAAGAAAATCCCCATTAGTAGCCTCATACAACGTGCATGGTAGGTAACAGTGTCACTATTCTTTACTCCCCATTTCTGTTCCGAACGATACACAAGAGGAACTTTCTTTGGTCCCCCCAAAAAAGGAGGATCACAAGGGAGTTTTAGCCCTCTTCTTTGCGTGTTTCTTAGTGGCAGTTATTAGCCTATGTTCTATTTTCGTGAGAGTATTAAGGAAATGGATTGACCATTCAAACACCACTCACTTTACAGAAATGAAGTAGATAGTGGTGTTGGTTTAAAAAAAATAAATTGATAGAAATCATGGTGAGGTACGCTTCTTTCAACCATGGACGTCGCTCCAATTTGGTTATATCAGAGCTTTACAACCATCAAAATAAATAGTGGAGGTCGCATAGCTGGTAAACCAATCACCACGACCTTCTAAATTATTAGCTGTTCGTTGTGGGGGGTGTGGTGCCAGTCATATCATTAGGCGTATATAGCTAACGAATAGTACTTTATTCTGATTAAAAACATGATTTTAAAATAGTCAATGCAAATATTTTAAACATCCCTTCACGTGCTAGTATCATGTGTGAGTGAACCACATTTTATAGGGCGAAGAGAAAACATCCTTCGATCGAAGTTCAACCTCTGATTCGTGCTCTCGTTTGTGACAAAGAACCACGAGTGTAGGTCAACCATTTGCGAGGCAAACTTGAACACAGTCGGACGCACTCTAAACAATGTATGTGTTACTTAAAGAAAGCGAACGTGTTGTGTTGTGATATTCTTTGAAGTTATTTGATACACATCAACAAAAGTGATTTAACACAATTGGTAAGTGTGCTTATATTATTTAACTGTTGTTGTTTACTGTAACACCTGTTATATTGCCATGTTTTGTTTTTATTTTCTACAATCATCGTGGCATTTCTACCAATCACTTGAGAATGTGTCGTAAGCTTACGGAAGATTATTGTAGCTTACGCTACAGGAAGATGTTAGCAGCTGTGCACAGAGTAGCTGCGGCGAGGTCCACGAAGAAATGTCATAGTGTCCTGATTGTAGGAATGTTAAGATGGTCTATTAAATTATGTGCCTTCACAGCGGTTTTTCTGTCTACTGATCAATTTCTTAACTGTCAAGTTAATATTAATTACGTTCATTACTTGCAGAAGAAAGGAATATTGTTTATTTAGTTTGTTGCATTTTGTCCTGATGCTTTTCCTTTTTTAATCGAAACGTCTGTCACTGTGTACTTCCTTGTTAGTATATTTTATTTACAAATATTCTGTCGAAGACGGATGTGTCGGGTCATTGGCGCAAATACAACGGCGACACAACGCATTTCCATTCTGTGGACTGCATCCTGCTGGTAATCTAGTAAGACCGTGGTCCTGCTGTAAGGGAGATTCAGCGGGAGTTTGAGAATGAACGAAGAAGAAGATTTACAAATATTGATTAAAACACTTGTACATATTTCATTTTTATACCTAGTCCTAGGGGATCCACATGTTTAGCATGCATCTAGCTAAGTAGATAGAACTATTACACTTTCAAAAATTATGTTTTATAACTCGTTTCTCGTGTAGATCTCATCTCCGAAATCTAAGTCCAGTTTGAAACTTTACGCCAGTGATATCGGCGATAATAAAAATACACGACAATACTCAAGGGGATCTGGAACCTGCAGGCCGAACTCTGTCCGCCTACCCAAATGACCCGGCCCGCCCTTTCTTAAACAAAAAACAAAACTTCTGACCTGTATGGTACTAAATGAAACAATACAAATACGAGCCTGGTCTAAAACCACATAACTTTAGTAAGTGTATTAATTTGTCTGTGCTTAAATCAAAATTATATTAAATAATAATATATACATTAAATAATTTTAAATTTAGTTCAACCATAATACAATTTATAGTTATTTATACAGTTCTGGAAAGTATTTTCTAATATGAAATGCTTTCACGTGATAAACATCCAATCTCATAGACATATTAGTTTCTTACTACAATTCTACCACTGCAGGATATGAATCGCACATAAGTCAAACATACATTATTAATTGTTCAATATTACCTTCATAAGAATATAACATATCAAATGTGTCATTAAGTTTTCAAAGTTAGATTTCATTAAGTTTTCAAAGTTAGATTTCATTAAGTTTTCAAAGTTAGATTTTTAATAGATTTTACCCCGAGTTATGTTTCGCTGTATCTGCTTATTCTTAAGAAACATTATCAAGACACTGGGAACCTCGACAGTTCAACTGCTAATTTAGGTTGTGCTGAAAGGTTTGAAGGATTTACTTCATTGTTGTATTTAGGTTATTCCATATGCATTCCGTTCCCCTCAACGAAACAGCTGGACTCCAGCTAAAAGTACCCCTCATAGCACGTAACCCCATAGCTTGAATCAATAATCCCCAACGATCTCCAAAATAATTCATTTTGTAAACAAAACGTCTCAAGCAGGATTCGAAACTGATGGCTCTTGCTCACAAAGAGAACGGCTTGATCAGTGGCATGGTTTGTTAACACTCTCCCAAATGGCAGAAGACAAATCTGTTTGGGAAGGTTTTGTGCGTGCCATCTTCAAAAGACCCTAACGGGTAATGAGTATTATTATTATATTTTTTATTCAAGAAAAAAACATTGTTTATTTATAAATTTTAACTAAATTTGGTGCAACTACGGTATAAGTCTTCACTGTGACCTTTGTTCTAGTTTCGAGGTATGACCTAACCTTTGCAGTGTGAACGTAGAAGTTGTAATTAAAATTAAAGTTTGTTATTTGAAACGGAATATTAATTTGGCATTAGTATTTGCATTAGGGTAAGGAGTAAGGGTTAGGATCAATTATAATTTTTTTTTAAATTAGTTATAAAAGTTATAATTATAAATCTTGTTGATATCGTTTGCGTCGGGAGATGTGACGTACGGCATCCATTTTACGGCATCACACCGCATTAATTTCATTGGTGTTACATGAAAATCCATGACGTCTGGTGGTTAAAAATGTAAACATTGTGTGCTATTTATAGCACAGTAAAGACTTATTGTCTTCACTTGACAAATGTAGAACAAAGGTCTTCGTAGGATAACTAACACCCATTGGAGTGAATTCAAATCGAATGATAAAATCAGAGAAGAGACATCAAAATTTCATTACAGATGTTGTCAGAAAACGCCGTTGGTCCTACATCTGGCATGTCCTACGCGCAGACACCAACAGAATACACCACCAATCTCTTGAATGGATACCTACAGGCAAAAGAGCAAGGGGTAGACCAGAAGAACAATAGTTAGAGAAAGTAAAACAACCAATATTCATACTATTCAAGAACTGCACATAATAGCTTTGATGAGACAGAATTGGAGAGATCTGACCTATGCCCTATGCGCTAATTTCAGCGCAAAAGGAGGATGAATGAATGAAATGAAGACTTATTCCGTAATTTTACCCTAAACGTATGTGTAATTGTATGTACCAATAAAACGCTTTTCTGACAGTTAATGTACAGATACCGTTCATGTAATGAATGCAAGAATACATCTTTATATAATATCCATTTGTTTGCAGTCGTTTAGCCATTCCTCACAGGAAACTTATGATTGACCATGTCATAGTTTCAATGTTTACCCTGCAGGCCTGTAGTCATACTGCTACAGATACCTAGTTCGCCTGTGTTGAAGGGGCCATGAAAGGCGGGGGGGGGGAAGAATAGTAACACTTTACCTTCCATGTAACTTCACAAGCAGTTACTAAAAAAGTATAGGGTGGAGTTGGCTGTCCCATACTATATGGTGACCCAGAAGCAATGCAGAAGTCGGATTTTTCAGTCCAATAGGCACAAATATCATAGCAAGCTGTAAACCATAACACAACATAGGTAATCTGCAGGAATTTGAGAACAAACGCAGATCTAAGTGTCTATTAGGCATGTAATCTGCACTACCATTCTGTAAGCCTCTCGGTTCTATGCTAGCTGCCCAGTTTCTTCCAGTGTCATGTTCAGGTCTTTGATGTCATGTGTCAATCGTAGTCTTGGTCTGCCTCTTGTTCTATGTCATGTAACTTTTTCCTCCACGATTAATATTCTAAACTATTTTGTCTTTTTATATGTCCAAAATATTTTAGCGTGTGTTTTTCGACACTTAAGGGCATGTTTAAACAGTATGAAATCTCTCTTATCCATCGTCGTCCTGGACTACCGTTACCTTGTACCAGGAACCATACCTTCCATTAAGAATTTTTCCATGCTGTTATGCCTCTATATAACCAGAAAATCTGCAGCTGTCTTATTATGTTGTTGTTTAGAAGTCAACCCTCTACGACGTTTAGTGTTCTTTATCACTCCTTGATTATACTTTTTGGCTGTCCATGGTATTCTCAAAATCCTTCCTAAGCATCTCATTTTGAAGACATATTTTTCTCTCTGTGTCTTTCTCTGTCCCGCCTCCCCTGATCTTTCCTGTGGTTACTAAATGTTAGTTTTGCTTTTCTCATCACATGCCCTAAAAATCTTGACTGCCTGCTTCTAATTTCATGTCTGTATCATATGGAAGAAGTTAAACAGAAATAAGATGCAGAATAGGACAGGCAAAAACAACATTCAGAAAAATGAAAAATATACTGTGTAATATGACCTTGTCATTAGAGGTGAGAGTTCTGCAGTGCTATATAACCCCTATAATAACATATGGATGCGAGTCGTGGACAATAAACAAACTGGAAAGTGGGAAATTAGAGGCAACAGAGATGTGGTTCTACAGAAGAATGCTGAGATTATCACGGACTGCCAGAAAACCTAATGTAGAAGTGTTGAAAGAGTCAAATGTGAAACGGACCTTTATCAACAATATAAGAAAAAGGTAATCTTTTTTTTTGGCCACTTCATGAGACAGGCAGGTTTAGAGAACATAGTCACAACAGGCAAAATTGAAAGCAACAGAGACAGAGGGCGACAAGATGAGAAAATATTAGACAGTTTGACAACCTGGATACATAATATTGTGGAGAGCCATGACCGCCTACGCCATCCGGCATGGCACCTGATGATGATCATATGCAATTCACCATCAACTATTGGCCACAGTGAAATAAATGTAAAATCCGGATTATATCCGTTATTTATTTTAAAAGCAACTAGGACTCCGCGCGCCGTACGACAAAAGTACCAGTCTGACTTGTATTTCTGAAGATGACCGTGGGTGTGGACACTCATTTTATATTATATTACCAGAAATGTGGTAGGAGAAATGAGTTTAACAAGCGAATCACTTGAACTTCGACGGTCGACACTGTCATATGATCTAATGGAAAAACATACATTCTCAATGACTCATTCTACTATTTTCGTGATTTGCATTGGTCATTATGGTTATACTTATACGACTGAAAGCCAATGAAAACCATAGGAATAGTCAAATGTATCATTTGAGAAGGGTTGTTTTCCATTAGCATTTTGTCTTATGCAGCTGTCACACTTGAACGATTCAGCAAATAAGTTGCTAAATTTTAGCTACCTCGGCTTAGAGAAGGAATTCTCATCGTGGACTAAATTATCCAGAAATAAACAGGAAAATTGTGTTGTCGCGGACCCGTCTAATGGGAATGGACACCGAAAGGTAACTGTTTGGAATTTAGTAGTTGAGGAAAGTTGACATTCATATTTATGGGGGGGGGGGGGGGGTTACAAAACGAAGACACCAAATTTATTCTGAGCGAGGGACCCGTAAGAATAGTTGAGATCACCGGCTTATAGTGTGATAGAGCCTAAAATCTACTATAGTCTTTTCCCATTAAATGTAAAGGTATGTACCATGGCAGCAGCCTGCCGTCGGGGATAAAGATAATTCTTTATGTACTAAGCCGCAGCAACTATTTGGTGGGGTGGCCAGTTCCCTTCCTTGCTGGCTTTACCTCCCCTAACGTCATGCGTCGTGTACTCATTTACAGCTGAGTCGACTGGAGGAGTGGTCGTGTCAAGCGAGAAATCACAACCCGGATTTCTATTTTTGTCCGGACGTGGTTTCGAACCTGGAACACAGTGATGTTACCCAGCGGTTCCTAAACTTATTTGTTGTCGCAGATCTCCTTTTAAATATTTTCTGTGGAGGGCCCCCAAAATATGTCAATTTCCTTTTTGTATTGTAAATGTGAAGGCTTTTAAAAACGTTAAGCACGCTCACGTGGGGTGTTCGATAACAGTTTACACTGTATTAGATAGCCGCGGTCAAGTGTACAAGTTCCACAAAGGCCCCGTTGCTATCTCCCCTGTAATCAATAAAAGAAGCCACATTTTTAAAATTATGATTACCCGATTATTTGAAATCTGGCAAGTTATTCAATTAACTTCAATTTTTTCTGCAAGTTTAGTGGCAACGTAAACCGAATGTCTTTGAGAAATCGAAATTTTCGCAGAGTTTTTATATACTTTTGTTTTATCGCATTTTCCTTAAAATCATTATTGATGCGCAAGTTGCTTCTCTTCACTGTGACATTTGCTCTAGTTTCGAGGTATTACTTAACCTTTGCAGCGTGATGTGTGATTGAAGTAGGCTTAGGATTAGTATTTAGAATGAAGGAAAATTGTAACTTAGCGTCTGAATGGGGGGCTATCTCAGTGTGTAGCGCGCAGTACAAGTCATTGGTAAAGAAAACAATTCTGTTCAATCTGGTCTGTGTCGAGATATGAACGTGTCATGTTTAGGGATTGGGCATGCGCAGTAGGGAAATCCATGACGTTAGCTAGTTAAAAATGTAAACAGTGTGCTATTTATAGCGCAGTGAAGAAATAAAAGCAACTTTTACCCATTAGGAATTATGATTTATGGATGAATTCTTGAGAGATAAGTTGTTTTCACACTCGAAAATACGTTAGACCACGCGGATTCGTATATTTTGAGGCTAAATATCAATTGTTTTGGAGCGGTTCAGTTTTGAACTAGATATAGATTTAGATAACGATTTTATGACGAACCTATAAGGTTTATTCATTTTCGAATTAAGCTCGAGAACGCCTTGCTCTCAATTGCGTGGTGTGAGACTCGAACTTGGGCAAGGGGTTCACGATGTCGGTGAATGACACCTCGGCTAAGAAGGCGAAAGAGCCAGGGTCCAACTTTTCTGTTTAGTTCTTCCTCCTAAGGAACCAGGCTCACGGATGAGAAACGGTTTAGTACCCGATGGGCACAGACACAGTACGTCCAATTATACGAGGCAAGTTCATAGACAGTGGAACACCTCGTGCGAGACAGAAGTGAGCAAAAAATCGTCTGGGCGAAGAGTCACCACACACACGCGAACCACCCGAATTGTCAAGGCATGCCGAAATCGGATGTGCTAGGCCTACAATGCGCATAACGGTGGCACAACGTAATCACGCTCCCGGCGGAAATCGCATGGATACTCATGCTGGTTACAATGGAGCGAACGCAAAACAAACCATCCCTACGCTAAATTAACGACAAGTGCGAATATTCTGAACACCATCCATTTGGGGATAGACAATTTACGCGCTTGCAGTTGCTTTCTGAACGTCTACATAGGCGGAATTTGAGCCTGGTACATTGGCCGTCACAAACTCGCTCTATACGTCGCCGCAACAGAGCCGGACATTAAAGAACCGGTGCCCTAACCAAAATACCACCCAAAATATGTAATCAATTAAATAATGGAGCCATGTAACAAATATTGGTTAACTAGTTTGCAGTTGTCACTCTCTGCTCTACCTCAGCGGTGGGGAACTTTGTGTGTGTCAGAGGGCCATTTGTAAATTTATAATATGATTTGCATGCAATATGTAAATGTATAGTATTATTCTCGGGCCTTACACAATTATCAACTTCAAAATTAGCCTGTAATATTTACTCAAACGTTTCAGTAACTCACCCCAATTATGATTGTTGGAACTGATTTTCTTTAGTGGTGAGCCGTGTATACACGATATTAATATGATTCATTTAATATAAATTTATTGTTCTATGGGTCATATTTTTAGTGAATGTTTATTCCAGCCTAGATTGCTTTCAGCGGGCCAAACTAAATGATCACGCGGGCCATTTATAGCCAACGATCCAGCAGAATACTACTTTGTATTCTGAAAAGACTACATCATGAAAATACTACAGCATAAGCTGGAGGAAGAGTCAAATGAAGCACAGGCAGGTTTCAGACAGGACAGGGGCACAAGAGACTATATTTTCTATATGCGGAGCATTATAGAGAAATGCAGACAGTTTAATGTCATCTATACATGCTTTATTGGCTTCACCAAGGCATTTGATTGTGTACAACATAAAAAAAATTTTGAATATCATGAGCGACATGGGTTTCCCGCTACAGCTAATCCGTCTCATCAAAACATTGTATAAGACGAGTTAGCAGCCGTGAGAGTAGATAGTGAAATATCGGATTGGTTCAGTGTGGAAAAAGGAGTCAGACAAGGATGTGTCCTATCACCATATCTCTTCAATATTTATTCAGAGAACATAATGAGGATGTGAGAAAAGACCAAAAGAGGAATAAGTTCGACCCACTCAACATTGGAGGTCACGAGATACCAGTACTAAGATATACTGATGATGCAACATTATTGGCACACAGTCAAGCAGGTCTTGACACTTTATAACTCCATTAAAGAACATAGAGAAAAACAAGACCTATTTCTGAATGGAAGCAAGACCAAGATTATGACAAACGACAAAACCACTAACAAGTTTTTAATTAGTATTAACAATAGCTAATTATAAAATCATCCACCAAAGACGGATGTGTCGGGCCACTGGGGCAATTAAAACGGTGACACAGTGGATTTCCATTCTCTGGACTATATCCTACTGGAAATCTAATAGGACCATTGTCCTGCTACAAGAGTTTCAGCGGGAGTTTGAGAACGAACGCTGAAGAAGAAGAAGTAGAAAGAGTCAACAGTTTTGAATACTTGGGTTCTTTTATCAACAGTAAGGTGATTGCTATAACTTATTCATTATGAATAAGTCAGAATGAGGTTGGCTCTCGCGTCAGAGAAGCTGATACAGAATGAGGTTGGCTCTCGCGTCAGAGAAGCTGATACAGTATGAGGTTGGCTCTCGCGTCAGAGAAGCTGATACAGAATGAGGTTGGCTCTCGCGTCAGAGAAGCTGATACAGAATGAGGTTGGCTCTCGCGTCAGAGAAGCTGATACAGAATGAGGTTTACTCTCGCGTCAGAGAAGCTGATGCAAATGAAAAACATATATTAGAGCTGCTGCAAAACAACAAAACTAGCATTCCTAAGAACTTGCATATTCCCAGTGGCAATATATGGGTGTGAATCCTGGACAATCACCAACAAAGTGAAAAACACAATAGCAGCATTTGAAACATAATATTACAGAAAAATCCTCACAAAGAATACCATAAAATATCACCAATATAGCGATCCTGAGAGAAATGAATGTAAAAGAAAACTACCTAAACAGCATGGTTCTTTCCAGAAAACTACAATATTTTGGCCATATCAAACGCGACGACAACCTAGAAAATACCATAATGGAGGGGATGATGTCAGGGAGACGAACAAGAGGTAGACCAATAAGAAGATGGACGCAAGATATCAAAGACCACCTGAACATGAGAAGCATGAAGACGGGCTCAATCTCAGTACGAGTTTCGAAATGATATGCTACCTGATGACGATGATGATGAACCATAGAAACCCCACCCCTCTGATGTCCCGGGTGCAATTTTTTAACTAAACATTGTTTTTACCGTTCATCCACAGCACATCCACTCATTCACACCCCATTCATCTGTTCACAACAAGAAGTAAAATATAATGTTCACACGTTATTTATTATCATATAAAAACATTTCACAGGAAAACTACCTGGCGATGTTGATAATGTGACGTCAAAGTTACCTGTGTGTTGATACACGACACCTGCTACCGAACTAGATCATTTACCGTATCTAAATTTCAAATCAGCTATGATTATAGATGAAGCGCGTGCCGACGCATAATATTGGTTTCATTAATGAAAAGCTAAAGGTAGTATCATGGTGCATAACTTGTCACAGGTTCATAGTGTTCGTTCTACCGCACAGTAAATGATTAAAACATATAATGCGTAAAACATTACAATTTAACTATTGGTGAATTTGTATATAATATTAATCGTTAGTTTATTTGACTCGTTAGTTTATTTGTTAATGTTGAGAACACTTGTACATATTTCATTATTGACATTTGCCTTATGTTACCCCCAGCCCCTCCACTCCCCATTGTCTCTGGTCGATTCTTGATACGGGAAAACTCGAAACGGGGTAATGAAGTTTTTCAAATAACTAGACACACATATAAATAATCAAGCACACAGGACGTTTCGATCAAAAGGTCTTTATCAAGGTTACAAACATATACAAACGACACAACTAGCGTTCACATGTCAAGCGAGATGTGGGGAAGCGTTTTCGTTTGTCTGGTCTGCCTTTTCACGGAAAATGTGACCTTTTTAAAAAAAAATCGCTGTGTGTGGCGGAGGGTGGGTTTTTGGTTAAGTTCCCAGTACTAAAACCCATGTTTCAATTTCTTAAGGGGAGGGTTTAACAACCCAACCTCCCCTTATCTACGGGTCTGAGATCATGGTTATGTCTCCACTCTATGCAGGCCTGTACATTCTATAAAACAGTCGATAATCAATAAGATTGTAGTACAACTTTATTAACAGGAAATCCAGACATACAACTTCCATGTTGGGAAACGACCCGGTACTGGAAATGCAAGGACTGGGGCAACACGATGCAAATGTTTACTAACAGATATCAACAGACAATACAGGGTAATAAGTTTTACAGTTTATAAAATATACTAACGGTAAAACAGACAGTAGAAGATCGCGGTAGTCTAGTTGAGAGTGAGCTTGCTTACTATCACTGGGTTACAGTGTGCCAGGTTCGAAACAACGTCCGGACAAAAAAAATCATGTCGTTATTTCTCATCTGACACGACTGTTCATCCAGTCCACCCAGCTGTAAATGGGTACCTGACGCTTGAGTTAAGGAGGTAAAGACAGCAAGAAAGGGAGCTGGCCACCCCTTCTAATAGTTGCTATGGTTTAGTACATGAAGAGTTAGCTTCATCCCCGACGGCAGATTGATGTCATGGAAACCTTTACCTTTAAACTACAGACTAAATTGGTGTTTCAACATAGTGTAAGAACAAAATGCAGGACAAAAAGCTTAACAATAAAAACAGCATAAATACAATCTATACAGACATGAGGACCGTCCTATATAATCTACACAGACGTGAGGGCCGTCTTATATAATCTACACAGACGTGAGGGCTGTCATATATAATCTATACATACATGAGGGCCGTCTTATATAATCTATACAGACGTGATGATCGGCCTATATAATCTACACAGACATGAGGGCCGTCCTATATAATCTATACGAGAGTTGCCAAGAAAAAAAAATTATAAACACTAATCTTATTCAAATTCGCGTCTGCAAGTCTCAGTTCTGTCTTTCGTCTACGACTTTGTAGTGCTGTGATATGATGCAGAGAAGCGGCCGCATCAGAAGACACCAATCAAAATACACGTAAGTGACGGCATTTCGACGAAAAACTTTTTAAGGGAGCGGCATTTCGAAGACTTAATCTTCCGCCGAAGACGGATGTGTTGGACCATTATCGCGAATAAAACGGCAACACAGCGCATTTCCATTCTCTGGACTATATTCAACTGGAAATCTTGTAGGACCATTTTTCTGTTACAAGAGAAATCCAGCGGGAGTTTATGAATGAACGCTGAAAAAGAAGAAGAAGACTTAAGCACCATACTGAGAAAATCTAGCACACTGTCCTAGTTTGTAGTTTCGGAAATATCTCTTTCTATAATCCCGTAAACCGTCAGGACCGTAGGGGCACCACATTGGATGCTTCCACACACAGAGTCCTCCAGCGATTTCTATCTTCAACGATGAGCATGAGTGAGGAAAATTTGTGTCCTGTCCATTCCTTGATGTTGTCTGTCGATGTCTTTATTTTCCCTCCTCTGCTTCTTCCTCCTTTGATTGTTCCCTGCAGTATGGTTTTTTGACAAGGAATCATGTCCGCATTCATGTCAAAACCATGCTAGTTTCGGGAATATGCGACACTTAATTACTCTTGTTTTCAGTATGATCGCCGTGTGGTTTGTGGTTCGTGTTCTCTTAAATGTCAAGGTTGCCAGATAGTTAGAACTGTTCGTTGCCAAGTTTTATGTAATAAATGGCCAACAAATTGTCAAACTTCTAAATTGGGTACAAAACTGCCGAAGACATAATTACATGCACTTGAATTCAGTGATGTGTAATAAAAAAAAATACTTTTATTCTTCTGCATTCGTTATAAAACTCTTGCAGATTTGCAGGATGTAGTCCAGAGAACAGAATTCGACATACCATAGTTTTACATCACAGTTGGATATTGCTCCTTTCAACCTGATACGACTTCGGGACATTGAAATCTCTAAATCTAATAACTGCAACTAGAAGATAACTTTGCATTCTGTTCCTTGGTCGTGTTGTGACAGCAGTTACGAAACGATTTTATAAACAACATTACTTACTAGTGCAACCAGACTTCTATGGCATCACTATAATCACGTAATTATGTACACATTGAAAAGAAGTTTCGCGTAGCCCTCAGAATTGTTTTAAAAAAATTCTCAAAACATAAATTTCGTAGTCAGTGTCTTAAAAATGACAAAATTTGTCTAATTTTTTCATGAAATAGCCGATATGAAAACAGTACCTTATTTTTACAGGTAGATCCAGGAAAAGGGTAACAAAGTTTTGCTAACACTAGATAACACACACAATGACACACAAATCAACGTTTCGACCAAAAGGCCTTTATCAAACCAGACAATTGAAACAAAATTAAACATATAATAGAAAGCGAACAGTAATAACATCGACGTTCACATAGGTATGGGTAGTCTGCAATCTCGATACTTGAATCCAGACTACCCATACCTATGTGAACGTCGATGTTATTACTGTTCGCTTTCTATTATATGTTTTAATTTTGTTTCAATTGTCTGTCTTGATAAAGGCCTTTTGGTCGAAACGTTGATTTGTGTGTGCTATCTAGTGTTAGCAAAACTTTGTTACCTTTTTCCTGGATCTACCTGTTGGATTTTAGTTTTGCGCAGTAAGTACAATTTTTCTTATTTTTACAAGTGTTTTAAGGCATGACTATATCCTTTTTTGTTTGTTTTTGAAGTTGCGTACGTACTACGTAATTCAACACCACAATCACAAAGGCATCTCTGTTATAACGACGCATTGTATACTTTTTTTTTTTTAAAAGTGCTGTTATTTGAAAGTTATCAAGACAATGAGGTTACTTTTATGTTGATCATCTTGTAGAAATGGAAAGTTAAATTATTGGCACGAGCGTGCAGGTATAGATTTTGCAGAAGTAGGAAGGTAAATATTGACGATGCCGAAAATGAGTTCGAATATGTTGAAACATGTTAAGAAAACAGGTCGTTAGTGTAATCATAATGTCGTAATACTAACACGTGTTCGTTCCATTTAAATCGTGCTAGTGCGAGCAAAATGAACAGGGATCCTTAGACTGTATCATATTTTTTTCTAATACGGCCACAGTGATATTTTTAGACAAGTGGTACCTGTCCCGGGGTTGTCAAACCGCCATACAATTCCTTCTGTTGGATTGAGGAAGGCCACATCACGTCTATTCTTTTCATGAAGACGTTCTTCCGTGTCTTCCTTGTTCTCCAGCCGAAGTTATACGCGAGTCCCTCGTCATATAGTCCTGTGGGCACACCTGTGTTAATCCTTCAAAAGTGACGCAATTTGATTTTCCCCGTGATTTTCATTGTTGACATAAAGTATATACAAAGTGACCAATGAAAATCAATGAGAAAGTCAAATAGCGCCACTTTTGAAGGATAATTCCACAAGACTGCTTAATTGACGATTGACCTACGGCATTGGATCATATAACAATACTCATTGGAGCGAATATTTATATCGCCCCATATGTATGTCTCATCTGAACCTCCTATAAGTTTTGATCAGTGGGCATGTTTAATGTGGTCCATATATATGATTGTACCAGTTGACATATTTAATGTGGTCCACATATATGATTGTATCAGTTGACATGTTTAATGCGGTCCACATATATGATTGTATCAGGGAAAAAGATTTCCAAAACCGCAGTAGAGGTACTTGAGTCTGTAATTTTATGCCACAGAAAATGGTTTTGCCCATACGTATTCAGCTGCTACAGCAATGGTTGACGAGACACAACCTGACTCGTTTCAACTTTAGTAGCTATAGAACGGTTACTTGACGTTTGAAGGGCATTAGTACTGCTTTCCACATTACCTGGCAGCATTAACTACATTTAGATTGACGTCTAAACAAAACAAATTACAAACAAGCTAAAAATTATAATTATAACATACTAAATACACACACACACACATATACTGTATGGCTCAGTAACATGACAATGAACAAACAACTAGAAGACAGAATTGATGCCTTTGAGATGTGGATATATAGATGAACTCTGTGAAAAGAGAAGAAAGCAAAGAGGTTCTAACAACACTTTATATGAAAAAAAAAGAACTATGAAAATAAATAAACGATCAAACAAATACAATATTTTGGACATATTAAAAGACATGATACCTTATTTAAGACCTTACTTAAGGGTAAAGTCGAGGGAGGCGAGAAAGAAGTAGGCAGAGATACAAGTGGGAAACATCACGTAATGGACACGTTACAGTCTAACACTGCACCACCAAGGCAAGAGATTTGCTGCAACCAACCTTCGTTGCGGAGACGGTACTTAATGAAACGAAAGTCGACTACGGGTGTCTTTTTAGTTTTTGTTTGTTTGAGACCCTAGGAATTGCGAATGATTAGCTCTTATTTTCTATGTGCATTGTTTTTTTTTTTTTCTGAGCTATCTTTCATATCCAGGAGACTTAAGCGTTCGGCTAAGTGCAATGCCTATTAAAGGAGCCTTCTACTATAATTGTATAGATTTGACATGCTACAAAGCTTCCATAAGAGAACCTCAATATAACAGCATGTCATCTACTTAGGTTTTCTGTTGCATGGGTGGTTTATCTAGTGAACCACTGTTGAGATTTCACAGGCGAAACCGCATGTGTGTCTTTTGAATTAAAAACATAAATTTTTACTACACACAATGAACTCCCCGAATCCAAGTCGACTGGAGAATGAGTTCGAAACTAAAACATGTCAATTACCTCCGTCACTATTGATTAAAACTCCAAGATATGTTTTATACTTTCATATATTCTGGCCCTATGTGTTTCAGTGACTAGAAAAAGAATAGTCACATTGACACGTCATGTACAATTCTAAGACGAGACTTAAGTCGGTTTTAGGGTGGAGTTGGTTGTTCTAAGTCAAAAGTTCTCTCTAATCAACTTCTGCGAAATTCTCCAAATAATAGTTGCATTTCTTAACTTCTCATATTTCATAATCCACAGTTTTCAGTTTAAATCTGCACAAAAAAAAATGGCAATTGTTTGCAGCTTTCTGTCTATGCACATCTCTATCTTTATGCACAGCTCTCCCAACTATTTATGCACAGCCCTGCCATCTATTATTGCACCGCTCTCCCATCTATTTTTGCACAGCCCTGCCATCTATTATTGCACCGCTCTCCCATCTATTTATGCACATCTCTCCCATCTATTTTTGCACAGCTCTCCCATCTATTTATGCGCTCAATCAGACCATCGGACGTAGTACAGAATTACCATCTGTACTGAGTTAATTCAGACTTGATTCTTTAAGTTTTTGATTATTTATGATTTTCGTTGGTCACTATTGATATATTTGGAGTCGCATTCCAAAAATAGACAAGACCGACCAAAGAAATCAGCAGAAATGATCAAAATAGACATTCCAGGTCATGTTTACTTTCTGTTGAGTGGTCATAGTATTTCATAGGTCACGGCTCAATCCCACCGATGTTGAGAGGAATCCTGAAATAATGGTGACATCGGATGTGTCTGACCGAAGGTGCGAGTATAACAGCCAAGCTGTAAACCATGACACAGAACATTTCGTTATCTCATCCACCTTCTGCAAATCTGCAGGAGTTTGAGAACGACCATGAGAAAAGAAGAATCTATTTTTGTACGCTGCTTAAAGTTAATTCACATTGCCCGTGCAATTCTGCAGTTGAGAAATGCATAATATAACCTGTTGTCGTTAATTCTATGCGTGCTGTTCGCCAACATAGGCACAGTACGCTGGTAGGCATGTATACATCATAATGTATACATCACAGTGTAATGTATACATCAGACATTCGTTCAGGCCAAGTAAAGCCTAATTTGTAAATATGGTAGAACTTGCCACCGACTGAACTAAATCTATCATTGTCTAGCCGAGACCGTCGCCGGTAAAGACCCCTTTACAGAAAGTAAACATGACACGAAAGGCTGATTTTTAAAATTATTTTCATATATTTTGTTGGTCGGCCTTGGCTTTTTTGGCATGTGACTCCAATTATATAAATAGTGACCACCGAAAACACAACAATAATAAAAAGGCGGGAATGAAGTCTTTACGTTCTGTTGTAACATACTGGAACCCGAGCATTGTCTAGCGGCGGGGGTGGATGTATTAGCCCTACCCACCACACTTCGCTCCCTTCTCAAGCATATTATCTCAAGTGTGGACCAGCGTTTCTCAAACTGCAGTGATTCTCTTTTTAAATTTTTTTTTGAAAATAGGGAACTTATGATGAGATGATTCTTCTAACCGAGGACGCCCGATCATTAAGCTTCTAATTTGGTTATATGTCAGATATTTTTTATATCATAAACAATACTCGAGTGCGTGGTTCGGCGAACAGCGTTCAAAGTATATGCAAATACCTTCCAATTCCCATGACAAATGATGTACTGCCGACTCAACGTATATCTTACAAAGTGACGCTATTTTTGTTACTTTTTCGGTGATTTTCATTGGCTACTTGGTGTTGACAGCCAATGAAATATTACGGGAAACCTAAATAACGTCATTTTAGAACTAAGGGTGGCCCAGCCCAGATTTCAGTAGATGCCTATCCAGCCCTGATATAGTACACCACCAATGTAAGAGATAGAGGATTTTGGGGTCCGTTGCAACCAACTTTCATTGTGGAGATGGAACTGGTTGATGATCCCCCAAACTGTTACATCAACTAATCCGCGTGCACTACGTGGTAAACCGATCTAATAGCACATCCTGCAAATCTACATGTGTTCAGGATTTCTCAGAAGATGCCAAGGAACATTCATTCAAATGATCTATCATTCTTGTGAGAAACAATACATTTAGAGCTCAGGCAACAGTGATACCATCTGTTTCAATTCCACTAATACCATCCATGTACCTGTATGGTCTTCCACTATTCCTCCAATCATCTTAGAGAATTTCTAGCAATGGAGCTAATTTCCTTGCTCAACAGATCCAATACCAGTGCTTTTCTCTGTTATTCTTGCCATCTTTATGACATTCTGCAGTGCACTGTTGGAGTATGTGCAGGGTTTATTTTCCGCATCAACTGTACGCCGTTATATAAAAATTATCAGAAATGTCTGCCAAAGATACTTCTCTATGGTGAGCTAGAGAAGGGTATACGATCTCAAGGTGGCCAAAGGAAGCGCTACAAGGACTCAAAGGACTCACTGAAAGCCTTTGAAATAGACCACGATACATGGGAAGAACTTGCACAAAATAGATCTACATGGCGTTCTAAAATAAAAAAGAGCGCATCATCTTGTGAAAAGAAGAGAAATGCAACAGCGGAGAGCAGCTAGAAAGTCACGGATAGACCAAGATCCGTCTACAGTCGTTATTCCATGTCCAAACTGTCCAAGGACATTTACAGCTCGAATAGGGCTCATTAGCCATCTACGAACTCATAATAAAGGACATAACTAAAATTGAATTTTCAAAAGTGGATGTAACAAAGGGTTATCATCACTTGTGATGGACGAACGACATCAGAAAAGTAATACGGAACATTTGTTCAAGGCGTGTATGGTCACGAGCAATATTCAACGTCCAGATGTTGCCATTCAATTTACCCGAACTGGATAGATGAAAAACACTGGCCGTGGATACGTCACTGAATAAAACGAATTGCATGCTGGTAAATGTTGCTTTTGTAGTGGCATTTCTATTTTCATTCAATCTAAGTATATGTTCGATATAAATTCACTGGTTTTTCTTATTGTTGTAGAAATATTTTGCTGTTTCGTGTTTTCTCTAATTTGCTTGTTTGACTTGAATTCTTCCCAAACAATATTTGATCTTTCATCATCAGGTGATATATTATTTCTAGAACGTAGTCTTTCCTATGGATTTCTTGAAATCTCCGCGGTCTTGGGCAAGTTGTCCTGCATCTACCAGTGACATGCGCAAGCATTCCTAAATATCTTTTGTCCAACGGCGTTTTGTGCGGCCTTTGCCTTCTATCATCCCCTCCATTAGCACTCTCTCCAGGCCGTTATGTCTCTTAATGTGACCGAAAAACTAACTTTTTCTTTAATATGGTGTTCAAAAGCCAGTCTTCCTGGAATCTAATTGTTCGTAACACCTCCTGGTTTGTTTAAGATCATTAGAAGATATTCATTTTCAAATGAATGCAATTCTTTTCCCGGTATTTTTGTTACTTTCCAGCTATCGCAACCATATATTAATACCGATTAGGTATGTTGATTACCCTCTTCGCACGCCGGACACGTCCATAGGTGCTCAGATTTCCGCTTCAGTAAATCTCTCAGGATATAACGGATGATGGTTTAAGTTCTATGTTGGTTCACCCAGTCAGTCAGTTCCTCTTTTGCCAAGTTTGGCACATAGGGCGGATGTCATAGTGCTCCATACCTGTGGGTCAGTTTCTAGGGATTGCAGGTCGTGTGCATTTATGCCTGTTGATTTTAATTCATTAATTAATGTTCTTCTGTGCGTTGTTTTTGGTTTTCCCTGTTTTCTTTTCCCGTCTGGTGTCCACATGAAAGCTTGTCGTGGAATTCCTTGTCGTGGAATTCTATCTTCCTTCAGTCTAAGTATGTGGCCGATGTATGTCCAGCGGCGTTTTCTGATGATGTTCGTCACATATTCTTGTTTTGTTTCCTCTCTTAGTATATCGTTTGATTTGAAGTCTTTCCAATTAGTATTTGTGATTTTTCTGAGGCATCTATTCTCGAAAGCAATTAATTTATTATCCATTATTGCGGTAGATTTCCAACTTTCACATTCATGTCAATGCTGGAATGTTTGAGAGTTTGTTGGAGGCGAGAGCGATTCGAGTCTTGATTTCTGAGTTGGTATCCCCGTCTGCTGTTATCTTGCTTTCCAAATATACGAAATGTGAAACGTTGTCTAGTATATTATCATCTAGTTTAACTGATTCTGTCAGGCCGGTAAAGTTCATGATGTCCAATGGTTCACTTCTCTTTTTGAAATCTTTGTCAGGGGTTCTCTACAGGCCGCACTCATCCTCACTCCCAATTCGCGCATTCTCGATATTGACTCATGCTCATTCATCTCAGAATCCTCTGATCGTGAGGATTCACAAAGAGCATTGCATATGTCTGCTCGGTCCATAGGCTGACCGTCTGTTGTGATGGCGAGGCTTGCTAATTGGTCGGCTCCTTCGTTTCCCTACACGCCCGCGTGTCCGGGGACACAAATAAGCGTGAGTTTTCGTAGTGCTGCAGGCATTTTTGCTATCTCTAATGACTCCATCCATTTCCGATAATACCGATATTACATTGAAGTTGAACAGTGGTAGCTTGGTATATTTACTTATTGTTTTTGATTTTCAGATGTTTGTTAGTTAATTGAATTCACTATAATCCAATGAAATTCTAGCAGAAATCTCTTTTGCTGTATCTCCTTCTTGTGTCGTTTTGCTGCTCAAGTAAAAAGACTTTCTGAATTATTTCTCCATTGTAAGTGATATGAAATAATTGTCCCTTGTGTGAATGGATGAGGCCTGAAAGGGGAGCAAGTAAAAACAGTTGACCTTCCATGTAAGACGTAAGGGGCGACTAAAAACGTTTTGGGGTGGAATTAGTAATACCATTTCACTTAGGTTCAAAGTGACCCAGACTACATGCTGAAGTCGGATGTGTCAGATCGAATAGCGCAGATATCGCAGTCAAACTGTAAACCATGACACAGCTCAGTCCGTTCTCGTTCTTCCCATTGCATCCTGCTAATCTGCATAAATTTGAGAACGAACGCAGTAGAAGGGTAACAATTAAAGTTGAATAAATTCATTATATTAGTGCAATTGAAGTGGCAACCCTGAAGGTCTTGGTGATAGATTATGAAAATTGCGAGAAACGTCGTTACATACGGTAGCAGTGATATTATTTTCCCGCGCTCACCAATTGTAGCGGGGTCATACACGGGAGTCAGAGACGTATGTGTGATACCAGCTCAGATTTTGAGGTCACTGTGATTGTTGGGAAGAGAGTGAGGGGTACGGGAATATGTAGGCAGGATATTGGAGCAGTGTGGGAAATGTCAGGCTTGTAATAAACAAGACGCCAGAAAATACCTGACAACATGCACGGGCCACAATAACACAAATAAATAGTGATATTAACAATATATATTGCTATCGACGTTACGGTTCAGGAGCCTTTATTAAGAAAAAACAAATATCTGTTAAAACGAGTGAGTATGTATCTATCTATTCGCTAAACCATATGTTGCCTTTCAGCGTCAGGGGTAGAAGAGATTTCTGGAGATGGCCCGCGTGGATGCTGAGTATATTGTGGAGTTTGACGCCTCTTTTATTTTATTGGTCCACCGTTTTCGTGGTCGGCCTCTAGGTCTGCATTAACTATATTTGCGTAGCATAGCTTGCTGTGGTATGTTGTCTGATGGTAGTCTGCTGATGTGTGCAAACCATTTTATCTGCTGTTTCTTAATATATTCCAAGATTGGAGTGGTTTTGGGTGTGGACATGCCATTTCATGCTGTCACAAGTTTACGTTTATCTTGTGCTGTCGTTGTCCATGTTTGGCATTGGTAACACAGCTTTGATATAATAATTGTTTTGAATAGTGTTATTCTGATGTTTAAATCTAAATTTTTTTCTCTGAAGATTGGTGTCATTTGTCCTAGTGCTTGGTATGCTTTACTACATCTATTGTGTATTTCTATGCTGCTCCTGCTGTCTGTTGTTAAATTGCTTCCTATGTGTGTGAATTATGTCACTTGTTTAAGTCTGTTGTTTCCAAAATATATGTTGGTGTTTCTTTCTCTTCTTACTTCGTTGTGTTATGTCTCTATATTTATTTTCATGTTAAAGGTTTGACATGTTTGGTGTAATCTGTCTATTTGTCTTTGTAGTTGCTCTTCTGATGAATCTACTAGTACTTGGTCGTCTGCAAATAGCAATTCGTTTAAGCTATTCTTCAAATTGTTTTCGTCCGTTGTCTTTGCTACTTTGCAAATGTGATCTATGTATGTTATGAACAATAGGGGGGGGGGATAGTACACATCCTTGTCTCACTCCCTAGTGAATTTGGAAATTATCCGATGTACCTGTACTCGTTCTTATCTAAAGAACTGAGCATTGACTATTGGTGTATATGCTCTGACATAGGCTTATCAGATGTTAGGAAATTCCATGTGTCTGTAGTGTTATTCATAGTTGTGCTCTATCAACTCTGTCAAAAGATTTCTCTTGGTTCACGAAAGCCAGATATAAGTCTTGGTTATGTTCTGTTGCTCTTTCTGAAAGTTGTTTGAGGGCGAATATTGAGTCTGTGTATGCTTTATATGTCGGTTGCATGGCTCGAAAGGTGAAGTAAACAAAGAGAAATAAATTGCATGTGCTGTGATTGTTGTAAGAGACAGCTACGGTGGTTTTGGGTGTGGGGTTGTCTAGCCAATCTTATAGATCAGTGCTGGCAACAGATTTGATGTACGAAGGCTATTAAATATTTTCCCGGACATATTTTTGTTCTGTTTGAAAACTGTTGAAAAACGTGGATTTCAGTAACTTCCAAAAGTCATAATTTTTTTGTCAAATGTTTCTTGATTTACAGAATATCAAATAGCGTCACGAGTTTGTAAAGACACTATTATAGATATAGTGTAAGCATGTTGCCCTCACCATAGGCAGACACTGATTGGGGATTTCTCTATCGTGAGGATTGATTTGTTCGCCCCGTACTCAAGACGGCAATTTTCTAATCCGTCTTGTAACGTCATGTTTACAAAGTGGGATTTTTTTTCAGATATCCCTGGGGATTATCGCTTGAAGTTACGGAGTTCTATCAATGGTACGCCCGAAAGGCGGCGTACCGGTTCGTTTGGAGGGACGGACTACATCTAGAGAAACCCGAGTGCAATGAAGTCCATTCTCTGCTTATTGTTAGCCTTTTTTTGCAATTGAATGTAAATGGTAAGTTTGTGTATGATCGCCAGGGGTTCATCTCTGCTACACTGCGTATAAATGGTATGTTTAGTGTGATCGTCTGGAGTTGATCGCTGCTTCACTGGGTATAAATGGTATGTTTAGTGTGGTCGTCTGGAGTTGATCGCTGCTTCACTGGGTATAAACGGTATGTTTAGTGTGATCGTTGCTTCACTGGGTATAAACGGTATGTTTAGTCTGATCGCCTGGAGTTGATCGCTGCTTCACTAGGTATAAATGGTATGTTTAGTGTGATCGTTGCTTCACTAGGTATAAATGATATGTTTAGTGTGATCGTTGCTTCACTGGGTGTCAATGGTATGTTTAGTGTGATCGATGCTTCACTGGGTGTAAATAGTATGTTCAGTGTGATCGCCTGGAGTTGATCGCTGCTTCACTGGGTATAAATGATATGTTTAGTGTGAGCGCTTCTTCACTGTGTATAAACGGTATGTTTAGTATGATCGCTGCTTCACTGGGTATAAACGGTATGTTTAGTGTGATCGCTGCTTCACTGGGTATAAACGGTATGTTTAGTGTGATCGCTGCTTCACTGGGTATAAACGGTATGTTTAGTGTGATCGTTGCTTCACTGGGTATAAATGATATGCTTAGTGTGATCGTTGCTTCACTGGGTATAAATGGTATGTTTAGTGTGATCGTTGCTTCACTGGGTTAAACGGTTGTTTAGTGTGATCGCCTGGAGTTGATCGCTGCTTCACTGCGTATAAATGGTATGTTTAGTGTGATCTCCTGAAGTTGATATCTGCTTCACTCGTTATAAATGGTATGTTTAGTGTGATCGCCTGGAGTTGATGGCCTCACGGGTATAAATGGTATGTTTAGTGTGATCACCTGGAGGTGATCGCTGCGTCACTTGGTATATGTGTTTGGAATACAACTTTTAGTACTAGGAATTTAGTCAATTACCCCCCCCCCCTTTTTCACCACCAAACGATTTTTCACAAGGGCATCACATTTCTCAACATAAAGAGAAACACACACGATAATCGGCGAATTTTTTTTGTTGAGTTGAACCCTTCTCTCTCTCTCTCTCTCTCTCTCTCTCTCTCTCTCTCTCTCTCCTTACTGAAGCCGCTTCTAAGGCCCTGTTGACAGCCAATAGCCTTTCTGACGAAAGCACAATCTCCCCTCATTTAAGTAGAAAAAGTGACACCAGAACACATAAGATTTGTCTCATAGGCATGGTTGTGTTACTGGAGTCCATGTAGGTATGCTTAGTCCCCGAAGGAAGGCATGTATGCATTGTCAATATCCCAGCATAATCCTACCAGGAGAGTAATATTATACCTCTGGGCCAACTAATACCTCCGTCTGTTTATATATATATATATATATATATATTTATAGTATATATATAATATATATTTTTTTTAAAACCCGGACAAAAGCCATTTTTCTGGAAAGCCGCCCGGCAGGGGCATAAAAAACAGGACGTGTCCGGGGAAACCCGGACGCATGCTAAGCATATATATATATATATATATATATATATATATATATATATATATATATATATATATATATATATATATATATATATATATATATATATATATATATATATATATATATATATATATATGTAAAGCAATCCATGTGATACAAGGAGTAGTAGGGGATGATAGTCACTACGTCAGTATATATATATATTTGTATGTATTATATATATATATATATATATATATATATATATATATATATATATATATATATATATATATATATATATATATATATATATATATATGAGTCTGACACATTGACAAATGTCCATAATCGTGAAATTCATGTGACTTGAAATATCTCCAATGTTTACATCCGTCGCTGACTTGAGTGGCACTTCATGACATTATCAGTGGAAATAGTGCACTTCAGAGGAAAAGAGTGGGTGTCTTGATTTTATGATTATAGTGGGCGTTTTAATTTTTTTTCCCCAATGATATTGAATAATATGCCAGTAGTCATCCAATGAGCCATGAATTCAATGAACCAGTGATTGACATTTGATGTGCTAGTGATTGACATCAGATGAAGATGAAACAGGAAGGAATTGTCTTGAGGTCGGCAATCAATATGTCTGATTCAGCGCCAAAAATCTTACTAAGAGATTAACTTTGTAACTACCACTTTCTGGTGTGCATTATATGTTCTCAAACACACATGGCAATGACAAGACATACACACTAGCAAAGAAGAGAGCAAGAGAAACCATGCACACACAAAAAAACCATGCACAAAATTAAAATTATGTTGAAGTCTGTTAACAAAGAGACTTGGCTGAGCAGGCTGAATAAGAAACACCGGGAGGAAAATCTACAAATCTATGACCAGCACAAATTCCAAAGGGTATCATCTTCCGACTGGTATACATGTACAGCTTAACAATCACCTGAACAGAATACAACCACAATACACGCCAGGGTGCCAGCTGGGCATTAATCCCTACAAAACTATCGACCACCACCTTTTTTAATGTCCAGCACTGGATAATGTCACAAAAATGCTCCCTCCAAGGCCAGATGAATGAAACACATTATATGGAACACAACAACAACTCACAAACACATGCATAAATCAAACAGTTTCATTGGGTCAAAGGTTATGGACCGCTTGATCAACAACCAAACAACTAACCTTATATATTCAACAGGATTGATGTACAATTTTTCTGTATATGCTGGTCTGCAAGTCGGAAAAGCTAGAGAGACAATGAAATAGCCACAATGGATATGAAATTGGAGTTCCAAAATCCAACACAGATCAACCACTTAGCTTTATCAAGGTTAATGAAGTAGGCCTATATAAGAAATGCCTAGAAATTCAACAAAAGCTAAAAGGTAATGTCCAGCACAGTACATGCATCACTGATTTTATTTATTTATTTGTGCATCCAACAAAATTGATATATTTTATTTATTGAACAGAAATATGTCGCTGTACAGTTTTGCAAGCTGGTCACGGATACAAGGCAGCAAGGATGATGACTGGGCAGACAGGATCAGTCACTTATGGACAGTTGGTCTTCTAGCACTGTTCACAATGTTGGTCAGTTCAGCCCAATATGTAGGAGACCCTATACACTGTTGGTGCCCAGCACAATTTACTGGTGAGTAGGTGAATTCTTTTTGTCTCTCTTCTGTGGTAGCGTGGCACAGAGTGCTTCTGTGGCAGACAAGGTACTGAGTTCGAATTCAGCAACAGGAAATTGTGCATCCGGACCGTGCAGAAAGTATTGGCAAACTAGTTACAGAACGTAGTTGTAATGCCTAGAAAATCACTACAGCCAAAAATGCTGGGTTGATGGTTACATCCTGAGTACGGTATATCAAAGTTTAGGTTAATTTTTGCTTCTTCTGTATTCAATCTTTGGGATTTTTGCAGGTTGTAGATTGCCAAGTTGAAGTCTAGGTGCTAGATTGGTATGTATGTTACCAAGTTGAAGTCTAGGTGCTAGATTGGTATGTATGTTGCCTAGTTGAAGTCTAGGTGCTAGATTGGTATGTATGTTACCTAGTTGAAGTCTAGGTGCTAGATTGGTATGTATGTTACCAAGTTGAAGTCTAGGTGCTAGATTGGTATGTATGTTACCAAGTTGAAGTCTAGGTGCTAGATTGGTATGTATGTTACCAAGTTGAAGTCTAGGTGCTAGATTGGTATGTATGTTACCAAGTTGAAGTCTAGGTGCTAGATTGGTATGTATGTTACCAAGTTGAAGTCTAGGTGCTAGATTGGTATGTATGTTGCCTAGTTGAAGTCTAGGTGCTAGACTGGTATGTATGTTGCCTAGTTGAAGTCTAGGTGCTAGATTGGTATGTATGATGTCAAGTTGAAGTCTAGGTGCTAGATTGGTATGTATGTTGCCTAGTTGAAGTCTAGGTGCTAGATTGGTATGTATGATGTCAAGTTGAAGTCTAGGTGCTAGATTGGTATGTATGTTACCAAGTTGAAGTCTAGGGGCTATATTGGTATGTATGTTACCAAGTTGAAGTCTAGGTGCTAGATTGGTATGTATGTTACCAAGTTGAAGTCTAGGTGCTAGATTGGTATGTATGTTACCAAGTTGAAGTCTAGGTGCTAGATTGGTATGTATGATGTCAAGTTGAAGTCTAGGTGCTAGATTGGTATGTATGTTGCCTAGTTGAAGTCCACAGTCTTTACGATTTATTGCGATACATACAGTATAGAAAAGGTCAAGTATGCTTTTTGGTTGGTGTCCCGTGCAGGAATCAGTTCTCTTGTACAGCTAACCTAATAGCAATATGGTTACAGTGGTCAAACACTGATAGTATTAACTGCCAAGCTGAATTCTGATATCTCAGACCATTGGAGCAAATAAAACGGTGAAGATTTCCGTTCTCTGGACTATTTTCTGGTGGAAATCTAGTAGGACAATTATCCCGCTGCAAGAGATCCAGTGCTGTAAGATATCCAGTGTTGCAAGAAATCCAATGCTGTAAGATTAAGTGTTGCAAGAAATCCAGTGCTGCAAGAGATCTAGTGCTGCTAGAGATCCACTTCTGCAAGAGATCCACTGCTGCAAGAGATCCAGTGGGAGTTTTTTAAAAATATCCTACTGCAAGATATCCAGTGCTGCAAGAGATCCAGTGCTGCAAGAGATCCACTGCTGCAAGAGATCCACTGCTGCAAGAGATCCACTGCTGCAAGAGATCCAGTGCTGCAAGAGATCCTCTGTTGCAAGAGATTCAGTGCTGCAAGAGATCCAGTGCTGCAAGAGATTCAGTGCTGCAAGAGATCCAGTGGAAGTTTTTACAAATTGTCCTGATGCAAGAGATCCAGTGCTTCAAGAGATCCAGTGCTACAAGAGATCCAGTGGGAGTTTTGAGAACGAACATGCCCATGAATTGTCAGTGCCCAAAGCAGGGGTAAAGAATAACAACACTGCAAACAACCATGTATGTTTTAAGAGGGAACTAAGGATGTTTGAGGGATGAAGTTGGCTGTTTTCACCCCATATGTCAGTGACTCAAAAATTCTTGCTTAAGTCAGATGTGTCTGGCCAAAATGCACAGATATTGAAACCAACTTGACGTTTTGACAATACATTCTATTCTCTGGACAACATTCTGCTACTAATCTGCAGGAGTGTGCGAACAAACGCTGAACAAAAGAAAGTTCACAATTATCAAGTTGAAATTTCTCAGTTATTAATATCAATTTGGTTGAATACATGTGTATATATAGTACATCAATTTTGCTAAATATATGGAGAACATCAAATTTGCTAAGTATATGGAGTACATCAAATTTGTTGAACATATGGAGTACATCAAATTCATTGAATACAGGTGTGTTAAATTGTCTTTAAAGGTACATACAGATGTATTTTTACTTTTCAGATGTGTTCTAGTAACACTTTCTAGAGGCTGATTCAACCAATTAGTCATTGTAACTAAATTGTTAATAAATCTAGTTATGTTCTTAATTATTGATTATAAGCCGATGTTGTTACTGCACTCTGGGCAAACTCGTGTGCTCGGTCTCCCCAAGTAAATATTGAAGTGTATCCATAGCTGTGATTTTTGGTTCACTCGTTGAAAACACTCCACATTTTTTGCCCATCAGATGCCCAGTAGTACTCATGCCGCAATGAATACAAAATCTCCCAACTAATTTTCCCTCTAAGAAAAGAGTGATTGTGAGCAAAAATCTATCTCTGTGGATTGATAAATTTCAAACACCACTTTTTTCTGAACAAACCTTCTACATAAAAAAAACTAATCTTTTTCAGCGTGTTATATTTACACGTTATATATTTTATTATAGGAACTTTTACACACATATATAATAGCAGCTTGGCGGGAACAGTATTTCCACCATATCCTTGATGCATCATCTATAGCAGTGACTCTCAATGTGGGCCATATAAAATTGTTTTTGAAATTTTAGGGCCGCAGAAAGTGACCACTTAAATGATAAATGGCAAGAATTACAGTGATAAACGAGAAGAATTACAGCGATAAAACCTAAAAATACTTTTGTTACTTTTACAGAAAGTCCCAGAACTTTATTTTTATTTTGTATGCACAAGGGAAGTCACAGAAGAAAATTTGTCCCAAAAAGGGAAAATGATCAACAAAAGATGTAGAACCACTGATTTATAATAGTGTCAACATTGGAGGCCACATAGCGCAATGGCTTTGAATATGAGTGGTCTTGGGTTCATTCCCCAGTTGAAGCAAAAATGTTTTTCAGACTGCATTGGCTCCTGGATCGACCCAACATTATTTGGGTACAGGATCAGTTCAGGAAGTAAAGACTGCGAGGGAGAGTAGATGGCTACCGCCCTCATATAGTAGAGGCACTGAAATATGAGATTGCTATATTCTCACATCCCTACAGCAGTTAAATGCTGTGGGTTACTTTTCTTTCTTTTTTTTACATTTAACAGGTGTCGCAATTCACAGACTACAAGTTCTTAATTTGAAATGTTTTCAATTCACAGACTATAAATTATTAATTTGAAATGTTCTCAATTCATAGACTATAAGTTCTTTATTAAAGATGTTCCCAGCCTATTTCTTTGTGAATTGAAATCTTATTTTTCACCTACAGGTGCATATGTTGGATACACAAAAAGTGTATGTTGGATTAGCAATACTTACTATATCCCAAACGATGACAACATTCCTAGAAACATTAAAGACAGAGAGGACAAAGAGATTAGCTACTACCAATGGGTTCCCATTATTTTCCTGTTTCAAGCACTCATGTTCAAGGTAATAAATAAACATATATGTTTGTGTGTGTGTGTGTGTTTAAAAGTAATAAATAAACATTTATATATATGACTTACTGCAAAATGACCTTATGTTGAGATCTTCTATAGGGGACATGTCTGGTGAAAGGGTAGACCAATCAATGGTCACAATGTTCAATATATATATTTCTAAAAAAAAAATATATATATATATTTATTTCAAGGTGATAAATACCTTATGAGAATGAACCATAACCAACTACCAGCAAGAACATATAATATCACAAAATTTAGCTACAGTGCCAGAGGAGGACCTAGAAGAAGAAGGATAGTTTATATTATATAGCAAGACAACTCTGAACAAATATGGATGAAACACAGTCAAGGCAACATGTATGACCTTGGGCATACAACTAAAGCTCCCAGACACCACCACTATGCTTAACTGCAGGTGTGGATATTCTATTCATCATCCACCTGGGGATAGACAAACAATAAACACACACACACACATATATATATATATATATATATATATATATATATATATATACACATACATATACATACACTGAAGTACATTAAAACCACACCACTGCTACATATACTGATACTGAGAAGGGGGAAGGGAAGAGGTGTGAGAATTGATTTTCCATGTGTTTGTAGTTAGGTGTAGAACTGATATTTTCTGCAGGGATGGAAGATGCTTGATGCAACCCACAGTATTGTGTAAAGAATACATGAAAACGGTTAAAGTTGCATGTGCATCCACCATTCCTAACTACAATGAGCCTGCCAATGCAAGGGTGCCATTCCAGTATACACAGTATAAAAATATAGTTCAGACAAAAGGTCTAGTGCATGTGCCTGGAATGCCATGACTATCTGAAAATGACAGCCACCGAGTCATTGATATGGTAATGGCAGTTATATGACCACTAAGAGAGATGCGTCTTACTGCAAAATGACCTTATGTTGAGGGTCATAACTGGTGCAGAAACATTGTGAACAGTGCCTGCAATGGACACATATGGACAAGGCTGCAGTGAAATGATGTCTTATTCACACACGAGAGCAGATTCAACATATACTTTGCTGATGAGCGTATGCAGATTTGGCGCAAGGGTGGCAAACACTTTGCAATTTTGTTTTGTTCATCAGCACAATTGATTTGGTGGTGACAGCATTTACATTTGGGGAGGATTCAGTTATTACCACCGCTTACCCCATCATGTTTTCTGTGGAAATGTTAATGCTGTGACATACAAGACGAGGTTCTGGATGCATTGATTGCTCCAGTGTGCTCAAATCATCCAGACTTGCAGTTTCTCCAGCAAGATAATGCACACATTATGCAGCAATATCTCCAGCAACAGAACATTGTGACCATTGATTGGTCTACCCTTTCACCAGACATGTCCCCTATAGAAGATCTGTGGGATGAGCAAGGGCACATAGTCTAAATTCAAGGTTCTCCAGCTAATCTACAACAGCTCAAATGTTCTCTTATGCATGAGTGTGATTTGATTCCACAAAATTTCCCGCAGAGACTTGTACATTCCATGTGTAGCCTCTGCCAAACTTGTTTACAAGCACATGGTGGACATAACAGATATTTATGTTAGTTTGAAATTGTTTTTTGCATAAGTTGTACATTTGGCTTTGCTTCCATGCCTATAAATATTGCAAAGAATTTTATAAATATCAAAAGCACAAGTAAATAACTGGGATTGATTAATAGGAAAATGAATAATGATTCAGAAAATGTATACATGTACACACTTATATTTATATTTCACATTATGTTTCTGAATTATTATAGTGGTGTGTTTTTAATGTGTGTCAATATATATATATATATATATATATATATATATATATATATATATATATATATATATATATATATATATATATATATATATATATATATATATATATATATATATATATACACACACATCACATAATTATGCAGCGGGATGGGCCTGAATTCTTCACAGTTGTGTAGGGGGAGGGAAAACAAAATTTGACATAATATATGGACATCCCCCTGCAGAGGTCCGTAGAGTTTGGACAGTGTGTTTGCCTCAACATTTAGTATTCTGGGCATGCTTGAAGAATCTGCTCTGCTGTCTAAGATACATGTGCATATGGCTGTGTTATCAATCTTGAACTTTGTATACATGTGGCTGCGGAGTTTGTTGTGTTAGTGCCTCTGAAGCAGTATCTATTGTAATGAACTTAACATGTACATGCCTCTGAAGCAGTATCTATTATAATGAACTTAACATATACGTGCCTCTGAAGCAGCATTTATTGTAATGAAAGTAACATGTACGTGCCTCTGAAACAGCATCTATTGTAATGAACAAAACATATATAACATACATATAACATATATATAACATATATATAACATATATGTTAACTGTAATCATTTTATTGTAAATACGATGCATGATCTACATCTACTTTTTTTTTTATATTCCCTACCAGATTCCAAACTTAATCTGGAGAATGCTGAACAGCAATGGAGGTTTGAACATGGACCGTCTAGTTCAGCTAGCAGAGAGCACTCAGATTGGCAAACCTGAAGATAGAGAAAAGATCACTTACCAAGTTGCCAAATACCTAGACAGATGGTTGAAGGTGCACCGGCAGTACCACTGTAATCTTCTGGTGAAAATACGGCAGAGGTTTGCAAACATAATCTGCTTCTGGTTTGCCAAGCGTGAAGGGAAGTTTCTTACTGGCTTTTATCTATTCATCAAAGCAATGTACGCAGCTAATGTGATTGGTCAGTTTTTTATTCTCAACTCCTTTCTGTCGATGAACTTCACAGCTTATGGCTTCGAGGTTATGTACAAGCTCATAAAGGAAGGAGAATTCACAGACTCGCCAAGATTTCCTCGAATTACATTATGTGATTTTGAAATCCGTCAACTTCAGAACCTACAACGATACACAGTTCAATGTGTACTACCCATCAACCTATTCAACGAGAAAATATTCATTTTTCTTTGGTTTTGGTTTTTATTTGTTTCCATTATAGCTTGCGGAAGCTATCTCGTTTGGTTATATTATGTCCTCATCAGCTACAACCGCTATCGTTATGTAAAGAAATATCTGAAAATTGGTGAGAATATCAGAACAGAGAAAGATTCTAAATTTGCCAAAAAATTTGCAGATGAATACCTACGTGATGATGGTGTTTTTGTGTTACGGGTTTTGGCTAAAAATTCATCTGAGATTGTTCTCACAGAGCTTGTTAACAGTCTTTGGATTTTATATAGGGAACACCCACACAGTGTTAAACCTAACAACAAAAAATACAGAGATATGAAGCCAAATGGCAAGGCATTAACTCCCACCTTGGAGATGAATGAGGAGGATTTTGATAGGTTTAGTAGTAATTAAAAGGTCAATGTGATGTTTCCATAATGTGGATTGGTTTTTTGGTTAAAAGTAATTCTTTTGGTACGTTACGCTACTTTCAACAGTAATCTAACTAGGTTATATCAGAACTTCTAACCTCATAAAAATTGAGGTTGCGGTTCTGGTATTCCAGTCACCATGACCTCTAGAGATATATTTTATAACCATAAATGAAGACTTTCCTAAAAGTATGAATGGATTGTTGACACTATTGTAAATGTATCAGAATAAATATAAATGGCATATTTACTAAAGAAAATTTAACAAAAGCACATCTGAGAATGATATTTTCGTTGAGACCTTCCTTAGTTATCTGATGATACTTTTGTTGAGACCTTAGTTTTATTGATTTTTATTCTAACTGTAAAATATTGAAACCAGAAAAATACTCCATTGAGCATTGAGAACAATTTTCAAAACAAAATGGTTTTGTTAAAATTATTCTGCTTGATTTTCACTTCTAGAATAATCTTTCTAGCTTACATAATTTCATAATTCCATCTAGTTATAAACAATTTATACGTGCTAGAATTATTTTCTAGCTTACATAATTTCATAACGTCTCCGTCTTTTTGTAAACAATTTATATCTGTTATAATTTGTTGTTAATGAAATTGAATACTAGGAGTCATAGAAGAATGGTTTATGCTTATAGTTCAGTGGTATAAGATTGATTCTCAGCTGAAACTTTTTTTCCTTCTGCGATCATTCTCAAAGCTCTGCAGATTAACAGGATAGTCTAAAGAACGGAATGCATCATGATTTACAGCTCAGCTGCAATGCAACTTCTGTGCCTTTTGGCCTGACACATCTGACTTCAGCATGACCTCTTGAAGTGACTACACAAATGAAAGTAGTTAATAATTACTAAGTTTATTTTTGTAGGATCTCCATGATTTGTAGCGGTTAAGCCATTTGCTTTGTGTTCAAGAGGTCTCAGGTTCAAATCTGGTTTGTGATGTCATATCTACAAATGATTTAAAAAAAATTTATATGAGGATTGCCGCTTGAAGCTACAAAATTACATGCTGTGAGTTGTACTCTTAGAAGTCATTGTGCCACTTTGTTTTGAGGACGGAATACATATCGGGAAACATGAGTACAGCGAAGTCAATCCTTAACATTTTTGACCCTCTTTTAAGTTTACCTTTCAACGCTTCAAAAATTACTGGGGCTGCTTTTAACTCATTATGCATGTTTTTAAAAGACACTATATTTTAATAATTGTTCTATTATTTAGGTTTGAAATGTATGTGATATTACATTTAAAGGCAGCATTCGGATCACCTTGACTGGACAGTAGATAATATTGCAGAATGAACCCAACATTTGTTTGTAAATGTTTGGCATACTCCCTCTGAGTAGAAGGCTAAGGCACTGCATTTAGCTGAAAGCTGAAGTCTTCAGGGCATGAAAGAAAGCTTAGAATAATCACTCTACTGCACATAGAAAGTAAGAGCAAGTTGCTTGCAATTCCTGGGGATAATGATACACAAACAAACATAAGTGTTTGGAACACACACTTGTATCACTCTGTCAATTCAGAGTTGTGAATATTACACAATATAATGACTTGTTCAAGTTGCCAATGTGTCTTAGTTGAGAAAAATGTTGATTGAAGTCTGTTATCTTGGCACAGAGTCAATGCGCAATTTCAGCCATATAGACTGCTGCACATGTGCATCGGGGAGGGGGGGGGGCACAATTTCTGCCATATAGGCTGCTGCACGTATGTGTCTGGGGCACAATTTCTGCCACATAGGCTGCTGCACGTATGTGTCTGGGGCACAATTTCAGCGATATAGACTGCTGCACCTATGTGCCTGGGCCCAATTTTTGCCATATAGACTACTGCTCCTGGGTGTCAGGTGTGTGGGGAACAAAGAGTAGTGACCCTTTTCCTGCCATGCATGTCATCTGAGGTGAATGAGGTTGAGTTGGCTGTACCATCCCATAGGAGTCAGATGAACCCAAAAGCCATGCTGAAGTTGGATGTCAGGCCGAAATGAACATATATGGCAGCCATGCCATAAACCATGACATAATGCATTCCGCTCTTTGAACTACATCCTGCTAATCTACAGGAGTTTGAGAATTAATGCAGAAGAAGAAGACTTGTGACTTACAGTCTTAGAGAGGTTGAAATTAACAGACTTAGATATACTGTTCTGAAAGGTGCAAAACATTTGAATTTCAAGCTTTCAACATGAAGAAATCTTGATGTTTTTACTATACACGTATTGTATAACCGGTTGAGAGGTTGTCTGTACACTTGTACAGAATGACCAAGGTGTCTAATTCGATTTTAGCTGCACACAGTTGGGTATCAAGATTGTTCAGAAAGCAAGAGCAACATACTGAATGTAAAATATTGCATAGAAAATCACTATAGCCAAAAAAAAGGCTTCTATGTCCTAATAGGATTTTTACCAACTTTATAATAAATCAAATGAGTATGAAAAAACCAGCACACTTAGAGTGTTCGTTCTGAAATTCCCAATGGATCTCTCTTGTAGCAGGACAATGGTCCGACTAGATTTTCAGCAGGATTTTTATTGGCCACTGCCATACTGGTATACCAAAATCCTAATCCGCATCAATTATATCACGTAGTCCAGGAAATAAGGATGCCTTGTGTTGCTGTTTTATTTGTGCCAATATCCTTACACATCTGACTTTGGGTGATCAACAATTTTAATTTATGGAACTAATATCCACCTTATATGTGACATGTTCTTTACATAACTTTTTCCTCACTGCCACTCTGTAAGCCTCTTGGTTCTGTGCAAGTTGTCTTGCTTAATGTCATATTCAAAAGATGTTCTCGAATTCCTGGCTGTCTTTTTTTGGGCTCTTTTTTTCTTACCGGGAACCTTTTTTTTCCATGATTAATCTTTCTTATCTGGAATTTTTTCTTTCCAAGATTAATCTTTTTACCTGGAACTTTTTCCTTCACCGATTAATTTTTCTTACCATTACCCATTATGTCCCTTTATATGCCCAAAATATGTTAGACAGTTTTTAAAACTGTTTTGAGAAAACATTCTTCAATGATCAGAATTTTCATGATATCTTTGTTTAATCTTTTCTCTGTCCAAGATATTTTTAGGACCTCTCTATAGCATTTCAATTCAAAGTCTGATATCTGTGAGATAAGGATGTTCTTATCATGGTGCATAGAGGGCCCATCATTATCATATAGAATATCCTGGACAGGATAGAGCATCCATCACAGCCAATCAAAACTTCTGCCAATCTTGAGTTAATCTTCGTGCTTCTGTGTCTTGTTCAGCTGGTCTTTCATATCGTGTGTCCATTTTTGTGTGGCCTCTTTTTCATTACCTTGGAATAAGCCCCTCCATTATGGTTTTTTCTAGGCTATCATGTCATATGATGTGGCCAAAATATTGTAATTTTCTAGAGAGAACTTTGTTTGGCCAGTTGTACATAGAGTGCTCAAATTTAAAATTTCAATTTATTTCTAGCTATATGAATTCTATATGAATTGAGAACAAACAAAACATGCTGTTGTTACAAATATGTTCATAAAAAAATGGTTGATGTTAAAACTGAAAAACTTGTATGGAGTACATTTACAGAAAAGAGCACCAAAAAAATGCATGTCCTTGTGAATCAACAACGAAAATTTGAACAAATAATGCACATAAATACCTTATTTTTGTACACAGTTATTTGAATATTGCTCATAATATGTTCACATTTTTTTCAATGCTGCCTTCCAACTAGTTTTGTGAATACAATTAATGCAACATGAACTATTGTTCAGTAACTGCAGTAGCCATTTGTCAAACGTGAATGCTTATAAGAGTCAATTTATGATGTTTAAATTGTTCTATTGTATGCAGTGTTCAGGATAATTACATGAAAGATGATCCTTAACTGACCATCTAGTTAACTTTTTAAAGTCCACATTTTGAAAAATTATTGGAATGTTTCATGCAACATTTGCACCTTTCTGAATTTTCTCAAACTTCCACTGCAGTACTAGTAGACAAAAATCCTACTCTGCATCCATTATATCTCAAGTGGAAGAAAGATATTCATATTGAACACCTCTAATAACTTTAATACTACTAATAATAACAGTCAATCACATGCAATGACAACAAGTTTCTTGTGGGTACAGTAGCCAATCTCATGCTCAACCTTTCTTAGTTGCCATGTTTGATATGCATGGAAAGTTATAATGTTACTATTCATTGCCTAAATTAAGTCAACGGAGGAAAATATCTTTAACTCAAGGCATTGTATGTGCCTCATTCATAGTGATATTCAGCTCGTCTGATATTTCTATGGGCTACTTTTAAAACAATCTTACAACCATTGAATCTAAATAGCATTACTTGAATAATTGTAACATGCCTAATGAGACATCATTGTAAATATTGAGATCTACTTAAAAAAAGGGCACCAGAAATTAATGTTTATTGAATAAAGGAGACCGTTGTATAGGTATTATTTTATGAGCTTTTTTTCTTTTCAGAACACGCCCAATTTTTTTTTTTCTACGGGTTACTCAGAAATGACACCAAAGACTTGTTTTGAAACAAGACACTTTTTTAAAGAAACACTGAGACTGAATTTTTCAAAGGTCACTCAAAGACGTTTCACTATATAATAGAAGCGTCACAACAAATATATAATATTTTTGACTTTTGTAATAAAAAAGCCCCACAAAAGATATAAATTTCCTGTAAACCTGGGATACAAATTTCCTAGATATAAATATCATTAATATAAATATATTAATATATATAGAATATAAATATCCTGGAATATAAATTTCCTGTAAATCAATGGTCCCTCACCAAAGACACAATTTTTTGCAATCCAAGGTTCTCATAGTAGTCCTCACTAAGACACAATCCATCACTTCTATTGCTGATCCAGCGGTCCATGGGCTCATGGCCTTTGACCCACTCACTTCTATTAAACAAGGGACCCTCACAAAAGACAAATGTTTTTGTTAAAGAAATTGAGGATCTCCTTGGCTTAGTGGTTAAGCTGTTTGCTTTGTACTCAAAAGGTCACTGGTTTGAATCCTGCTTGTGGCATTTTGCTTATAAAGTGGATTTTATTTTTGAAGATCCCTGGGGATTATCACTCGATGCAATGGAGTTATTGTGTTATGAATGGTACTCTCAGCAAGTGGCATGCCGCTTTTTTTTTTTAGAGATGGAGTACATATGGGGTAACTTAGGTACAATGGAAGTCAATCCTCTACTCCTATCCTATTGAGCCCTTTTAGCTCTGTAAAAGGAAGGAGCACTCATCACAAACTATTTTTTTTATACAGTAACCCTCACAAGACACATTTTCCTGTAAAGCAACAACACACAAAACACACTATACTTTGGAACGTCTTCTATGAGAACAAGATATCGCACAATTTTATGTAAATAATGCTACCTACTTGTTTTTATTGATATTTTCAAATACTTTCCTCATACAATAATGGGTCCAAATTTTGTTTTTAATATTTGTAATTTTATTTGTCTTTACATTTTATTTAAACCTTTCCCTTTCCCACCCCCACCAAATTTTTCATTGTTCTATTGGTTGGGTATTTTGCATTTGATGTGTGTTGCAATTCACTGTGAGTGTGCAAGAGACATCTGTATTTTAACATATACATACCTTATGTGACCTGTTTTTTGACCTGTTTTTGATGCATTTATTATGTAAATATACAGATACTAAAAAATATATGCACATGCGCAGATTTACAGTAATATATACAATGTTGCTGTCAAGTTTGACCACATATTTTCCATGCGTTCATTCTTTTGTGGTATGTATTGTACTTCAAAAATATGTACTCTCTTGGATAATTGATGGAAGCTAAGATATTGTAGTGGTAAACCTAAGATGATTGATGAAAGCTGAGATATTGTAGTATTAAGTCTTAGATGATTGATGGAAGCTGATATTATAGTGTTACGTTATTTTAGTGTTACAGTCATTAGGGAAGGGGGGTGTTTTTTCTCAAATTCCCAACGGATCTCACTTGTAAGATGTTCCTATTAGATTTCCAGCAATACATAGTCCAGAGAGCAGAAAGGCATTGTGTCGCCATTTTATTTGTTCCAATGGCCCGACACATTTGAGTTTGGCGTAGTCATACAAAACCTCACAGTCATTCAAAAGACCCACAAAGCCATTTTAAAAATGCCACAAACTAATTAAAAAAATCTTGAGATCATATAAATCCCCATGTCAAACAAAAGTCCCATGCAGTCATTCAAAATCAGTGATATAAAAATTTCACATTCATACATAAATGGCACAATGTCTGAATAAATATCTTTCACAGCAGATAGATATATTTATGAGTTATAATAATTCAATCCAGAAATGACAAATCAAGTGTTCAAGACTTATATATTCTTTTAATAGATTTGCATCTTGACATTTCTTTACAGTTGTATTACCGCACTTCTTTAATATTCTCATTGAATATTTTGCAAAATAGTGTTATGATAGCTTTTTACATCCGTCAGTGCGATCAGGAAGCAGGCCAGTGTAGAATTTCACATGGATTACGAGGCCCTCCAATTGGTTAAATTGCTGAGACACACAGTCCCTATGTTTTGCACATGATTGCTTGTCGAGTAGATTTTATGGAGAAAGTGCCTTTGCACCAACCACCCTCTCAGCCTTGTTGATTAATTCCAATGGGAAAGCAATGCAATATTCTTGGAAACATGCAGGAGATGTTAGGTGATGTTTTAATACACTGTCAAACGCCATAGGGTCTTCCCTCTGTATTTTCTGTAGGGGTTTACTCTCTTAGTCTGAGACACTACCATGATAATCCGCTTGGCAGTTGGCATTGCTTCTTATATTGCTAGGAAATATAATCTGAAAATTATGAAAAAGTTGACATCAATGATGCGAGGATTACACTACCAAACATGGCTTCAAAAGTTATGTTGTAATGGGGGACACCTTATGTTGACAGGTGTAGAATATAAAACTGTAATGTGGCATTTCTATAAACAAGTACATGTACTTGAAAGCAAGCAGGAATTATGACACATACTTGTTTAAGTTGGTCTATCTACACTTATGGTGGCTGGAGTCGATGACAAAGTCTGTTCTGAAGAGATCTTTCATTTTTGTGCCAGCATATATGGGTAGTAGGGACAATGAAAAAGCAGACAGACATGCCAACCTAACTGCATTGACAAGTGGTAGTTTGACTGACCATACTAATTTGAATGCAGCCAAAGAGTTAGACCATTGGGGAAAGCAGTTTGTGTTTCTTTTTATGTGTAGATGACAAGAATGCAAGATCTGGGAGTGACATGTGGAGTTGCAAGAAATGAGCTTTTGCAAGAAATCAAATGTAGTTATCAATGAACACAGAACTGGAACAATCAAGTTACCACTTGCTGAAGGGCATATCGGAGAACCTATGGATATGTCCGGAGTGCTATGATGATGATCTGACAATTAACTTGAGGAGCTAATATATGCTTTATTCACATCGAATTTTTTTTGTATATTGTATTCACAAAGATTAATGTTGTTACATCCCTTTATTGCATTTATATTATAAATGTATGGTACTTTGTGCTTGCAAATAGTTCAGATTTACTTTTTTTTTTTATTAAATGTATGTTGTTGTTGCCTTGCAAAGAATATGACTCAGGTCACAATGACAAAGTATTACTTTAAAAAAAAATATATTACTCTATTAGAACAGATTGCATGGTTGACAATTTGAGAATGCTAGGGGTTGTAACCAAATGTTTTAAAATGTCAAGAGTTATCTTTCACAGTGACCGTGAAACAAATTTTAATTTTTTTTTCTTGTATAGTTTTTAACAGTGTCATGTCATTTTTATATATCTTTTTTCCCCCCGTATGTTCTCAAACTCCCACTGGGTCTCTTATAGCAAGACAATGGTCCTACAACATTTTCAGCAAATTGTTGTCTAGATATTGGAAATACATTGTGTCACCATTTTGTTTGTGCAGATGGTCCAACACATCAGACTAAAGCATTTATATATCTAAAATACTTGATGTGTGTTTTCAAACTCTCTATTTCATAGATTTGTATTAATAATAGTTGAAATTGAAGTAAAACTATGATTTAATCTGAAAAGGATAACAGTAATTAATTTTTTTATGTTTAAAAACATGCATAATAAATGTTTTTACTAAAAGATCTTTTTAAAGAACCAGACACAATGCATATAATTCAGTACTGTCTATGAATACAACACTCAAACAACTAATGAGGAGTCAATTAAGTAATATGCCAACTGTTTATTAATCAATCAAATGATCACCAAAATATCAATTTATTTTCTGAAAATGCTTGTTGTAAAATGTTTTATGCCATTCTTATGAAAATTATTGTTTGTCAGTTGTGTTGTGTGCTTTATGTTTGTCCGGTACAACTTGTGTTTTGCAACATCATAGTCTCCGCTGATTATTACTCCCAATGAGACAAATTTTGTTGCTAGACTGATGATGTTTCGAATTCCTAATGATTTCCTGTAGATATTAAACATTAAATATTGATTTACGTTTACCACTTCTATGTCAACCACTCATGTTCCTGGATGCGTCTAGCCCTCATAAGAGCATAAGTCATGGATAAATTCCCTTCTGTCGATTCTGTTCTTAGATTTCTGCCGCTCTAAGTTCTTCCATGTAATGCCAATATCACACTTTCATCTCTTCCCCAAATTGTTTTAGGTTTTCCTTTCCCTGTAGATTCCATGTCTTTCCTGTAGATTCCATGTCTTTCATGTAGATTCCATGTCTTTCATGTAGATTCCATGTCTTCCCTGTAGATTCCATGTCTTCCCTGTAGATCCCATGTCTTTCCTGTAGATTACATGTATTCCCTGTAGATTTCAATGCCTATCTTGTTAAACAATTTTCTGTTTTCCTTATAGTACGTCCAATACATCTCTTGCATGATCGCATGGCCCGGAATTCAGTCTGGGAGAAAAAAAATACCACTGTTACTTTCCATGCATAGTGTAAGAAACAGCTTAGAAGTTCAGAGATTGTACTAACAATGGCAAACTGTAAAAATTATCAATTGCTAAAGAAATGCAAAATAATAATGCCCTTGAAATCTTTGTAACCGTGGCCATTCTGCCCCTTGATACTGCTTCCTCAATACTGACAGACATGCCACATAAGCCACCAACAGCATCATTTTCAATATTGTTGTTATTCACAAGTATGTCTTCAAAATTGTTTATTACTTTTAAGCCTTCTCTTCTTAATGTTGAACAGTCACAGACAAAATATTTTACTTCATTCCATTAGAAAATTCAAATACATTCCTCTTGATATCAATAACTATATGGTTCTTGTTTGGAATGTGTACTCCACGATGTGATTATTTCCCTTAGCAATATTTGTCAGTTTATGTTTATCCTCTATTAATTTTGATATAAATTTATTTACGGTTACAGCTAGTTATGTAAAACAAAACCTCTCTAAACCCTAAACCTAAAAAAATTAATAGTTAAATTAATAATATAAATTGGCAAACATTGCCAAGGGAAATAATCACATCAGGGTGGTGGGATGTGTGTATGTTTACGCGTTCCAAACAAAAACCTACTATATTGATAAAATCCTCAGTTTTCTTTAAAATATCATTTATAGTTGTGTATGTGTGTGGGCGCGCACGTGCCTGCATACCTGCTTATGTTGGAATCTGTCGGCCAGCATGACACAGCTATACTGACAAATCAGGGCGTAATCAATTACAGAAATGTGGTCATGCAACAATCAAATCTGTCTTCATGTCATCACTCCTATTGGCTAAAAATCGAGGAGGAGCGGAACCAGACCATCTGCCTTGAAAGGACTCACCCAGCAATCTGTACTTCTGCTAACCAATTCCAATTTCCTGAATATACACTTCATGATAGCCCAACATGCATGTAGCCTTGACGCTAGACTTAACTCTATATGTCCACCGAGCGGCTAATATCTACATTTTGGAGACCCACTATGCCGAAAAGCCGCTCAAATCTACATTTTAATATGAATTTACTATCATGTTCGGCATAGTAGGAAAACCGTACGGAGACAAAGAGTTAAGAAGACCCAACACGCAAAATCATAATAGGTCTTTATACATGATCATTTTGATTATTGCTGTGTTTTCGTTGATCATTGTGTATATAGTGTGTCGCCTTCCAGCACCGACAACTAAATTAACAGAAATAATCAAAAACATAACATAAAAAAGGCTTGTTTTGATTCTGCGTATGAGTGCCGAAGATGGATGTGTTGGGTCATTGGCACAAATAAAACAGCAACACAATGCATTTTTGTTCTCTGGACTTGCATCCTGCTGGAGAACTTGTAGGATTGCTGTCCTGCTTCAAGAATGATCCAGCAGGAGTTTGAGAATGAACACTGAAGAAGAAGAAGATTCTGATTAATAGTGCTCTATTGTCAAGGGTCACGAAAGATCATGACCTAGAATATACAGATTTGAGGCCAACACTAGAGGCAGCTGCTCTAACCTGAAGAAGACGGTGGACACTTCACCCTGGCTAGAGGTTTGACATTCTAACAGAAGAGCTGTTTTAGCAAAGAAACATGTTAAGCATCAAATCCTGCTATCAATTGCCAATAAATGCAAAGGGTAACTTGTAATATACAATAGTAATCCATCTTAATTACTCAATGATTTCTTTGATTGAGTAGCTAGTGAAGTAGTCCTAATTGTGTGAACTTTTTTTGTGGTCATCATCATCAAGTGCCATCTCCGCAATGAAGTGACTGCAACAAACTTCCAACCTTCTGTGCGCTCTGCTAGACTGTAACCTGTCCATCTTGTGATGTTACTCTCCCACTTGTATCTGCCTACATTTTGGTTGTGGTAAAATGCAGTAAAAGATGGACATGTTCATGTAGCACTGGCTATGTTACCGAATAAATAAGTGATGCCTTAAACATTTAAAAATAGTTGAAATGATTCATTGTTGTTATTATTATTATTGTTATTATTATTACTGTTATTAATTACCCAATTGCTAAAGAGAACATCTGAACTAGCAGAGATATCCAATACACAAGACTCAAATTTCAATAACATGTCACAGACTGCAGTAAAACTTAATCTGATAGGCAAAAAGTGAAAACACAGGATAATGAATTTTTATGAATCACTTCAAGAACAGAGAAAAACATACACAAAACTGATGTTTCACCAAAAGGCCTTTATCGAGAACAAAACATAACACAAGTAAAAATGACACTATTTATTAACACATGGCATTTTTCTATCTTTCCGTGTTCCTCAGTTTGCACGGGTAAGTGTGAGCACCTGATTACGTCATGCCACAAAGACTGGTGCTGCTCTAACTTTGGTGGATGGATTGCTTTGTGCTTCGGTGTAATAGTATAAATTGAACTCCTCACTTTAATCCAATTCTCATTGGGCAAGTTAAGCATCATACGTATTAATACATTGCTCAAGTACTGCTGCTTTCAAATAATGTATGAAGACATCTATCAAGCTATGACCCATACAAATGAAGACATCTATCAAGCTGTAACCCATACAAATGAAGACTTCTATGAAGCTGTGACCCATACAAATGAAAACATCTATCAAACTGACCCATACAAATGAAGACTATCAAGCTGTGACTCTTACGTATGAAGACATCTATCAAGCTGTGACCCTATGTATGAAGACATCTATCAAGCTGTAACTCTACATATGAAGACATCTATCAAGCTGTAACTCTACATATGAAGACATCTATCAAGCTGTAACTCTACATATGAAGACATCTATCAAGCTGTGACCCTACGTATGAAGACATCTATCAAGCTGTGACCCATATGTATATAGACATCTACCAAGTACTGCTGCTGTGACCCATAGGCCTACATAAGAAGACATCTATCAAGCTTTCACCCAATGGGAAACCACAGCTCTTGACAGACACGCACGCCCAATCCTGACATGGTCAGATCAGTGTAGGTATTAAAAGATTTTAACAGAATAGAACACTGCAGGTGATTTGAAAGAGAAAAAACAAAAAGAGGCAGAATGTTTTCCCTCAGAGCCTGCTACATTTCTGCATACACTACACTACATTTTTCAGAACCCATATACTACATTTTTCATACACTACACCATTTTTTAGAACCCATATAATATGATATGAAAATAGGTAAAGTAAAAGGTTACCAATAGCAAATCAACATACTCATAACAAAACAAATTGCAAATGTGTTTTTTTTCAAGTCTGCTTGTATAATTTTTTTTAAATCCAAGATCTTTGTATTGTTTTTCATATTGTGAAGTCAATGTTGGCCTTAAGTGTCTTGTAACTTTTTCATGATGTCTTTTGTAGGAAACTATAATTCTGTCTCTTGGACTTTGTAAAACTATTTTTGCATTATGATGTAAGCTCTTATGATTTAGCAATTGATTATTAATATGTTATATATTTTATTTAAAATTTTCCTTTATTGATAACCTCATATCTGGACAGTAACAAATGCAGTCTTCCCTTTATGAATGACCTCATACCTGGACAGTAATAAATGCAGCCTTAATTTGTACATACAAGTTTAATAATTTCATCATTTCCAGTATTAGCACTGATGTTTTAGAAATTAACACAGATTGCCCTGGAAAAAACCCCAGATAACTCCCAGGCAATATAATTCAATATAAACAAGTATAGTGGTCAAATAGTACGTATTTTACTGTATTGATGCAGATTTCAGGCAGACAAAATTAATTTAAAAAGCAATTTTGTAGTCTATTTCAGTAATTATTACTAATACTAACGTTTTTATCTCACATGCATATATTGATGAGCCAAACAAAAAGGTCATTTGGTGGTGAATTTGGACAAAATATACATATTAATTATATATTAATATATTAATTATATATTAATTATAAAATACATGAATTATGCAAAAATAATTTGATAGCTATTGAATACGGCTAGGGCCTTAAGCAATTCAAATATACCTTTAAAAAAGGCCATTTGCCCATTTTTCATCATTTCCACCATACTTTTTTTGAAAATCGTTAATGATGGGGATGGTTTATCTAACTTTTGGCTAAATTCCTAAAAAAAAAAACAGCACATATTAAAGTAAATTTAGCCAAAATAACCCCAATACTCCAGACGATGCCAAAAATCAGATCTAGTGAAAAAAGTGCTAGCTGTGACATTGCTGTATTTCTCTTTTAGTTTCTGTTTGTTGTTTTTCAGTTCTTAGAACAGGTTTCCTATGCACAAACACATAGAAATATGTCAACTATTTTTCTGGTAAAAGATTTCCTAGATGAAAGTAAGAATATTAAAGCTTCATGACATTTGTAAATGGATTTTATTTAAAATTTTATTAAAATAATTTTTTCGAAATATTTTTGGTTCTTGTTTAGAACCTGTGTCTCCCTACTTATTTTAGGGTTAATTAATCTAAATATTATATAAATAATTAATTAATAATTAAATTAAATATTCATTTTTAGGGTTAATTTTTATAGGTTCCAAACAAGGACCATATTTTCATTGAAAAATGTCATGTTTATGTTATTTCCTGTTAGAATATGTATAATATAAACATTTTCTTTTATAATAATAGTCATTATCTTATACAAATGTGTCCTCTTTTTATTCTGTCAAACATGTCTTTTTATCTTTTTTTTTACAAGATGGAAATACAGTAACCCTACATGAACTCTCACCCTACATGACCTATCAACAGCCCCCTTTCACTGATATTTAATTACTGGGATTCATTGTCAATACAACCCTATGCAAAAAAATCTAGTTGCAAATTTTATCTATCAAGTGACCTTCATTTTCTGGGGAAATGTAGATGGAATATTTTGTTCTATGTTTTGCAAATGAATGTCTTCCAAGAACCAAGTTTTTTAAAGTTATGTTGGAAATAGCATCATGAATCTCTTACAAGAACCCAGTTTTCTAAAGTTATGCTGGCTATAATGACATGTTTCATTATTGTTAGTTTTTATTCATTGTCTTCAAATCATCAGAGCAGTTATTGTCTTCAAATCATCAGAGCAGTTATTGTCTTCAAATCATCAGAGCAGTTATTGTCTTCAAATCATCAGAGCAGTTATTGTCTTCAAATCATCAGAGCATTTATTGTCTCAGACTCCCAGTCCATACTGCGAAAGATCCACAATGACAGATACAATATGAGTGGGTGATAAATTCAAAGGGGGAGGGATGCTTGAGGGGTTCACATCCCTCTTTGCCTCCTTTGGGAATAATGACATGACATTTATTAATAGGAAGGAAGCAAAAAAGAATCAAGCATAAAAAAACCACTAAATTACCAAAAAAAGATTTTAAAAATACCATGTAAAGGAGCGAATTAACATTTTTCTCTAAACACCCTCCCACCTCTTACCAAAGGCGTATATACGGTCCTGATGTTATCTACTAGGTATTTACTTTTGTACAATGGCTGGTCCGATAAGGCCACTAATCAGACCTTCAAACAATCCACTTGCAGTAGATTAGGTTTAGGTTTACTATGTTAAAACATTGGTTATATTAACCTAATCATATTAATGTTTTTAAGCTTAAAAAGTAATAGGTATTTCTTTACTTGCACGGTTGTCCAAAATAGTACCGTAAATTTGTCTTATTTTTGTATGGTTGTTTCATTATTAATTTTACTTCCTATATTTTGGCAAATTTGGAAATCATGTTTGTATTTCTACCACTTTAAGGTTATCAAAAAAATAATGTTTGTGTTTCATATGCATGTAACGTCCAAAATTGAAACTCAAATTTTCATCTGTTTATAAAATTGATTAAGGTTATATGATTATATATCTTGTAATTTGATAATAATCGTGGGTACAATACACGAGTCAGTGAACACGTTTTTACGGAACAAATAGATAACATAATTAAACGGAACAAATTCCGATAAAGATGTATATACCGACGCATCCAATATTCAACACGTGCGCGATGAGAGACCCTGACCACTCGACATGAGTGGAAGGTGGATGGCCAGTTCATCGCGCACAAATCGCTAGATCGGTATTTTAAGTTACGACTTTTTAAGTTTCCGAGATAGTGCAATAGCATATGAAATTAAAAAGTTGGCATGTTGTCACATGCTTTGTCCATTGATTCTTGTATTGTACCTAATCGAGATTATTGCATGAAAAGGCAACATGCTCTCATCATTTTTGTTGCATACTTTTTTTTCTAAACCAAAAATTTATGCAATTCATTGTTGTCATTACTGAACAATAAATATTCTATCTATATTTTCTTGCTCCTGATTTGGTTTCATTTATTCTGTTGTTTAAACATTAATTGTACAGTTATTACTGCATTGCTTTAGAAGTTTAGATAAAGACACAACTGTTGTGTATATAACTGATTGATCTGTGTTCATACATAAGGTTCTCAATCAGGCCAACGTACTCAACAGAGCTTACCAGGCAAAGATATCCAGCATTTTTTTTCATCGTTATGCCAACAGATTCCAGCATTTCTATTTTTTGATCGACTCAAACTTCCACTTTATCTCTTGAAGTATGACAATGGTCATACTAGATTTACAGTAAGATTTATCCAGGAAAGTGAAATGTGCTGTCTCTGTTTTATTTGCGCCACTATATTGAACGTACATGGTCTTACTACTGTGTATATACAATAAGAGGATACGCAATTCTGTTGATATTAGATTAACCTGAAACCTGGCCCAACTGGCATTACTAAAACCAGCGTATCGGTAGCAAGTAATCACTGCAGTAAAACTGTAATTAAACAGGCGAGACTTGGATAGTGCTGGCCTTGTTTAGACTTGATAGGGCCCTAAGCTATTTGAGATATGGGGCCATTTAACGATTAAGAATATATAGATAGTGAAATAGAAAAAATGTGGTGGCCCCCTATAGCTTGTTTAACTTATAGGTAAATCGTCACTGGACTTAGAACAGGATAATGAAGTTTTACTAGTTCAATTTGATACTCTGCTGCAACCTTTGGAGATCAACTATCGTCATTCATATATGTAAGTTATGTTTTGTCACGTATCTGTTTGTTTTGACGATATCCCGTGTTTACATAGATTCTCAGTTTAGTTAGGTCTATGTTCTGTTCTATCAGGTTTTCGTTTGTTTTGACGATATCCTATTTTATTCCACCAATTCTGTATTTAGTTTGCTTCCATTTCAATCTTTCTAGTTTTTTTTCCATCAATTAAACTCTTCCAGTGAGCTTGCTTGCTATCACCGGGTTACGGCGAGCCAGGTTCGAAACCACGTCCGGCCAAAACAAAAATCCGGGTTTTGATTTATCACTTGACACCACCACACTTCCTGTCAACTCCGCTGTACCTGATGTATGAGTTAGGAGAGGTAAAGACAGCAAGAAAGGAACTGGCCACTTCACCTAATAGTTACTGCGGCTTAGTGCATGAAGAATTATCTCCATCCCCGACGGCAGGTTTTTGCCAAGAGACATACCTTTACTTGTACTCTTCCTGATTTAATATAAATCTACCGATTATGCCTATTTTGTGAACGCCGATAGTGTCATATTACTCGTCGTGTGTTATGTTCTTCTTGATGAAAGCCTTTGTTAGAAACACCAATTTGTGTGATACCAGTGATTTGTAGAACTTCCATTATCCTGTTCCAAGTTTCGCATGTTGAAACGAGTGACAAGCTTCTGTTGAAAAATGGAAACTTTTAATACCAAACATTTCAACAGACAACGTTGGCTTACAGTCTCTGAAAATGCTGGAGGTACCCACTCTTTGTTTTGCGTTATACTACTAAATGTCATGTTCACATTTCTATATGTATACTTCTTCAGCCTTTACTCTCAAGCTCCCGCTGGATATCTCTTGTAACAGGACAATGGTCATACTAGATTTCCAGCAGGATGTAGACCAGAGAATGGGAATGTGTTGTGTCGCAGGTTTATTTGCACCAATGGCCCGAAACATCCGTCTTCGGCGAGAACATATACAGTGTAATCAAAAAGTTACGGTTGCTGGTAGCGGGGGGGGGGGGTGTGTGGATAAAAGACATCACAAATTGTTTAAACATGCCCCTCGCTGTGTCAGGTCAACTCACCCAGAATCGGCAGGAGTTCAGAAGATTTTCATAAGGAAGACTCTGGTAAGAATATGCAACTTGAGAGTGAAAGAGATTTAAATACTCCCCCCCCCCCCCCCCCCCCCCTTCCCCCTTGTCTACGGGTTTGCATGACATAATCTACAAATGAATTCCATAACAAGAAGATTGAAATTTACATGACATCCGTGACCACGGACAGTAAAGGCATGCGAGCAGTATCAAAAGAAACATTCATGCGTCTTGTATTATATTATTTCCGTGAAATCTATTGGCAGGCAACACAAAGTATACATACAGTGAAACGCAAAGAAATAAGAATTGGCAGGCAACACAAAGTATACATACAGTGAAACGCAAAGAAATGCAAAGAGAAGTGCTTTATGTGTCTGATCCTTGTTGATGTTTTCTTAACAAGCTTTTCTAAGTGGGTCTTCATGGTAAGCCTCTGATAAAACTCAACTCTGAGGTGTCTTGGAATCTTTCAAATGCAAGTTTCTCACCACTTAATTTGACTTATTCCCACTTATCTTCTTTTATTTTTGTTTATGCTGAATAAGCTGTATAATTTTTTTATCTTGAAAAATGAACCATTTCAACTGATCCATTGTCCATTCTTTCTAAATCCTAATTGGTTTGAGTTTATGATCTTAGCACTTTCTGGCCATGAGTAATGTCTCTCATTTATCATTCTTTCAGCGGTCTTTCCCATATATGATAATGGTTTGTATCTAGTTACTTCATTTGGGTTATATATTGATTTTAGGGTTGGGACAATGTTTACTTTTCTTGAATCTCTTGGCAGCTTTCCTTCTCTCCAGGTCTTGTTAATGAGATAACAAATTATGGATCTGAGAGACCATTGATGATTTCATTTGCAATCTTGTTAAGCCTGCAGTTTTTCCTTTCTTACATTTTTGAGGATAACTTGAGCTCAGAGAGTAAGAAGTCTCGTTCGAATACCTCACAGCTGACAGTTGGTTGTCTCTCCAATGTTTTAGTAAAGTGTCTGAGTTGTCTTCGTTCTTTCTGGGTTGTTACTGGTTTACATTTGCAAAATATTTATTGAATGTCTCTGCTTTCTGTACTTCCCTTGTTAGTTTTGCACCCTTTTCTATAATAGGCCCTGGATTTTTTTTATTAATTTTACCCCAGAAAAGAAGTGTCTAGTTTTTTGCGACCAAGTTTCTATTTTTATTGTTTACTAAATAATTTTACTTTGATTGTGAGCCTATTATAATTTGCTTTGTTGGTTAGGGTTGGGCGTCTCTCTGCCATGTCTTTTTTCTCTCTCTTCCAGAGCGGTTATTCTTTGTGTGCGTTCACTCTCTGATAATCATCATGATAGTTTGTGTGCTTTCCGCCAGGGAGTTTTAAGGACATTCTGCTAGTTTACAGCATAGCTGCGATATTTGCACCTCGGTAGACCTGGCACATCTGTTTTCGTCATGCCTTTAATTTGGGTGGGCTTTCCTAGCTTGTGACAGCCTTCCTATCTGTTACTAAACGGCAAATGTGTGTCACCCACTTGTGACCTTGTACTTCCCTGAGTGGTAGTCTCTGAGAGGAGGCAATAATCAGGGGTTTAGATTTGGGTTGACGACATCTATCTCACATGGTGTTCCACTGCTAGTGAACTCGTCTCACATAATTAGACATTCTGCTTGTGCCCTTCATAGGTACTGAACCTTTTATCTCTGCGAGAATGCTTCCGGTATAAGAAAGCTTTGACAGTAGAGTTGGGCATGGGTTTGTTCGCCTGTTTAGTCACGGCGTCATTCAATGACATTGTGAACTCCTCGTCTGAGTCTCTACACATATTTACAAGCATCAGGGACTAGAAGAGTGTTCTCAAGCTGAACAAAACTTTAGTTCCGATTTCCTTGTAACATTTTCCTGTCCTATTTGCATGTGGCACTGTGCTGCTCTCCCATTGTACTCAACGTTATCCTTATGGAGATTAGTGTATGACTCTCAGTATTGGTCATGATATCTACCCATCGTGACATTTGCATTGGCCACCCCTCCCATGCTCCAGCCGGACTGTCTTGCATCGCTGTGTGTCAAGAGTGTTGCTGTATGTATTAGTGCAGAAGTGTCAGATATATTGCTTGTCTTTTTGCAATAAATTCTCATTCCATCTGCTGCCTCCACATTCATGGACACGATCCCCAAAAGTGTTGGCCAGGAACACAGGACGAACAGTTTTATTTGTTTCGGTAGTGCACTACGAAGAGGTACTTTTGAGATCTTGGTTATCTGGTAACCCTGGGACTGCATGTGAGCAATGCGGCACCCTTCACACCCCCGAGTGGTTTTAAATCCTCTATTCCATAAGTGTTTTAATTTTTTTAAATCCTCTGGATTTAGTTGCATCTAAAAATATTTCTGCTGATATTTTGCTGTACACCTTGCCAATATCCACTGTTACATTGATTTTCTGAAATTTCTGTCTTACTAAATCTTTGAAAGATCTCCCAGCTTCCTTTCTGTAGTTCCATGATGGCTTCTCCACAGGCATAGTCTGATCTGTTGTTACTCCTCTAGCAAGATGAAGCAGGTGAAGAAGTTAGTGGACTGCTAGTATTCTGAAGTGGAATAAATGTGGTAATGTCAATAAGTTCCTAAATAGCTATTCCTGTTTGGTGTTTTATTTGTATAGCCCCCATAGAGGTGAATGCCTGTTTAAATCACCAGCAATAGTTCTTCTCAGATGTACAGGTTGGACAAGTTTTTTTAGTGTGATGGGGTCTAATGTGGGTTATAGATATTATTTATTTTTTAGTGGCTTACCATCTCCCTCCAAATGTTCACTGTCTGTAAGTCTGTTTCGTCACTTGTTTCAATTTTGGAAACTACAGCTGTGTGTCATTCTGGATTAGTGTAATTAATTCCTGACATTTTTTACACTTACACACATTATGCAGTGTATGCATGTGACATGAATAGGGAATCTTTTAGTAGCATTTGTCCCCTGTTATTATTGCACTTGTATTTTTAAGGTCCAGGAGTAGATTAGTAAGTTATAGTTATTTATTTTTGATTGATTCCTGAGATGTTTATTTGTAGGATGTGCAGTGTGTCTGGGTTGCGAGGTTTAGCTGTAGCATACTGCCCTCTCCAGGTGCAGAGGAACAGTGTGAACCTTGGTAACTGAGGCAGCACCTGAGCTCATATAAGGTTTGTTGTCTCAAATGCATGGTTAGGTTTGGGAGATTTATGGACTTCTGATAAAAAATGGTGTTGGAAATGAATGTGTTTTCTTTGTGTACTATTCGTTAAACGAATTTCCTCCTGAAAGCAAACTATAGGAGTCATGTGCCTAGAATAATGCTTCAAGAAAAGTGCCAAGATGAGCTGGAGGCAACTGAGATGTGATTTTTAAGAAGAATGAATAAAACTAATATAGAAGTTCTCAGAGATACTAGAGTAAAACAACAAATTATAGTGAAACAATCAAGATTTTTAGGGCATGTTATGAGTAAAGTAAAACTTGAACATTTAGTAACCACCGGAAAGATTAAGGGAAGAAGAGACAAAGAGAGAAATTTCTGGATGGTTTGTCACTGTGGCACAAAAAGAAGTCACCAGCTGAACTTATTAACAACACAAGCGACTGAGTTCTGGAGAAGCATTATTGCCTACTCGGCATGGCATTTGAATGATTGATTTATGAATGCATGATTGGTCCCAGAAGGGAGACATTCCAGTTCAGCAGTATGTTAGGATTTTCAGGAGCATAGAGTATACATCTGGGATAACTTGGTCATCATTCTACTGTCAGCTCTGTAAACCAATCTGCAGCGATGGTATATCTGATTTTTCCTGCCACCCAGGAGACAAGCACAAAGGAGCAGGTGCACCTGGATGATAGTGGCTGGAAATTCATGTCAACATCCTTTTTCTGTAGGCGGAACATCCGGCCCAGACTGTACACTTTTATCCATCCCCTGATGACCTGGTGTTATAATACATCATCATACCATAAGTGCATACTAAGTAACTCAATGAATATGATTCAGAAAATCAACACAGGTGATGTACGTAGGGGATTGGTGGAGTAATTAAAGAGAGCTAAAATGTGGGCATCACTACGAAAACCCACACTTATCTTTGTCCCTGGACAAGTGGGTGTGGAGGGAAATGAATGGGCCAACTTATTATGCCACCATAACAGATGGCAATCTATGGACCAAGCAGACATACTCATTGCTCTTCATGAGTCTGCACGTTCAGATGATTTTGAGATGAATGAGCATGAGTCAATATCGAGAATGCATGAATTGGGAATGAGGATGGACGTGGCTCATAGAGACCACGTGACAAAGATTTTATTTTAAAATCAGTGGACCAACATAGAACCGGATCCAAGAGATTTACTGAAGCGTAGATCTGAGCACCTATGGATATGTCCGGTGTGTGAAGAGGATAATCAACATATCTAATACATATGATACATCAACTTCTTGGTGACCTAGTACAGCAGAATCCCTTTATAGAACATCCTTTTATAACAGATTTCTCTATTTAATGACACTTTTCAAAATACAAAATTATATTTATTCTTTCTGTAGTGTATATAGTGCATTTATTGATTCATGACAACCAAGTTGTTCTGTCATGTGACTCATTCTTTTCCTTAACATTCACTTTTCTTTCACTGCATTTTTTTTATGTCAGAGGAGTAATTCTTCTTCTGCATGCATTCTCAAACTCCTGCAGATTAGCAGGATGTAGTCCGGAGAATGGAATGTGTTGTGTCATGGTTTACAGCATTGCTGCTATATCTGCACCTTTGGGTCTGACACATCCAACTTCAGCATGGCTTTGGGTCACTGACCCTATATGGGATGGGGCAGCCAACTCCATCCCATAACCTGCTTAGTTGCCTTTTATGACATGCGTGGAAGGTAAACAGTGTTGCTATCCTTTGCTCCCCTTTCGGGCCCCAGCAACACACGGGCGTCAGAGTAATAATACTAATAATAAGACCCATAACTCATCAGGAATGTAGGGGTGCTACACTGGATACATCAGGGTAATAGGGATGCCACACTGGATACATCAGGGTAATAGGGGTGCTACACTGGATACATCAGGGTAATAGGGGTGCTACACTGGATACATCATGATAATAGGGATGCCACACTGGATACATCAGGGTAATAGGGGTGCCACACTGGATACAACAGCACAAAAAAGCTCTCCTAACAACTCTATCCTCAGCTATATGGAGGAGTGTAGAAAAATCATGCCCAGACGATTCCTTGATGTTATCAATCCATGATTTTCTCTGTACTCCTATCTTTCGACCCTCAACTGTTCTTTGCAAAATTATTGTAGAAAGTGAGTATTGTGAATTGATATTTCGGTAGCCAACCAAGTGCCAACTGTTTATATTCATATCAGTCATCAATTATACAGGAACCCATTATTGATGAGATATGATATTGGCAGGAACCAGAACAAATCAATATGAGATACTATTAATGGGAATTGGACATCTGTGTTCAGATCAATAGAGCCAGAATGCTACAAAAGGGTCAAGCATTACCATTACTAGCATTCAGATTAGTGAAAGCGGGATTAGTGTACAGTAGTTGCAATGCTGGCTAAATACAGTGGAATCCCATTATAACAACTTGTTCCAGACCAACAAAATATGTATGTAATAACAGATATTGGTTATATACAGCACAAACAATATAGACTAAATATAATTTGGGATTTGGAAAAGTGTTGTTATATAGGGAAATTGATGATAAAAGAGGAATTCCACTGTATCTATATATTGCTATGGATTTACCATTCAGTGTAATTGGTAAAACACTGAACATATATCACCACCAAAGTTGGGCTGAGACAATGCATCTCCAATCTCTGGACAGACATCATCCAGCTAGAAATCTAATCCTGCTACAAGAAAGATCTGGCGTAAGTTGAGAACAAGCACAAAAAATAAATGTGGAAACCAAACTTATTTTCAGTAACCACAGTTACAATCATGAGTCTGTCAACAATATTTTAAGTGAAGATCATTCAGTTTAAAACAAAACTTTATTGAAATCATATTAGAAAAATACATAGCAAAAAATCTGATGAAATAAATAAACATTGGAATTAATTTCAAATACTGAGGAACACACTGTGTTCATATTGATAATCACAAATCCATGAAGACAAAAAACCACTATAACTGGAATATCTGGGTTTTTTATAGGCATGATCATCATCTGGTTTCTTGCATGTTGCAGATCATTAATTCTGCTGTGGTGCAAATCTATTTTATTTAATTGTATTACAAATTTGTTTAGTAGGACAAACATCAGTAGACTTCGGCTAGTAGACATGTATGTTCAGATGCGTATTCTTCTAAATGATCTCAGCAGTAGTCAAATACACTGTAGCAGAGCCTGTCTTATTTGTATGAATCTAAACATTGACCTAAGAAAAAAATATTTTATCAAGATAGCAACTTTTCATCCTACTCTTTGATTGATTCCTGAACTGATGTGCACAAATCCCAGGTGATCATTATTGTGTCATCATCAGGTGCCATGCCGGGTGGCATAGGCGGTCATGGCTCTCCACAGCTCTCTGTCCACAGTATTATGTATCAAAGTCGTTGTTGTTTCTTTGCCGTGCCAGGTTGTCAAACTGTCTAATATTTTCTCACGTTGTCGCCCTCTGTCTCTGGTGCCTTCAATCTTGCCTGTTGTGATTATGTTCTCTAAACCTGCATGTCTCATGAAGTGGCCAAAAAAAGAAGATTGCCTTTTTCTTATATTGTTGATTAAGGTCCGTTTCGCATTTAACTCTTTTAACACCTCTACATTAGTTTTTCTGGCAGTCCATGGTATTCTCAGCATTCTTCTGTAGAACCACATCTCTGTTGCCTCCAATCTCCCACTTTCCAGTTTGTTTATTGTCCAAGACTCGCACCCATATGTTAGTATAGGGGTTATATAGCACTGCATTATTGTGTAGGACTCTTTAACAACACCATACTTTCTTTTTATAGTTAATAATTACTTCCCTGAATAGTCTCATTGGGGACTCAAACTCAATACATTCAGGGTAAGAGGTCAGTGCTGAACTTAATTATCAGGGCAGTTCCCTTATAGTGATAGGTCAAATATTTATAATTATTAAGTCAGTCTTTTTTGGATGGCAGAGACACTAAGTGATCATAGAGTTATGCAGGAAAATAAAACAACACACAACACCAAAGGGAATAAATATAGGTATTCTGTGACTCTTAGGCCTATGTGTACTGTCACTAGTCTATATGCTGTCACTGTTGGCCTTTGAGCTGTCACAAGCATGTGCACAGAAGTGATTTAATTTATTATAAAATAATTTATATATTAATTTATGCATTTAATAGATATACAGAGGAATCCTTCTACGGCATATTCTGTTACAACAAATTTTCCTATATACGAGGCGTGTTCAAATGAAAACGGGACTTGTGGATTTATTTAAAAAGTATCATACGCAATTTAATATTTTCAACGGAATTGAACAAAGCAACCACTTGTGAATAAGAATGCACCTGGGTTCATCAGAAAAAATCTCCGTATGCATTTAGGCAAGCATCCCACTGTTTAGGTAGACGTCGAATGCCGTCCGAGAAAAAGTTGCGTGGCTGTTCTCTGAACCATGTGGTCACCGCTGTCTTCACGTCTGCGTTGCTGTTGAATCGCTGTCCCTTTAGTGCTTTCTTCAACGGTCCGAACAAATGGAAATCTGCAGAAACCTGTGTCTTGAATTTTTTGGGTTTTGGTGAACCTGGATGTTTCCATTGCATGCTGTCAATTTTGCTGCTCGGTTCATAGTGGTGGCACCACGATTCATCACCTGCCACAATGCTCAACAGAAATGCATCACCCTCTGCCCTGTAACGCATCAGGTGGTTCAAACTCCACCCCATCCGTTCTTCCTTATGGTGGTCAGTCAACATCCGTGGGACCCACTGTGAACACACCTTCCGATTGTTCAATTTCTTCCGAACAACCATGTGGGCTGTCCCAATTGACATATGGAATTCTTCTGCAAGCGAACGAATGCTCCGACGACGGTCAGTCAGTACTGCTTTATCAAGCACGGCTATGGCTTCTTCTGTTGCAACAATATGCGCCTGACCTGGCCGTGCAAGATCTGCCGTTAACTCACGTCCGTCTTTAAACATACGCACCCACTCCATCACTCTGGTCCTCGACAAACATTTGTCACCATATGCTGCCTTCATTCTCCGATGAATGTCTACTGCTTGACATCCTTCAAATGAAAGAAACTGGATCACAGCACGCTGATTCACTTTGGACGGGTTCGGAATCACACCCGCCATATTGTTAACAGTCTTCTGCAGCACATATGCATGCTGGGAAGATGAACACGTGACCGTATGTAAATTATTGGATACTCATTACTAGTGCAAAATGTCATCAATATCAGTGCGCTCTATCACGCGTGGTGTAACAAGTCCCGTTTTCATTTGAACACGCCTCGTAGCAACACTTTTGAAAATACCCAATTATATTTTATATTCTTTGTACTATATATGGTGAATTGGTGTTGTTATATATACATATTTTGTCAGTCCACACCAAGTTGTTATAACAGAATTCCACTGTATCAGTCTTGACTACCCTTTTTTTTTTTATTTGATCCAAATTATTGAGAAGAATAACCAATTTATATTTGTTGATCAAAATATGATGTCAAAATAGGCCTATCCTGCTGGACCTTGAAATATGTCCTTTGCAACTTAATATTCTCCCCATCTACACAGCTTCAAAGATTATATGATAGTAAGAATTATTATGTCAACATTGCCATGTTTTATGTAAGTTATTTCACATACACACAAATACATTGCCATGTTTTATGTACGTTATTTCACATACACACAAATACATTGCCATGTTTTATGTAAGTTATTGCACATACACACAAATACATTGCCATGTTTTATTAAGTTATTGCACATACACACATATACTGATACAATTATGAAGTTAATTATATTAAAAAAACATTTTAAATGTGAGACAAATGCTAATGATATTGTCTGAATGAGTCATAATTCATCAAAATAATGGTATATATAATGATAATAATACTTGGAAAGTGTTGTTTTATCAAGGAATGCATATGTTTTAATAGCATATGGTCAATTAATGCAATGACAAACATCTTTACACTTAGACAACTAACAGAAAGAGCCACAGAAAACAACAAAGAATTATATATCGCATTCGTAGACCAAGAAAAGGCATTCGACAGAGTAGACAGACAACAACTATGGAAAACACTATCATTATACGGAGTACCAGAACATTTAATCAACATATGCAAGGGCATTTATGCAAATAGCCAATGTGCAGTAAGAACAAATGCAGGTGTGTCCAATAAGTTCCAAATTCAATCAGGAGTTCGCCAGGGGTGTGTCCTATCCCCTCTACTTTTTATAACATATATTGACCACATCTGTAAACTAACAAGTACCAACGAAGAGATAACATAAAAGACAAATTGAACGAACTACTCTTTGCAGACGACCAAGTACTAATAGCAACATCAGAAGAACAATTGCAAGACCATATGAACAGACTTCACACAACATGTCAAAAATTCAACATGAAGATCAATATTGAAAAGACCGAAATAATGGCAATAGCAAAGAAAGAAAGAAATATCACTATCTCCATCGATGATAAACACCTTAAACAAGTAAATGAGTTCACTTACTTAGGAAGCATTATATCGAGTGAAGGGAAAACAAGTAAAGAGATACAAAATAGATGCAACAAAACATACCAGATCCTAGGACAGATGACACGCATTTTCAAGAACAAAAATGTCAATATAGACACTAAAGTTGCATTATACAAGACTATTATTATTCCATCACTATGCTACCAGAGCCAAACCTGGACAATAACAGCACAAGACAAAAGAAAAATAGTGACAACAGAAATGACATGTCTACGAAGAATACTCGGAGTGTCATTAAGAGATAGAATTAGAAACGATAACATCAGACAGATAACCAAAACAATACCAGTATTGGAACACATCAAGACAGCAGATCAAGTGGTTTTCACACGATTTCAGACTACCGACATATAGCATGCCACAAATGGCCATGACACATAGACATAACGGTTATAAAGCCAAAGGCAGACCATGTAAAAGATGGATCACAGAAATCAAAGAAGCCACAGGAACAAGCTTACAAACAGCGCACAAGAAGACCATCTCCAGAGAACTCTTCCACCCCTGACGCTGCAAGGCAAACAAGGGACACAGCGTATAGATAGATAGATAGACAAACAGAGAGGTGACAAGGTCAACAGCTAAATCTATAAGCTACTCTACTACTTTCAAACACAAGTATGGACTAATTTTCAATTGTAAATACTAGACTACAACTAGATAACCTTCTCTCTGTATGTAGACTACAATAAAATGATGTTGGGGTCTATTAAGGTTAATCTTGAATGTTTGCATTTTTATCTAAATATTGAGAGTGGCAACCAATTATTTAGATATGGAGGCTTATTTTATTTTGACATTCCGTTTCTAGTTGTTTTATTTCCTTCTCATTAATCCAGAAAAATTCAGTCATAAAATTCAAAATAGTTGAGAATTAATGTCCAATACACTGTATTCTCCTGTTATTGATGAAAGAGAGAGAAAGCACATTTGATTCAGTTGACAATTAAAGCTCATTTAAATTACAGTGGAATCCTGTTATAACAACTTGTTGTAACAACAAAAGATGTCTATAATAACAAATTCGCTATATGCAGTAAACAAAATATAGAATAAATATGGTTGGGGGTTAGATAAGTCTTTGTTATTATTAAATAACAAAAACATATAACTGTTGTTATATAGAGAAATTAGTTATAAAATAATGCACCATAGATGGATTTCACTGCATCTTGTAGCCAAATTTACCAGCAGAAAGGAAATATAGTTTCAGGTGATATGTTTTTGCCAAAGAAAAATGACACTGTGAAGAAAAATGTTTTTGCCAATGACACTTGCATGGAAAAGTAAGTTACAGGTGTTATATGCTTAACAAGATCTTTTTGATGGGATAACACCTGGATGGACATTTTTCAGGTGTCACTGTCATCTTTTTGATAAGAACTTTCTAATGTTCAGTATACAATATCTAGATTGAAAGATAAGTTACAGGTGTTATATTCTTGACAAGAACTTTCTAATGTTCAGTATACAATATCTAGATTGAAAGTTAAGTTACAGGTGTTATATTCTTGATAAGAACTTTCTGATGTTCAGTATACAATATCTAGATTGAAAGATAAGTTACAGGTGTTATATTCTTGATAAGAACTTTCTAATGTTCAGTATACAATATCTAGATTGAAAGATAAGTTACAGGTGTTATATTCTTGATAAGAACTTTCTAATGTTCAGTATACAATATCTAGATTGAAAGATAAGTTACAGGTGTTATATTCTTGATAAGAACTTTCTAATGTTCAGTATACAATATCTAGATTGAAAGTTAAGTTACAGGTGTTATATTCTTGACAAGAACTTTCTAATGTTCAGTATACAATATCTAGATTGAAAGATAAGTTACAGGTGTTATATTCTTGATAAGAACTTTCTAATGTTCAGTATACAATATCTAGATTGAAAGATAAGTTACAGGTGTTATATTCTTGATAAGAACTTTCTGATGTTCAGTATACAATATCTAGATTGAAAGATAAGTTACAGGTGTTATATTCTTGATAAGAACTTTCTAATGTTCAGTATACAATATCTAGATTGAAAGATAAGTTACAGGTGTTATATTCTTGACAAGAACTTTCTAATGTTCAGTATACAATATCTAGATTGAAAGATAAGTTACAGGTGTTATATTCTTGATAAGAACTTTCTAATGTTCAGTATACAATATCTAGATTGAAAGATAAGTTACAGGTGTTATATTCTTGATAAGAACTTTCTGATGTTCAGTATACAATATCTAGATTGAAAGATAAGTTACAGGTGTTATATTCTTGATAAGAACTTTCTAATGTTCAGTATACAATATCTAGATTGAAAGATAAGTTACAGGTGTTATCTTCTTGATAAGAACTTTCTAATGTTCAGTATACAATATCTAGATTGAAAGATAAGTTACAGGTGTTATATTCTTGATAAGAACTTTCTGATGTTCAGTATACAATATCTAGATTGAAAGATAAGTTACAGGTGTTATCTTCTTGATAAGAACTTTCTAATGTTCAGTATACAATATCTAGATTGAAAGATAAGTTACAGGTGTTATCTTCTTGATAAGAACTTTCTGATGTTCAGTATACAATATCTAGATTGAAAGATAAGTTACAGGTGTTATATTCTTGATAAGAACTTTCTAATGTTCAGTATACAATATCTAGATTGAAAGATAAGTTACAGGTGTTATCTTCTTGATAAGAACTTTCTGATGTTCAGTATACAATATCTAGATTGAAAGTTAAGTTACAGGTGTTATATTCTTGATAAGAACTTTCTAATGTTCAGTATACAATATCTAGATTGAAAGTTAAGTTACAGGTGTTATATTCTTGATAAGAACTTTCTAATGTTCAGTATACAATATCTAGATTGAAAGTTAAGTTACAGGTGTTATATTCTTGATAAGAACTTTCTAATGTTCAGTATACAATATCTAGATTGAAAGTTAAGTTACAGGTGTTATATTCTTGATAAGAACTTTCTAATGTTCAGTATACAATATCTAGATTGAAAGTTAAGTTACAGGTGTTATATTCTTGATAAGAACTTTCTAATGTTCAGTATACAATATCTAGATTGAAAGTTAAGTTACAGGTGTTATATTCTTGACAAGAACTTTCTAATGTTCAGTATACAATATCTAGATTGAAAGTTAAGTTACAGGTGTTATATTCTTGATAAGAACTTTCTAATGTTCAGTATACAATATCTAGATTGAAAGTTAAGTTACAGGTGTTATATTCTTGATAAGAACTTTCTAATGTTCAGTATACAATATCTAGATTGAAAGTTAAGTTACAGGTGTTATATTCTTGATAAGAACTTTCTAATGTTCAGTATACAATATCTAGATTGAAAGATAAGTTACAGGTGTTATATTCTTGACAAGAACTTTCTAATGTTCAGTATACAATATCTAGATTGAAAGTTAAGTTACAGGTGTTATATTCTTGATAAGAACTTTCTAATGTTCAGTATACAATATCTAGATTGAAAGTTAAGTTACAGGTGTTATATTCTTGATAAGAACTTTCTAATGTTCAGTATACAATATCTAGATTGAAAGATAAGTTACAGATGTTATATTCTTGATAAGAACTTTCTAATGTTCAGTATACAATATCTAGATTGAAAGTTAAGTTACAGGTGTTATCTTCTTGATAAGAACTTTCTAATGTTTCTTAGATTGTGTATATGATACCTGGATGGAAAGTTAAGTTACAGGTGTTATCTTCTGGACAAGAAGAATTTTCTGAGTCTCATATGAAAGGTTGACTGAAACAACACATAGTTATTCATTGGATCATCGTCACTGCACTTCGGACAAGTCCATAGGTGCTAAGATCTCTCCTTGAGTGTAGCTGCCATTACACGTTGACTGGTGGTACCAGTACACAGTTGATTGACCATTATTCTTTCTTGCCCACAAAACCGCTCCTTTCTAGTGACACCACATTTCAAACCAAATTCCTTTATTCTAGTCATGGAACAAGAGTCATTGTCACTTATACAGTCATTTGCTCATGCGTTTTCCATAGGGCGTTCAAAATGTCTGCTCGATCCATCGCTCCACCAATAGCCGTAGCACTGTGTGCTATAAGACCTATCTGCTCTCTCATTACTCCGGACTCCCACATGCCCCGGCACAAAAATGAAAGTAACTTTATGCATACAGAAATTCTTCACTGCATCCAGCCACTGTTCCCGAATGTATCCCGCCTGAACTTTCACAATCATGCTCATTGAGTTACTGAGTATGCAGACCCATTGAAAAAATTTGGTTACAGTCAAAATCTCCATTGTCATGCTGCTTGTTGTCTGAGCGAATGCACCACTTTCCTCTCTGTTGGTTTCCCCCCACCTGTGAGCCGTGAAGGCCCAAGCACTTCTGATGTGTCTCTCAACCGACCCACCTGTATAAAAAATCATATCACCTTCCCTGGAATTTTCACAGATTAGAGCGAGTACGGTTGCAAAGGGAATGCATTGCTCTAGGCGGACCCAGGGTTAGCAGATAACCAAGATCCCAAATTTACCTCCTCGCGGTGCACCCTGGTAACAGAAAACAGCAGCTCAAGCTGATTCTGGCCAAATCATTTGGGGATCGTGTCCGAGAATGTGGAGGAAGCAGATGGAAAGAGATTTGACTGCAAAAGAGACAGACAATATCTCCGACACCATTTGCATCACCACATACAGCAACACTGTCGATATACAGTGATGCCTGTTAGTCCATTGAGAACATTGGAGTGGCGGCCAATGTAAAAGGCACGTAAAGACAGTTGCATGTAGAGAAACAAATATATGTCATTATGAGTACAATGACATAATGAAAGGGCAGAACAGCGCAAACTGCAAATGAAAAGTGAAACGTTCCTAGGGAAGGGGAACTATAAGCTCTGTTAGCTCGAGGCAAGCTTCTAGTTACCTGTGATCCTTATAAGCAGAGACCCAGACCCAATCGTGGGCGCTCGGAAAAGCAAGAAGACCTAAACCAACTCTAATGTCGAGCCTTCCTATACCGGAAATATGCTCGCGAAGAGAAAGAGTTCCGAACCTGATGGTTTTAGGCAAGAAGGGGACAACGATGGCAGTCCTGGCCCAACTCTACTGTCAAGATTTCCTATACCGGAAATACACTTGCAGAGAGAAAGGGTTCAGTACCTGATGGGCTCAGGCACAAAAGGGACAACGTTTTAGCCCTGGCCCAACTCTATTGTCAAGCTTTCCTATACCGGAAATACACTTGCAGAGAGAAAGGGTTCAGTACCTGATGGGCTCAGGCGCTATTGGGACACGGTAGCTCAGCTCGAGAACGCCTTGCTCTCAAACGCGTGGTGTGAGACTCATACTTGTGCGAGGGGCTCACGATGTCTGTGAACGACGCCTCGGGTAGGAGGGCGAATGAGCCAGAGTCCAACTCTTCTGGCGAGTTCTTCCTCATACGGAACCAGGCTCGCGGATGAGAAAAGGTTCAGTACCCGATGGACACAGGCAGAGTTCGTCCAATTGCACGAGATGGGTTTATAGATGGTGGAGCACCTCATGCCAGATAGATGCGCTCGACAAGCGTCTTGGCGAAGAGGCACTACACACCAGCGTGCCCGGCGACAGATACACAGGCTGTCACGGACTAGGGACCATACCCGAAATAAAGGAATGACGAAAACGGATGTACTGGACCTCGGACGTCCTGACCACAAGTGGCCAACCGGGGTGCAAATAATCACAGTTCTACTGTGGAACTTGCAGCACAACGTACTTCATGCTCCCTGGCGGAAATCACACAAAATATTCATTGTGGTTATTTGAGAGTGAACGCTGAAGAAGAAGAGCAAGTACCTCCAACTCCACCACGGTCGGACACCATTCCCTGCATTCTCTATTGAGTGTTATTATTACTTTGAAGGATGTTGGACAATCTAAGGGACCATGACTCCATTCGGCACCAGGTAGCACATCTTTCAATCTGCATACCCTCTGTATAATATCCTCTGTGCGCCCCTTCCACGACGTACCTCTCTTAAGTCGACTGCCTTTCACTTTGAGAATTTAAATAACACATGACTATGCTCAATCAATCCATGGCATAGGTGATCATGTTTCTCCATGACTCTCTGTCTCTTGTGTTGTCAATTTGCTTGGTTGATGAACTTCTACCGTGCCACAATACTAGTCCATCTAGCAACTTTTCTCTTTGTCATCCCTTATCTCTTCTCCCCTTGATCTTTCCAGTGGTTATTAAGTCTTCAAGCTGTGTTCTTCTCAGCATATAGAAATCTTAACTGTCTGCCCCTAATGTTTGATATGATTGATCTTTTTACATCAGCATCAATGAGAACCTCTGCCTTAGTTTTCTTAGCTGTCCATGGTATTTTCATCATTCATCTTAGAGACCATATCTCTGTAGCCTATAATTCGCTTTGAATTTTTTTGTTTACAGTCCATGCTTCACATCCATAAAAAATAATTGGTTCGATATAACATCTCAGCACTCAAATTCGGGTCTGCATTGATAGTCTTCCAATGCACAAAATGGTTCTTATTTTTTGGAGTGTTGATTTGGCTTAGGCTGTTCAGCTCTTTATCTCACTTGAGCATCTACCTTCTGATGTAAACAGGGTGCCAAGATATTTTACTTTTTCAATTTATATTAATTTTGTGTTGTTAATTACTATGTTGCATCTTGGTGGTTTATGTCTCTTTGAGACAACCATTATTTCTGTTTTCTTGTTTGAACTGACGCCTTTGTTTTCACATACTTTCTTTCACTACTTACAGGGCTCGTAGTTCCTGTTCGCTTCCTGCGATCAGTACTGTGTCGTCAGCATATCTCAAGTTATTTATATTGCATCCTCCCACTGTTATTCCTGGCATATCTTCTATATTTCGCATAATGTATTATGTATACAGGGAGAAAAGATCCGGTGACATTACACAACCTTGCCTGACACCCATTTCTATCTTTTGAAATCTACCTATGGTGTTATTAACTATCATCACAGCCGTTTGTTTCCAATACATATTTCTTACTATATTTAGATCTCTACCATCAACGTTAAGATTTTCTAGCAGTTTTACAATCTCTGAATTCTTCACTTTGTCAAATGCTTTGCTGTAATCTATGAAGCACAGATAAAGGTCTCGTTGTACTTCTATGGCCCTCTCTATTAATGCCTTTTCCTTCTACAAATCTGAATTGTTCTTCTGCTATCTCTGGTTTTATTATCTGACTATGCTACTTGACATTTACATTTGAATTAATTTCTGAAAATACTCTGGTAACAAAAAATACATCAAACATGACTCATGTGTTGTTGCTGAACCAGAACTGAATAAAGATAATGATACAGTACTTAAGGGTCACTTGTGACAAGATAAAAGGAAGCACAAAATGTATCTACTACTGTACTCTGATGTTCTCAGACACAAATCAACATGTATGATAGAATTGCAACAAAACTAATGAATCAAAGAAGTTTCAAAAGTTGGGTTTTCTTGGATGACAAAAACTCATAGATCTATATCAGCCTATCAAATACACGCATGCACACACACATAAAAATAGATAATAGGGTCCTTTCCCAGATTTTGGGCCTACATTGTAAATGAAACGTGAAACAAACTAAATGTTCCCAAAAAGGGAGACAACACAGTTCATCTTATTCATATTTCTGATTATTTTTCTGGCATTGAAAACTAAACGATAACCCAGTGTTTATCCTTAACTCACCAGGCACAATACTTTTTCATACCTCTTTGAGCTAAAATATAGCGAGTGTAAACAAATGTTATGTTATTCACCCGGCAATTAACCGAGGAAATAAAAGTAGACCTAATTACTAAATTTTGCACCCGTTTCCGCTAGTGTTTACAACTAAATAGAATGCGTTAGAAATTAGTTATGACTGTACAACCGCCGATACAATTATTCTAAATTGCAACATTTCCGAGGATTTTATTTTGTAAATTAATATTTCTTTTGCGTAGCCGCCAGTATTAAGCAGCAGAGTAATCTATGCCTAATAAGCGGCATTCTATCCCGGATTGAGTGTATCGAAGGTTTTCACAGAAATTCTAAGTCTAGTTGATAATGTTAGTTCACAATTTATCTCACATACAAATTACATCATTATATTATTTAGTGGCCATTCCTTTATTTTCACACACAAAAATATATACGTAGCTTTAAAACAAACAAGTTATTGCATTTTCCAAATACCCTCCATAAAATAAATAATTCATGTGAGTAAAGGTAGGACAAAAATAGAATGCAATGGCAGGCGGAAATTACTCAATTTTAATGCGCAGTGGTCATGGTTAACAGTCGTGTTCTTACCATGACCGTAGTAAATCATGTTTCCCGTGTCTCTTTTTGCTTCTGGGAACACTAATTGCAAAGGTAATAATGATATTTTCGATTGGAGCCGAATTATCGATCGGATCCCAATTATGGCAGTCTCTGTAACTAGGAATACAGCGGTCGAAATTACTATAAAATACGGATCGGCACAGATTTATTTAAAAGTGTGAAAATATGCCAGACAACTGGGAAAGGACCGATAATAGTTACGTAATTGTTGCTGTGATATAAAATAAAATGGCGACACAACACATTTCTATTCTCTGGACAGAGTCCTGCTTGAAATCTAAGAGGACCGTGGTCCTGCTGAAAAGGAGATCCAGCGGGAGTTTGAGAATGAACGCTGAAGAAGAAGAATGAATCAATTACGCATGGATTAAAAGTAATGATGTCACAATGGCGTCTCTGCTCTAAGAAGGATTTATTTGCTATAAGTTTACACACTGGAACTGAAAGGCATCAAAAGTATCATAACACACTGACTTACACTTTGTGGTACCTTTCAATGCAAATATGGATCTAGCATGGTCTGAGCATGGAAACCTAACTGAAGCTATACCATGCAGTCCTTCTGTTATCACTGCTTCATCAACATACAAGAGACAGCAGAATTACCGTGATGGGTTGACTTGTCATGGTCATCACAAAATTGGGAAGTCTGTTGAAGACCTGACTGATAGTAAGTAGGACTAAGCGATTTTATTTTCATCAAGTAGAGTAGCTCACTCACGTTTCAATAAAAGCTCTGGAATTTTAATCAGCCCAAAAGAGTTGTCACTCCAAATTTGTGGAAAATTTCAAAATCTCAATTCCTGGACAGAGCCTGCTGTGAGCGCACAGTCGTCTGTAAACAGTCAGGTGTGTTGTGTCCTTTTTCTTGATGGAGAACTATATCCACTCGAGATTTACAAATTTATATCCTGCATATTATTGTTATATCATCATCATAGACCTGAAAACCATCCATCATGACCCCATTATTAGTAATCATGCTGTAAAACATTGGGGAAACCTTGACTGGGGAAGCCCCTTTTCATGTCATTGGTGAATTGCATAAACTAGTTCCTAAAAGTCTCCAGAAAATAATCACTCATAAAGAAAATGAAAATGTGTATATAAGGAAAAACACCCTCTGTACTCACTCTCTATTGTATGTAAGTGTAAAATTAGTCATTAATTTTCACATTGTTCTATTTTCTGAATGTGCTTTTGATAATACAGGTACTGGCTGGTTTTTTAGTCCCCTGAAATTTGAAGTCAGAATAACTCATACTAATTAATTATGTAGTTTTCTTGTGTCTATCTACATCTTGTTTTGTGCAGCCTTGTTTGTTTGTCAGTTAGTTAATTAGTCACTGGATCATCGTCACTGCACTCCGGACAAGTCCATAGGGGCTCAGATCTCTCCTTGTGTGTTTCAGCCATTACACGTTGACTGACGGTCCCAGTAAGCTGTTAATTGACCCTCATTCTTTCTCACCCACGGAAGTTTTTCTGTGTCTGCTCTAAGCATCAGTCTGCTAATATTTGTTTTTGAAGTCATAATTCAACAGTCTGCATAAATCTAGCATCATATGAGTCTATAGGAACTCTTGCTAGGATGTCATAATTCAACAGTCTGCATAAATCTAGCATCATATGAGTCTATAGGAACTCTTGCTAGGATGTCATAATTCAACAGTCTGCATAAATCTAGCATCATATGAGTCTATAGGAACTCTTGCTAGGATGTCATAATTCAACAGTCTGCATAAATCTAGCATCATATGAGTCTATAGGAACTCTTGCTAGGATGTCATAATTCAACAGTCTGCATAAATCTAGCATCATATGAGTCTATAGGAACTCTTGCTAGGATGTCATAATTCAACAGTCTGCATAAATCTAGCATCATATGAGTCTATAGGAACTCTTGCTAGGATGTCATAATTCAACAGTCTGCATAAATCTAGCATCATATGAGTCTATAGGAACTCTTGCTAGGATGTCATAATTCAACAGTCTGCATAAATCTAGCATCATATGAGTCTATAGGAACTCTTGCTAGGATGTCATAATTCAACAGTCTGCATAAATCTAGCATCATATGAGTCTATAGGAACTCTTGCTAGGATGTCATAATTCAACAGTCTGCATAAATCTAGCATCATATGAGTCTATAGGAACTCTTGCTAGGATGTCATAATTCAACAGTCTGCATAAATCTAGCATCATATGAGTCTATAGGAACTCTTGCTAGGATGTCATAATTCAACAGTCTGCATAAATCTAGCATCATATGAGTCTATAGGAACTCTTGCTAGGATGTCATAACTCAACAGTCTGCATAAATCTAGCATCATATGAGTCTATAGGAACTCTTGCTAGGATGTCATAATTCAACAGTCTGCATAAATCTAGCATCATATGAGTCTATAGGAACTCTTGCTAGGATGTCATAATTCAACAGTCTGCATAAATCTAGCATCATATGAGTCTATAGGATCTCTTGCTAGGATGTCATAATTCAACAGTCTGCATAAATCTAGCATCATATGAGTCTATAGGAACTCTTGCTAGGATGTCATAATTCAACAGTCTGCATAAATCTAGCATCATATGAGTCTATAGGAACTCTTGCTAGGATGTCATAACTCAACAGTCTGCATAAATCTAGCATCATATGAGTCTATAGGAACTTTTGCTAGGATGTCATAATTCAACAGTCTGCATAAATCTAGCATCATGAGTCTATAGGAACTTTTGCTAGGATGTCATAATTCAACAGTCTGCATAAATCTAGCATCATATGAGTCTATAGGAACTTTTGCTAGGATGTCATAATTCAACAGTCTGCATAAATCTAGCATCATATGAGTCTATAGGAACACTTGCTAGGATGTCATAATTCAACAGTCTGCATAAATCTAGCATCATATGAGTCTATAGGAACTTTTGCTAGGATGTCATAATTCAACAGTCTGCATAAATCTAGCATCATATGAGTCTATAGGAACTTTTGCTAGGATGGATGAAATGTATCAAGGTAGGAAAACTATCAGCAAGCAAGAATTCATTTACAGGAATATATTGAGAAGCTATGTTACTGTATAGAACTGTTAACTAACTAATGCAACAACTAAATGTCTGAACCTCTATGAACAATTACTTCATGTATGAACCTATAGTAACAATTACTTGATGTCTCTGAACCTCCAGGAACAATTACTTGATGTCTCTAAACCTCCAGGAACAATTACTTGATGTCTCTAAACCTCCATGAACAATTACATAATGTCTGAACCTCTAGGAACAATTACTTAATGTCTCTGTGCCTCAAGGAACAATTATTTGATGCCTCTGAACCTCCAGGAACAATTACTTGATGCCTGAAACTCCAGGAACAACTACTTGATGTCTATGAACCTCTAGGAACAATTACTTGATGTCTGAATGAGCCTCTATGAACAATTACTTGATGTCTGAACCTCTAGAAAGAACTGGTTGATGTCTTTAAAGCTTCAGTATCCGGTAACAATTACTTGATGTCTATAAACCTCTATGAACAATTGCTTGATGCCTCTAAACTTCCAGGAACATTTTTTAATGTCTGAACCTCTAGGAACAATAACTGATGTATAAGCCTTCAAGAACAACTAATTGATGTCTCTAAACCCCCAGGAACATTTATTTGATGTCTGAACCTACAGGAACAATTACTTGATATCTCCAAACATCCACTGAAATGCATAGTGACAGTGGTAGGCAATCTGTGGTTAATGACATGAAGATGTTGGTAGAAATGGTCACTTAGTTTTTTTTGACAGCTTCACCTATGTATTTCATGTCACAGCATTTACAAATGGTAACATAAATGGTGTTACATGATTTACACTTGTTTATTGGCTTGGCTGCATGTTGTAAATTCTCTCGCCATGATACCATGATAAATTTGTCCTCACTTTTCATCCCCATAACTCTACTATCCATGGAATCTTGTTCAAACATTATCCCTTTCTCCAGTCTGACCCTCAAACTCATGCCATTTTCAAACACTTTCTCTAGTTTCCTATAGATCTTAATATAAGTCTTAATGACATCTTGCTCCACAGTCACCTCAGAGCTACTGTTTAAGACCATTTTAACAAAGTTTGTTGTAGATGCCGGCGATGTTACACATGTGCCTATGTGGTGCAGATTCGCTCCGAGTCATTTCCTAAGGCCACTTTCACTATCGACAATGTCTTTACAAGTAAATCTCATAACATTTACATATCATTTGTAAACATTAATAAAAAATTTTAAAATGGTCTTGTAAACTGTTATCTGTATATTCTCATACCGTACCCTATAGTCTGATAGTTCATTGTAAAGCTGATCAACCTTGTGTTTTATGTAAGTGCTTTTGTTATAATGTAGAGTTTTACAGTAGTCTCACTTGTTATCAATTGAAAGAATAAGGATGAAAACTGTTATAATAAACCATTTCTTGCTGGTGACTACCATTATAGAGATCACCATATTATATTCCAGCATGTCAGACTAAATCTACATCTGCATGGGCCACTAGGTTTCGAAAGCTAGTTCAGCCCTAACCAGATTCTCTGGTATTGCTCAATCTTGGTATGATCAGATGTTCTATCAAGGTACACAAACACTCCAAAACTGTTGTCAGCAGTGCTTATCTAATACAGTAATGCCCAAAATCTTGTTACACTCCATGTTTATAAATGATTCATGATAAAATAATATACGGTAGATGGTCAATATATTGTTGGCAACATTTGGTCACCTTTAACTTTGCAAGTACATTCTGTAAACTATAATAACATTAATTTCTCTAACACATCCGGTCAATTTGAATGGGTATTTATAAATTTGTTTCAAACAATCACATTCTTATCAACTACTTTAAACCAAAATCTTTTTATCTTATAATTTAGGTAAGAAAGGTTACAGCTTATCAATTTATTTAAAAAGTTCATCACTGTATGAAAGAAATGATCAATTGAAAAATATTGACATGATTACCAAGTTAGTCCCTCCTGATATAGATTAGAACTTCAATTGATGTAAATTTCATTGTAAGCATAGCCAAGTGGTCAAAGTTTTGGCTTCATAGCTTACAGATATCAGAAATATGAAGGAGCTGTCCATCAATTATTTCAACACCATTTGAACAATTTTTTGACCCCCCCCCCACACCTGTCAACAAAGTGTAAAGAATCCAAAGACCACTGCTTAATTATTTCAACCCCCCTACCATCCCTAAAAAATGTTTTGAGACTGTGTAGACAAAAAAAGGACACAGTTGTTCTACTTTGTTTCAAATTCGTAAAATTTAATTGTTGCATAAAAAAACTGTTTTGTTGACATCAATGTTTGTCAACCACACCACTTCCTCTTCAACAACTATCAAACTTTTTCAAACCCACTTTCTTAATTGTTTACATAATTTATGGACACCTCCTATGCAAATGTATGCATCCTCCAGTTGTATTTGGGTAGCCTAAATGGCTTTTTGAGGAAACCTAGAGTCACCTTACATTAAAATGTTTAAACCTAGTACTGAACCATTTCTTAAACAGTGATGAAATTTATATGCTATGGATTTATCTATATTTGTTTTATTGTATCAACTGTGTTTATGAATATAACAGCTACAATCAATATCAGGAATATGACTTTCGGTCAATGGTGAGAGATGGCAGTTTGCTATCTCTGCTTGCTAAAAAAGGAAGTAAAGTTCTGGGTTTCAGTGTTTTGTAGATGGACTAAGTGATTTCTTTCTGTATGGGATAGATTAGAACATGGTTTAACCATTTGGAGTCACTGAATCGACACTGTGACTGGTTTAGTGATTCGACAGTATAAGAACCAGTACTAAGTAATACTGTTAATAGGAAACAATGGAGAGTTCTCAGAAGACGACTAAATATCAAATGTAAACATACCACCAAATCTGGCATAATAAATATCTGATACCTACTAAACAAAGAAGAATATCTTATAGAAGAAATGAGAAAACAAAATATCAAAATTTTAAATATTTGCTAACTCTAAAAGATGGAGCAGACAACATAGAACACAACGTGATGGTAGAATTAGAACCAAGCATATTGCGATCAGAAATAGAAAATGAAATACAAACAGCTCTACAAATAAAGACCCAAGACCTGATAACATACAAGTCGAATTAATAAATAAAAATGTGGAACAAGAAAGATAATTATTGATTTGAAATCAAATATAGAAAAATCAAATATAGAAAAATCAAATATGGATAGAGTCTGGTACTGGCCACGCAAGAAGGAATAGTCATAGAGCAGTAGTCACAAAGAACAAAATAATATCAGTGGAAGGAAAACACAAAGAGATGGCGAAAAATTATAGTTGTCAGAATGCACAAGAATGGCAAGAGACAGGAAATATTGGATATGAAAAGCACATGTGTGCTGTCAGACTTAGTAACACTGCAACCTGCATGCATGACATAAAAGATGACTAACTTGGAAATGGAGTTGGCTACTTTATCTTATAGAATATGGATTCCCAATCCATGGGTTGCTGCATCACATGGGGTTTTTCTGTGTGGTAATTGACGGAAAGGATAAACTAAAAAAATACAGATTTTAAAGTAATTTTAATTTGAGTTTTATTCCACTTTACTTCTATATATTCTCAATAGTTTATCATGTGAAAACTAAAACAAGAAACAGTGACGATTTTCATGTTGAGAATAACCATGTGGTTTGAATAAGTGAAAACTCAACTGCAAATTTTTAAGTTTGTTAATGAGTTAAAATTTCAATTATTCCATTAAATATGTCATTAGTTAAACTAAATGAAATTATTGTAGGCCTAAAGGGCCTAATGAGAAATATATTTTTGGTGTCTTTTTACTCTATTTTAAGATATTTTTTAAATGTATCAGGTCATGGATCACTTTGCTTCTATGAGGTGGAGTTACAGGTAACATTGCTTCTATAAAATGAAGCAGTGACTAGGTAGGGAATCTAAAAGTTAAAGCGATTTTAAAAAAAACCCAAGCTAAAGTTTGGATATGTCACTTCAAAAGTAACTAACTAGGCCAAAAGGTGCAGATATCACTACAGTAACATGCAGTAAACCATGATGCAATGCATTCTGTAGTCTGGATTATATCTTGTCAACCAACAGAAAATGAGAATTAATTAAGGAGAAGTAGAAAAGATCCAACAATATTAAGTTGTCTGTGAAGCCAACCTTCAATTGAAAATAGCGCATGAACTGATGAATGATAAAAATTGTGCTCGTTAAAATAAATCAGTCACAATATTTATTATGCAGATCCTTGAGATCATGATTCAAATAAAAAACATGGAGGCAACAAGGCTTTGTCTACATCCCAGTATATTACAAAAAAAAACAAGATAAGCTTTGCTAGACATAGGGGCTGCTGTTATTCGAAAGTTATTTTGGCCCACAATTCAGCCAGGAGTTGGTAGAACTCTCTAGCAGTTAGCCAATAAATTCATTTACCAGTACCTTACTTCAATCAGAGGTAATTACAATTTTGTTATCCTAATTTAATGTCCCATTCAGTCAGAAGTAATAAAAAAGTATGTTATTCTAATTTAATATTCCACTCAGTCGTAATAAAAAATTCTGTTATCCTAATTTAATGCCATTCAGTCAGGAGTAATAAAAAAAACTGTTATGTCATGTGACATATTCTTTCCAGAATGTAGTCTTCCTTATGAATATCCTGAAATCACAGCAGTCTCTGGCAAGTTGTCCTGTCTCCTCTAGCAACATGTGCATGCATTCCTAAATATCTCTTGTCCAATGACATCTTGGTCAGCTCTGCCTATACAGCCTTCTATCTCGACTTCCAACAACACTCTTTCAATTCCATCGTATCTCTTCACATGATCGAAAAAACCTAACTTCCTTCTTAATATGGAAAATCTATTATCCTAATGTCATATTCCATTTAGTCAGAAGTAATTAAAAAAATGATGTTATCTTAGTTTAATGTTGCATTCAATCAGAAAAACTTTGATTACTGGATGTTTTCCTGTGAAAGAGTGCAGGGAGCTTTCTATGGGCTGTGGAAATAAAAGCCACTTTGTCATAGCAGATGGCGTGACATGTACAGGAAGGATTTTGATTGCACCTCCATAAGAAAAAATCCTGTCCCAACCGTGAATTTAACTCGTTACCTCAAGGGTCTGAGAACAGCGTTCTAACCACACGGCCACTGGGAAGTACATTCAGTTAGGAGTTATCACTAAATAAGTTATCCTTGTGTTATTTTAAATTGAGCCAATAGTCACAACGCATTCCGTTCTCCGGACTACATCCTGCTAATCTGCAGGAGTTTGAGAATGAACGAACAAGAAGAAGAAGAGCCAATAGTACTCACACAATCAGTTATCCTAGTTTTTTCTAGAATTCATGAAATCAATTTTCATATTTCTATTTTCACTCAATCATACTCTGCCATGAATATGCAATGCATGTTCTACCTGATCATAATTTTCTTACTTGTATGTGTTCAAATGTAATCTTTCATTCTCATCTCTGATTGCAAGTTTTACCTTGTCCATCTATAGACATATGTATATGTATCTTATTAGATCTTTCTCATCAGCACCAAGTATCTAATATGAACTTGTAGCTTTCATCTTTCTCTAACTAAAACATTCAACATGATACTGACAACATTTGACTATACTAACAATCAGCTGTAAGCACTGTGCTAGAGTGGATAGTGGGGAAAATATAACCAGGCAAAATTTGCTTGTGGCTCAAAAGCCAGTTGTGCACATTGGATTGGTTGTATTAGAGGTGGTTAAAAATTCAACAATACTTGAATAGCATTGTCCTATACGAGATGGTCTGGGCTCTGTGGTGGAGAGCCACCAAGTTACCAGGTTCAAATCTTGCTGCAGACAATTGTGCATCCTGACTTTTCAGAAGCCAATGACAACCTATTCAACATAAGATATAGCCTAGAAAATGAGTACAATCACAAAATGCTGGATTTATCACTATATCCTGAATAAGATATGTTACCAACTTCCCCCTTTTTTTAAAAACATGATGTTTCAATTAACCATTAAAACTACACAATCTATCCCCTGCCACCGGATTCTTGTTTGAAAATTTTGGTTATATTTGGTGCGTTTTGGAAAACACAATGACTTTTGTTCTCAGTGATTTTAAAATAATTTTTGCACATATAAATAAAGCATTTAACACTGCATATTTTTGTTTTAGTTTTGTTTATGTATGTGTAATATAAGAGGTGTGAGAAAGTTGCAAAGATGAAAAAAAACAATCAAAATCAATGGATTCACAATTGCCTGCGGTGAGATTTGAACCTGGCTGTCACAAACACACAGAGCCGGACGTTTTCCATTTATATGCATATAATTGTATATACAAAATAAAGATACAAATAAAACAATGATGACTAGAACATATGTACAAGACGCTAACTCTGGCATCAAGCTTATCAATAATGTCATCCATGACACCAAATATCAGGTAACATGACTAGAATAATAGCACATGCGTTACTGGAAGACAAAATATGAACAACCGAAATGGGTATAACAAAAACTGGTACACTGTACAAACTATCCTTTTCTGGAAAAATAAAATAAGAAGAATGGCAGACTGTCATTCAATGACAGAATGTGTCTAATTAATGACTACCACATATTAACTAACAAAATGTGTCAAAATTATGACACTTACTAAATGAGACAACTGACAGAAGAACCAGTAGTGGAAGGAATAGAAAGATTATCAATGTATAAAATGATTTTCACTGGAAAAAACATATTCACTGACAGATCTTCCATCATCTTCAAAGCAACCAGCAGGCATCTATTTCATCTGAGAATCAGCTATGCTGACAATAATACAGATACAGGTTGCTGTTTTTACACACAAAAATGCTCATGTAGAGTTGGAATGTATGCCATTCACAGCTTACAATGACTCTTGATAATAGATCAGGTCAGCTGGTTTAGAGAAGAAATGCAGCTTATCTTGGAGATGAATATAATCTTCATCATGAACACAGAAGATATAGAATGATATCTGACAAAATAAGAATGGTGATCTGGGTTATAAATAAAATTGTGAAACAGCAAATGAGAGTGAACGGAACAATCATTATTGGTAAGCAATCTCCAGATAACTTGCTGTTTCAAGATGATATAAAATGTAATAGGTAGCAACTAGCAATGTCTACTTGACAGCATCATCACTATTATGTCTCACTGCTATTACATTTATCCACAAATCTTCTTTTCAACACTTAAATTAACTATTTTCAAAATTGCCTAGTTATACAATCTTCCTCAGTCTTTCTTGTTATTGTAAGGTACTGTAGACCAATGGGCTATTTTCACAGGTTATCACTTAACAAAACCAGAATAATAAGTTCTATGTAAAATAGGATAAAAAACAGAGGAAAACACAAATAATAACTAACAAAATTTGTCTAACGAATGACTTTCCAAATATTAACTATCAAAATGTGTCTAATGAATGACTACCAAATATTAACTAACAAAATGTGTCTAATGAATGACTACCAAATATTAACTAACAAAATGTGTCTAATGAATGAGTATCAATATTAACTCGATACATGATGTCTTTTAATCGATCCACAGGTCACATCCGAGATTAGGTGGTGTCTTTAAAGATCCTTACTTGTTTTTGCTAATTTAAGTATTTTTTTGTATTTATATCAACATAAGGATGGTTCTGATTGAAAGTATAATAAGTCCACATTACCTCTAGTATGAATTTGATGTGTTATGACATCAATTTTGTATGTTATTGATAAGTTTTGAACATATGTGGTATGTGATGCAATCTTCCCTAATATTTTCTCTCTCTATTTTTTAGCGCATTTATGTTTTGTGAAAGTATAACTATTTTTTTTACTTTGGTCGCATTAATTATTGAAATCCAACCAGACAATAACTGGCAACATACCTAAGCAGATTTATGCCAATTTGTAAGAAAAATCTGATAAAAAATGTCAATCACAGTCTTAGATCTATCTTCAAATTTCAGAGAACCACTCAGATAACAAACATAATTGAAGCATTTTGCCTATCTACTATACATTTTTCTGTTTAAAGTTGGATTATCCACAAAACTGATACAGTTTGAGTGGATGTTATTGATTCAGAAATTTAGTAAGCTCATGTTTCATGTCCAAAATTGTTTTTATTTTTAATTTATAAATTATATTTTATTTTATTTTCAATAATAAAAGCAATTTCATTCAAAATAAACTTTTGATAACAACCACATTCTCTGTTTATTTATGTTTCAAAATAGGGCCTACATATTACATTATAATTTAAATATATTTAGTAGATCTACTTCTTGTTCCTGTGATGGATGTGCAAATAAATTCTAACTAAAAAAAGTAATTCTGCTCAAATGTTAAAAATAGTCCATAGTGAATGAGTTAATTATTAAAATTTAACCTGGCAATTACTGGTAACATACCTAAACTGAATTATGCTATTTTGTAAGAAAAATCTGACAAAAATGTTGATCGAAGTCTTAGATCTACCTTCAAATCTCAGAGAAACAGGTCCGATTTTTGTGAATAACTAACACAATTAAAGCACTATGTCTATATACTATGCATTTTTGTGTATTATCTACACTGATACAGTTTGAGTAGAAATTATTGATTTGGAAGTTTGGTACGTTCACATTTAACATCCAAATTTATTTTTATTTATACATTATAGAGTAGATGGAAGGCAAAGATTCGTGGAGAGCAAACAGCAGCAGCGAGTTCATTTAGAATATATGGGTTTTCCTGAGAGGTGCGTGCGGCAGATTTTCTCAGTATGATGCAAGTCTTCAATAGTTCCTTAAATGTTTCATTAATTATTGAATGATTCAAATTATTTTGTGATTATACTGCCTCCTTACAGCTGTCTGATGTAGTCGCCTCTCTGTATCTTAGCATGGCATGTCCCTGTTTCCTGATACCACACGTGAGTATGTCAGACGCCAATATTCGAATCTTTGACACAATGAAGTATTATAGGCAAAGGATGGATTAATTTTCAACAATATCTTTTTTGTTTTCAGCATCTCACAATCTGCCTGCTGTTATCGTTAATATTGTGATGTTTTAAATGTTTAAACTGTAATATATGCTGTGTTGTTAAGTTCATAAGCACATTATCTTGTGAGGCTACTTTGTTTTATTCATAAGAGTTTATGATACTTGCTAACAATATGATTTGGGGTAAAGGACCACATGTTATTGAGGCCTTTGCCTCCATTAAAAATGACTGCATTAAAAATGTATGAAGAAGATGCTGATGTCATGAGAAAGTTGTAGATGCCGATCTAAAGCTAGGAGAGACTGATATATATGATTATAACAATCATCCAACCTTACAAAGATATTATTAGCTTTAAAATGGAAATCATAAACTATTTTTTACTGTAACATGTTTTTTTTCTGATTACAGTTCCAAAACTATACATATTTATTCTTAGCACACATTTACACCTTGTTGGTCTTCTAGACCTGTCACAGTGGTGATCTCCCTCAAGTTTATAATACTTTGTATCATCTTTTCACCTGCGGATCTTTGACCCACAAAATGTATGACACATGCTTGATGTGTATAAAATGGAGCAAAAATCTGCGTTCACTTAAGTTAATAAACTCTCTTTTTCTTGTCTACATGTAAGACTTATGCTTTCAATACCCTCACTAATGTAAAATGGATAGATAAGCTATACACTGATGACAGTTTGTTGTTCGTAGTTAGGTTTAGGTGTCAGAATACACTAAAGTGTAAAAAGTGCAGATCTTTGCTCCCACCTAACCTATTTTATTGTTACAAATAATTTTTAAATTATTCTAAAGAAATTTTCAAAATGAACTTGTGACAAATATATCTTGTTCCAGTGATAGATATGCAAAAAAAGAAACCTAAAAAAAATAATTCTGTCCAAATCCTAAAAAGATTCCATGGTGAATTAATTAAACAATGTGTCTAATGACTACTAAAATATTAACTAATAAAATGTGTCTAATGATTATCACATATTAACTAACAAAATATGGCGCTAACAAAATGTGTCTAATAAAAAACTACCAAATATTAACTAACAAAATGTGTTTAATGATTACCAAATATTAACTAATAAAAGTGTAACTGTCAAATAGAAATAATATTTTAGCATGTAGGCCTAACCATTGTTCCTAGTACACACATAATCTAAACAATTGATGGAGTAAGAAACATAGAGCTATCGGTAAATCCTTCCATCGAAACAATAAAGAATTGTACTGCCAGTCTCCTGATGAAAGATGTGTATAAAAATGCATCTGTGGGGTGGAGTGACAAGAAAATTGTTTATGTGATCACTGTAAACTATCTAATGCTGCATTAAATCGTAAAATGTCAATAAGGGTCATCCCAAATTGTCTCTCTAAGCTGTTGTGGAAATATTCTGGAGCCTGTGGAATAAAAATTACAATACAACTGGGTTATCATCTATTAGAATATCAGTCAAGTTGCACTCAAAATATGATCAGTAAAATATAACTGCAGCAAAACTGTAATGTAACAGGCACAACTTGGGAACATTATAATAAAGCTTTGCTAATCACTACTCCCCAAGAGTGACTCCGTCAAACTCCCTAAGAAAGGCAACCCCTCAGACTGCAACAACTGGCGGGGTATCACCCCATTATCAGTCATAGGCAACGTCTTTCTAAGCATCATATTGGAAAGATTAAAGAATGCTGTTGATAAACTACTCAGAGAAGAACAAGCAGGCTTTAGATCAGCTCGCTCCTGCACAGACAACATATTTTCTCTTCGCATCATCATTGAAGAATCACTCAAATTTCAATCCCCGCTCATAATCAACTTTGTTGACTTTGAAAAAGCATTTGATAGTCTTCATCGGCCTACGTTATGGAATATTCTACAGCAATACGGTTTTCCTACTAAAATAATCAATGTTATAAAGGCATTTTACACCAACTCACATTGCTGTGTTCAAACAAACACTGAGAAGTCAGAATGGTTCCAAGTTGTTACGGGCGTTAAACAGGGATGCATCATGTCCCCATTACTTTTCTGCGTCACTATTGATTGGGTTATGAGAAAGCGCACTGAAAATGAGCTGACAGGAATAAAATGGATTAATAATACCGTTCTCGAAGATCTTGACTACGCAGATGACCTGGCCCTTATGAGCGCAAACCACACAGATGCTCAATCTAAGCTTGACAATCTCCAACACTACTCAAATCAGATAGGGTTGAAAATCAACACATCAAAAACTCATATACTAGATTTTACGAGATCCAACGACAACATAGAAATTCAAAATGTTCCATTATTAAAAGTCAACAATTTTACATATTTAGGCACCAATCTAGCATTGGATGGAGACTCATCAAAAGAAATTTTACACCGTATTGCCCTTGCAGCAGGTGCTTTCAATAAACTACGCAACATATGGACGTCAAACACACTAAGAAACACCACAAAACTCAAGTTATTTAACTCCAACATCATCCCTATTCTATCATATGGGTGCGAAAGTTGGAAAGCCACAAAAGCCACAGATAAAAGATTCGACTCCTTTGAAAACAAATGCCTACGTACCATTCTGAACGTTAAGTGGAGTGACTTTAAATCTAACACTACTATAAGAGAGGAAAGCAAACAAACCTATATATCTTCCTTCATTAGATAAAGGCGTTGGACTTACATCGGCCATGTTCTCAGAATGAACAGCCTAAGAATTCCCCAACAATCACTATATTGGGTGCCACCTGGAGTAAGAAGAAGAGGGAGACCTAGAGAAACTCTACGAAGAACCATTAATAGAGAAGGCATATCAATGAACCTAAACAACACGTAACAATTGAAAGACCTGGCAACACAAAGACAGAAATGGAAGGCTATGGTTTCTGCCCTATGCGCCGCCTATGGCCCTGGAGGAACATAACATAACATAACAAATCACTACTGCCATATACAATAGCACAAAACATGATGTTTTGACCAAAAGGCATTCATCAATAACAAAATGTAACACACAATGAGTAAGAAACTGCACTGTCAATGTTCAAATAATAATGGCTAGATGAGATAAATCAGTATGACCAGAAGAGTATATATGATGAAGAAATAGAACGACAGAGATTAAACAAAACCAAACAGAAAATTGGCAGAACATCAAGTGATAATGACAAATGAAACAAACAGAAAAATGACAAAACATAACAGTATACTTTTGCTACTGCATGTTTTCCTGTGATGGAGTGCAGGGAGGCTTTCTATGGGATGCAGAAATAAAGACCACTTTGCCATAGCCGACATTGCATCATGTACAGGAAGAATTTTTATTGTATCTCCAAAAGAAAAATCCTGTCCCAATCGTGGATTGAACCCAGACCTCAAGGGTCTGAGAACGACATTTTAACCACACGGCCATGCGCTCCACATAACAGTATATCTGCACAAAAGAATGACAGATGCTAATCTTCAAGGGCTGTAGTGCGGCTATGGTAGGATAATCCAGCAAGAGGAAAATCTTGCCTCTATTTCTGTATCTCTGGGGCATCCAAGAATGATATGCATAGCTTCATTCTGTATCCTGTCAAGTCTATCAATCTGCATTGAGCTAAGGGTCAGAATTACTTAACATACTCTATAACAGACAGAACTAGCCCTGGATATAACAGTGCAAAAAGTTGTTGTTCACAAAAATAACAGTAGCCACCCCTATTGCTGTCAACTCCTTTTGAGCTTTGACGATTGTGTACTTTGGATGCTCATTAAAACACTAAAATCTGTCAAACAGCACTCCAAGGTATTTTAAAGGTGAAAGACTTAGTTTTACAAAGTACAGAAGATTCATTCTGATTATGCAGTGTTTTTTTTCCCAAAACCACATAATCCCATAGTGGAAGTTTTTTTTTTGGTATGAAAAAAATTATCTGGTTCTATTCATGTTTTTTCAGTTGTATCATCAATTGTTGTGTCCAAATCCAAAAGACTAAACCATTATATTTTCTTATTTCCTGGTATGTGGAAGGTCTGACCAGACCAACCATCATACAACAACACAGCCACCTAATAGATGACATGCATATGTAGTGAAACTATCCTACCACACATATTTACAAGTACATTTACATTTTTACCTCCCTTGAGTAAAAGATTTATCAAATATTTCAAGTTCTCAAATATTTCAAGTTCTCAAAGATTTCAAGTTCTCAAAGATTTCATTGCATAATGATGAGAGTTAGAGTCTTCTGAGTATGGAAAAGATCTCTGGAGGAACCTGTATACCCCCCCCCCTTTTCATATCATAAAAATATATAAGAGAGCAATTGATCATAATTACTTAAGATTGCAATAAACAAACAATACATCTCCATCTTCAGCAACACACACAGACAAAAATACATGTCTGTCTGTTAGCCTGTTTGCTCTGTAAACACCTGCAAAGTTTAGACATAATATTTGAGAGACGATACAAGTTGGAAGCACATATCAACCAATCATTAACAGAATTTTGTGTGCCTTGAAGAATGGAATGAGAGTTGATAAATTGATGACTTTCTGTAAAATGATGCGGGATGTCAGTTGTTATTTTTGTTTGGTGATAAGGGATTTTGGAGAGGAGACAGGAACCTCTTGAGTAAAATTTTGCTCATTAAAATGCTACAATTGGTGTATCAGTATAATATTAATCATGTCTTTTTGTGTTCTAATGAGCTGAAAGTCAACTGCGAGATCGGGGTTACTTAATAAGATCAGAAACAGATAATATTTATATTTTTGTCACAATATGATCTAATCTGATGATCTACAATGTATTACCCTGTGACACTATGAGTATTATTATTATTATTATGAATATTCAGTTAGTTTTGCTGGAGTAACTCAACAACCTTTATTTCTGTGTTTATACTAGAAATAGTTGTCTTGTATGCATTGTTTCATTTTGACTAGATTCCTTACGGATCCATCTGTACATACATCAACATCTTTATCTAACCTATATAGAAATTTATATTTATGTATATTTGAAAGCAGAAGAAATCCAATGTTTCTCTCATTTTCTTAAGCTGCCAGATAAGCTGTCCATCAATTTGTGAGAAAACTGTTGTTAACCTGGGGAGTAATAATAGTTACGTTAGGATGCAAAAGACATGAAATCTCTGGAATCAATATCTCTCACAGATGTTTCACAGTGGTACAAATTCTAATAGATTTGCCAAATCAGGACTTTTACAATTGTTGCTTGTCCATCACAAGTCATGATGACCATTAGCTAAATCCACTTTAGGAAATTATTAATTATAATTGAACTAACTGAACCAACTGAACTTATTAACAACACAAGAGACAGAGAATTGTGGAGAAGCATGATCGCCTACACCACTCGGCATGGAACTTGATCGATTGATTTAGTTTCTTCAAATTTGTGACCAAATGGCTATTCGTAGGATCTTGCTTGGCTTCACTAGTCACAATATCTTGCTTTTATCAATGCTAATTTAGTATGGTGATACATGCATGTCCACGCAGCAACTATATGAGACTGGAGTAGGAAGTTTAAATATCAGTTATGTGACAGGCTATTCATGATTGGCGTGTCTGATGCCATTTAGAACAATATTGATAGGTTACAAAACAATGTAATGGTCATTTTAATTTTGATAATACCTTTGAGGTTTTTTTAAGCACCCTCATACCTATCCATTTAAAATTTACCTGACCAAAATGGTTGAAGTTGTCACAAGTACAACTGTTAAAAAAAGGAAAAAGTTTGTCAACACAAGGCTTTTCATGTTAGAACTTAAAGATCTACCCATAGTTAAAATATTGCTATTATTACTTCCATGACTTCTGTTGCAACTATCATCAACAATATTTATCTACACCTTCCACAAAGTCAAAACTGTTCACCTTTGTAGCCCTTTGGAAACTAGCCAACTTTCCACATTCTCATTACTCATGGAAGCTACTGCTGCAGCATTGCTGTTGCTATAAGGAGTTGATGGAGAACTGCCAATTACAGATGAACTGTTGGCTACTGTAGTTACTGCTTGTGTCATATCATGAAAGGCAAAATCTTCATCTGTAGGGGACAAACAAAAGTGGGTTCTAGGATTGATAACAGAGAAGACTACAGTAAATCTATATACTATAATATTATATAACACTATAATATACTATTATCTATATAATATATATGCCTACTAAATCAGAAAAAAGCAAAGCACAAAGTATGCTAATTCTACAAATATAACAAGACTCAATGGTTTCACAAAAACATCTATTAAAAGTTAAGTAGAGCTAGATTGCTGCATCAATAAAAATACCATTTAAAAACCTATGATAAAAGATAAAAAATATAACAGGAATACCTCCTATGTTGCAGCCACCAATGTGAACTTTATCAAGAAATAAAATACAAGCAGAAATATTGAATTAAAAAAATATAATAATAAACAAACTAGGACACCCTAACTAAGTGCCTAGCATTAATGGAAGTCTTCACTAACTTCAACCACTGCCTGTGTGCCCAGTCATTTCCTAATATTTCTTAGCATGCTCATTGAGTCACTTAATATTTCTTAGCATGCTCATTGAGTCACTTAATATTTCTTAGCATGCTCATTGAGTCACTTAATATTTCTTAGCATGCTCATTGAGTCACTTAATATTTCTTAACATGCTCATTGAGTCACATGCTCATTGAGTCACTTAATATTTCTTAGCATGCTCATTGAGTCACTTAATATTTCTTAGCATGCTCATTGAGTCACTTAATATTTCTTAGCATGCTCATTGAGTCACTACTTAATATTTCTTAGCATGCTCATTGAGTCACTTAATATTTCTTAACATGCTCATTGAGTCACTTAATATTTCTTAGCATGCTCATTGAGTCACTTAATATTTCTTAGCATGCTCATTGAGTCACTTAATATTTCTTAGCATGCTCATTGAGTCACTTAATATTTCTTAGCATGCTCATTGAGTCACTTAATATTTCTTAGCATGCTCATTGAGTCACTTAATATTTCTTAACATGCTCATTGAGTCACTTAATATTTCTTAACATGCTCATTGAGTCACTAAGAAAGCATAGGGCATACATGTGTATACAGGTCTGTAGATAACGGGGGTTGGGGGGGGGGAGAATTCAACCTCCCTCTCTCTTTGCAACTATTGAACATATCTTTTAGTACTAGAAACATGGCCAAAAAAACCTTCTCTCCCACTAGTGATTTTTCAGAAAAAGGCAAAAGGGTAATAAAATTTAACATCAAACAGAAGATCTGACTCACGAAAATGTACAATTAACCTTTTTTTAAAATAGGTAAAACATTTCCCCATCCTTCCTTGAGGAGAACATATTTACAGCTGAGTCATACTACTTGCAGTCATGACAAAACCACTGCTTTCTTCTGTCATAATAAAGGAGTTTAGATCTGACTAAGAAATGAACATTCTCAGGTGAATCACTTAAGATATTTTAAAAAATGATCGATACAAAATAATTCTTTTTTATATCATAAAAATATATAAGAGAGCTATTGATCATAATTACTTAAGATTGAAATAAACAAACAATACATCTCCATCTTCAGCAACACACACAGACAAAAATACATGTCTGTCTGTTAGCCTGTTTGCTCTGTAAACACCTGCAAAGTTTAGACATAATATTTGAGAGACGATACAAGTTGGAAGCACATATCAACCAATCATTAACAGAATTTTGTGTGCCTTGAAGAATGGAATGAGAGTTGATAAATTGATGACTTTCTGTAAAATGATGCGGGATGTCAGTTGTTATTTTTGTTTGGTGATAAGGGATTTTGGAGAGGAGACAGGAACCTCTTGAGTAAAATTTTGCTCGTTAAAATGCTACAATTGGTGTATCAGTATAATATTAATCATGTCTTTTTGTGTTCTAATGAGCTGAAAGTCAACTGTGAGATCGGGGTTACTTAATAAGATCAGAAACAGATAATATTTATATTTTTGTCACAATATGATCTAATCTGATGATCTACAATGTATTACCCTGTGACACTATGGGTATTATTATTATTATTATGAATATTCAGTTAGTTTTGCTGGAGTAACTCAACAACCTTTATTTCTGTGTTTATACTAGAAATAGTTGTCTTGTATGCATTGTTTCATTTTGACTAGATTTCTTACGGATCCATCTGTACATACATCAACATCTTTATCTAACCTATATAGAAATTTATATTTATGTATATTTGAAAGCAGAAGAAATCCAATGTTTCTCACCGTTTCTCTCATTTTCTTAAGCTGCCAGATAAGCTGTCCATCAATTTGTGAGAAAACTGTTGTTAACCTGGGGAGTAATAATAGTTAAGTTAGGATGCAAAAGACATGAAATCTCTGGAATCAATATCTCTCACAGATGTTTCACAGTGGTACAAATTCCAATAGATTTGCCAAATCAGGACTTTTACAATTGTTGTTTGTCCATCACAAGTCATGATGACCATTAGCTAAATCCAATTTAGGAAATTATTAATTATAATTGAACTAACTGAACCAACTGAACTTATTAACAACACAAGAGACAGAGAATTGTGGAGAAGCATGATCGCCTACACCACTCGGCATGGAACTTGATTGATTGATTTAGTTTCTTCAAATTTGTGACCAAATGGCTATTCGTAGGATCTTGCTTGGCTTCACTAGTCACAATATCTTGCTTTTATCAATGCTAATTTAGTATGGTGATACATGCATGTCAACGCAGCAACTATATGAGACTGGAGTAGGAAGTTTAAATATCAGTTATGTGACAGGCTATTCATGATTGGCATTTAGATGATGCCATTTAGAACAATATTGATAGGTTACAAAACAATGTAATGGTCATTTTAATTTTGATAATACTTTTGAGGTTTTTTAAGCACCCTCATACCTATCCATTTAAAATTTACCTGACCAAAATGGTTGAAGTTGTCACAAGTACAACTGTTAAAAAAAGGAAAAATTTTGTCAACACAAGGCTTTCCATGTTAGAACTTAGAGATCTACCCATAGTTAAAATATTGCTATTATTACTTCCATGACTGCTGTTGCAACTATCATCAACAATATTTATCTACACCTTCCACAAAGTCAAAACTGTTCACCTTTGTAGCCTTTTGGAAACTAGCCAACTTTCCACATTCTCATTACTCATGGAAGCTACTGCTGCAGCATTGCTGTTGCTATAAGGAGTTGATGGAGAACTGCCAATTACAGATGAACTGTTGGCTACTGTAGTTACTGTTTGTGTCGTATCATGAAAGGCAAAATCTTCAGCTATGGGAGACAAACAAAAGTGGGTTCTAGAATTGATAACAGAGAAGACTACAGTAAATCTATATACTATAATATTATATAACACTATAATATACTATTATCTATATAATATATAGGCCTACTAAATCAGAAAAAAGCAAAGCACAAAGTATGCTAATTCTACAAATATAACAAGACTCAATGGTTTCACAAAAACATCTATTAAAAGTTAAGTAGAGCTAGATTGCTGCATCAATAAAAATACCATTTAAAAACCTATGATAAAAGATAAAAAATAAAACAGGAATACCTCCTATGTTGCAGCCACCAATGTGAACTTTATCAAGAAATAAAATACAACAAGCAGAAATATTGAATAAAAAAATATAATAATAAACAAACTAGGACACCCTAACTAAGTGCCTAGTATTAATGGAAGTCTTCACTAACTTCAACCACTGCCTGTGTGCCCAGTCATTTCCTAATATTTCTTAGCATGCTCATTGAGTCACTTAATATTTCTTAGCATGCTCATTGAGTCACTTAATATTTCTTAGCATGCTCATTGAGTCACTTAATATTTCTTAACATGCTCATTGAGTCACTAAGAAAGCATAGGGCATACATGAGTATACAGGTCTGTAGATAAGGGGGGTTGGGGGGGAATTCAACCTCCCTCTCTCTTTGCAACTATTGAACATATCTTTTAGTACTAGAAACATGACCAAAAAAAACCTTCTCTCCCACTAGTAATTTTTCAGAAAAAGGCAAAAGGGTAATAAAATTTAACAAACAGAAGATCTGACTCACGAAAATGTACAATTAACCTTTTTTTAAAATAGGTAAAACATTTCCCCATCCTTCCTTGAGGAGAACATATTTATAGCTGAGTCATACTACTTGCAGTCATGCCAAAAGCACTGCTTTCTTCTGTCATAATAAAAGTTTAGATCTGACTAAGAAATGAACATTCTCAGGTGAATCACTTAAGATATTTAAAAAAATGATTGATACAAAATAATTGTCTATTGTCTATCCCCAGGTGAATGATTGTTGATTGCATTCACACTTGCCGTTAAGCGTAGGGGTGGGAGCTTAAGCTGTCGTTTCAAGGCCAGATGTGTCGCGAGGTTGCATTTAGTCCATGTTTGTTCAAGGCTATCTTGATGTTTTCTATCCACCGTTTTCTTGGTCTACCTGTGGCCGTACACCCGGATATTCTTGTATTATATGCTCTTATTGGTTTGGCTTCATTCTCATAAGGTGACAGAACCATTTTACTTGCTGTCTCTCAATATGTTTGATACATGATATTATACCAACTCTTTTCCTAATTTCTTCATTTCTTATTTTATCTAGTTTGGTAACCATTGCAGCATTTCTCAGACACTTCATTTCATATGTGATGATTTTTCTTTGTTGCAAAGCTGTTAAAGACCATGTTTGGCAAAATAATATGTTATGCAATAATAAATGTAGCAATATTCTCCAGGTAAGATATTATTTCCAGAGTGTAGTATTCTCTATTCATACCTGTCAGCCTAGTAGGTTAAATACACACAGTGCTTTTTTTCTGGGAATTAACAAGGATATGTTATATACCAACCTTATATTTGTTGGTTATTCTGGTTCTGAGTATCAATCTAAAAAAAAAATTTCCTGGCCATGAAAACAAAAATTCTACAGTGAAACACTCGAATGGTCATCTCAGCTATCTTTTGTCAGTTTTTGCTTAATGATCAAGGACATTGACTCACAATATATGCTTAACTTTCTAAAATATTGGGTTCTTGATTTATAGCTGGCATCACCCACTTTTCCCCATGGTAGTAAAATTGATAACAAAGCTAGTCTAACATTTAGAAATATCTAATTTCGCTTTCAACAAAAACTGGACAATTTGACCTTGTCTGTCATCATTTATATAGTCTTGCTGGCTAACAGCCAGATCTGTCTCCTGGGGCCATGTTTTAGACCTGAATTCACCAAAAAATGTCTGCAGAATATGTTTTGGAGTCTGGAGACCCTTATGATATGGACAATCCTTATTTTGTAGAGATGGGCTTGTAGTCTACAGTGTCCTGTGTAGAGAGTAAAAATGATAGCTTACTATGACCAGCTTTAGAATGGGATCCTGTGGAAAGTTGCTGCCTGTTCTCTGACTCTATGTATGTTTGTATTCAATTAAATTAATTTTTGCTTCAGTCAGTGATATTGCAGGATTTAATTAATTTATTTTTCCACCTGATTTTGCCAGTCTGTCCGCTGCCTCATTCCCTGCAATCATGCATTGCAGAGTGATCCACTGCAGCACCACTGTGTTGCTAGTAGACAGTTATCCCATCAAGGCCAGCTTTGTGAACTGGTGATAGAGCTTAGTTCAGTCAACAGGGGCTGGATTCTAAGATTGGTCGGGCAGTCCCTTTCGAGCAGGACCATAGTCCTGCCCAAGAAAGCAGGGTGCTGAAGACGGAGGCAATCAGCCAAAAGGCGCACAAATAATCAGGATGCCACACACAAAACACAATGGGAACATGTCTGTATCTATTAATAGTTATGGTGCCTGCCCTGTGGCGGATGTTCAGGCAGGTATGGTGACAGGCCCTATACCTCGAAAGGGCCCAACCTTAGTTACTGGAAGTCCTTCTCAATTGCGCAGAGGAGTCAAGAGGCAAGGGAATAGAACTACTGGCCAAACAAACCAACGAACAATAAAAATAATGCACTGGAATGCTCAGGGTGTCAACAGCAAAAGAGATGGATACAGTAAAAAATTGGAACTTGAAAATATTCTAAGTGAAGAACAAGTTAATGTGTGCTGTATCCAGGAAACACACCTCAGCAGTGATATAGCCTTTAAAATCAGAGGCTACCAGTGCTACCGGTCAAACCGAAAAGACAGGCAAAATGGTGGAATTCTGACACTTGTTAAAAACAATATCAGCGCATGTTAGCTGGAAGTATATATGGAGGGGGCAGAATACCAGATGCTCCACCTAAAAACAGACAGTGCAGAATTCCATCTCCTGAACTACTACTGCCCAAATGATAGACCATTGGCACTAGACACAATACCTGAAAAAGAGAGACTTATGGTGTGTGATGACTTCATCAGCCACTCTCAGAGCGGGGGCTACGATCAAATGGACAACATATGTGAGGAACTTGAGAGCTGGCAGGATGAAAATAATCTCATACTTATTAACCAGCCAGCAGACTCACCAACCTCTACACCAGACCTGGCATTCCACTCACCAGGCCTGGAATGGAACATCACACATGTCGTTGGAAAGCAGCTTGGGGGTAGTGACCACAGACCAGTATTTCTGGAAATCCACAATGAATTTACCAAGGACAGTAGCATGCTCACTAGGTGGAACTATAAGAGGGCAGACTGGAAAATGTAACAGCATTTAACCAGTGTTCTAGCTAAGGACATGAACTTGGACAAAGACATCAATAGAGCAGTGAGTGAATTTAATAGATGTATACTACATGCTGCTAGTAAAACCATACCCAGGGAGGCACTCAAAAACTACAAACCCTACTGGAATGATGAACTGGAAAAGCTGCAACACAAGATGGAAACATCTAGACAGCAGGCAGATAACAGATCAGCCGAGAACACCACAACAAATATCAGCAAACAAAGGATAAATTTCAAAGAGCCAAGTTACAAGCCAGACGGAGCAGCTGGAAAGAAAAAACAGAGTCGTTGAACCTAGAAAGAAATACTAGGAAATTATGGAAACTTGTAAAGCAACTAAATAATGAAAGTACAGGGAGAAATACAAGGGTCACACGTTATAAAGATAGAAACATTATAATAGGTAAACATGCAGCAGATTACTTTGTAGATTCCTTTGCAGAAGACAATAATGTCAAAGTTAGCCCAGACAAACAACAGGAGGTTCGAGAGAACCAGCAAAACATTGAACAAGGCGAACTTATACCTGAAGTCATGGAGGCACCAATCACAATGAAAGAACTGGAGTATGCAATATCCAAATTGAAAATGAAAAAGTCACCAGGAGCTGATGGAGTGTCCAATGAAATGATTAAAAACCTGGGAACTGCTGCCATGTCACCTTGCTTCTAAGATTGCTTGTAGCTGCCATATCAACTGCCATGTAGTTTGTTGATAATTTTCTAGTAGCAATTGAGAGTTTTATTTTTAGGGTGTTTGGTATAGATGTTTGTATCCCAGCTCATCTTCTCTTTATTGCATTCTCTGATGATCCATTCTCTGATGATCCATTCTCTGATGATCCATTCTCTGTGAAGACATGAATCTACAGTAAACTGAGGTATTAGTTGTCTGGGTGATAAATTGCTTTTACTTTGAGAGCAGTAGGAGTTTCTGTAGTTTTGCTCTCAATTACCACAATTGTAAATTTTGCAGTATATGTGGGTGAGGTGTTTGAATAGTTAACATGATGGCAAATGGTCAGAATAAATAAATAAATAATAGATTAACTGACCAAGGTTTGGGTTGTGATTTTGTCCTGTTAGGTGAGCTGGCTTGCCTCTTCCTCTCAACTCCTTGAGCAAACCCTGGAGGAAAGTGAGAATGGTTGATATTTTCAGATTTATCAGAATCGTCAATATTACAACAGCCAACATAAATTGTTGGATTATACCTTCAACTTCACTATCAATACTCAGGGAGACCTGCTAGTGTAGTGGCAAAGTCACTCGTCCACAGATCTTGTGACAAACATTATAATTTACACATCACATGGTTTGCACCAAAAAATATTTCTGTGGTCGAACCAGCTGAGGGCATCCTACTTCCAGCAGTCAGTTATTTTCATCAACATAGCTGTCATCCATTGGCTATTACTTCAAAGTTTACTGTCAAGTGTTCATTACTATTTTCAATTTTACAACGAATAGAAAAGGTAATCCTATTTATTAGTTATTTGTCTATAACTTCACTGTCAGAAACTAGTCGTTTGTCTATAACTTCACTGTCAGAAGTTAGTTATTTGTATATAACTTCACTGTCAGAAGTTTGCTATTTGTCTTCAACTTCAGAACCAAAAGTTAGCTATTTGTCTGTAACTTCACTGTCAGAAGTTATTTAGTTGCCTCCAGCTTGACAGGTCAGAAGTTAGTTTAGACCAAATGATCTATAACTTCAAAACTAGAAGTTAGTTATTATTCTTCAACTTCCCTGTGAACAGTAATTACATCAGTTGCTGTTGCTTCAATTGCTAGGAGCTACGAGTGATTTGTTCATGCTACTTATCTGGGGCTAAAAGTAAAATTCTATTGACTGACATAAGAAACAATAGTGACAAAGTCAAACTTCCTTGAGGCTATGTCCAGCTATGTGACAGAGAAATACAGAGTATGTCTCAGTAGAACAAGGTACCAGGCCCAAACCTTGCTGCAGTCAAATTTGCATTCAGACCATTCTTAAAACAATGGCAACCTAATGAAATATTTATAATGTCTAGTAAACCCCTGTAGCCACAAAAATGATGGGTTGATTATTGCATCCTGAATAGTAAAGGTCTATGCTACCAACTTTCTTTATTTTGTTCAAGACTTGATGTCTACACCATCAGACAAGTCTTTTGGATGAACACCACCGTTGTCTGAAGCTTCTCTTTGGTTCCATATATCTTTACTTGCAAGGTTGCAACATTAGGCTATCTCTAAATTTTTTATTCTGGGGGCAGTTCTGCAGAATATATTCAGAGGCCTGTTCATCTGTTCCACAAGTGCACAGTGTGTATACTACATGTATATGCATACTCTTAATTTATGATTGTGTATATATATGTACAAACCATTGCAACTCTCACTTCTCAACTACCAAAGAAATTAATACCTATCTTATGTTGAATGAATCTAAGCCAGTCATATATATTTTCAATATATTTTTATTTCTGACTTCTATTGATTTTTGTTTTCCAGATGTAACTATTTGCCACTGAAATCAAAGAAAAGTTTTGCACCCAATATCGCACCGCCAGCCATCAGGCCGATATCTAGACTGCATCATGAGTGGGATGTAGTCTTTCCTCAGCTGAAATGTATACTCTGCCTCTGTTGGCAGTTACAAAAAGAAATGTTAAGTATGAGTTAAATTTAGCCATATAATTAACAAGACACCTGCATCAACAACATGGAAAATAACAACAAGAAAGAAAATAACACAGGATCCCATCAAACAGTGTTCTTAGAGAATAGTTAATTAGTCAGTTTGGTTGGTTAGTCAATCTGACTGACAGACTTGTTATGTGATCATTTATTTGCTGGGATCCATGCAGCCTCTGCCAGATTTGATGATTATATGAAACAGCTTTTTTTATGTGCAGGAATCCATGCTATCTCTGCCAGACTTGATGATTATATGAACAGTTTTTTTGGTAAATGCAAATAAAGTAAATAGGTTACTAGAAAACTATCAATATAAAATAATAAAATATCGAAAATAACAATTAAAAAAAGAACAAATACAATTGTCAACGTGTCTGTCCAATTGTGACCTTTATCAAGACAACAAAAATAGTTAAGAACAAAAAACCATAACGAATATATTTGTATTTGTTCTTTTTTTAATTATTATTTTCTATATTTTATTATTTTATATTGATAGTTTTCTAGTAACCTATTTACTTTATTTGCATTTACCTCTATTTGTATGGTTACTGTGGCACTTCCTTTTTGTCAGACATCCTACGATATTTGGGTTATTTAATTAACAGTATTTTTGTTTATGCAAGGTTCCATGCTGTCTCTGCCAGACTTGATGATTTATATGAAACAGCTTTTTTGAATGTGCAAGAATCCATGTTACCTCCGCTAACATGATGATTAGGCTTATATGAACAGATTTTTGTATGTGCAGGGATCCCTGCTGACTGGCAGACATAATGTATATGTGAGTATCATCTTAGCTTTATTCTGAGAGCCTCTGTAATATAGTATATAATTCACTTGTCTGTTAACCATGTGATCAGGGTTTGAGTTAACTAATCATTTATGGCATGCAAAAAACCTTTGGTTAACCAAACAAATAAGAAATAACATATTTTTAACAATTTATTTTCGTATTTCAATAAAAATGTCGGTATTTTGCACCCAAAACAAAAACTCCCCAAAAACCCCACAAATTTGTTAAAATTTGTCATTTTTTGTCCATCAATAGGAATTAATTGTCTGCATTAGTAGTAATTACTGAATATATAACAACCAAATGACATTTTTTGTAAAAAAAAACAACCCAAAAAAAGCACATTTTGTGAGGGGGGGGGGCAGAATCCATATGAATGCACAGAATCCGTACTAGTTGACAACTATGGATGATTGATGAATGGAACCATCTCCACGAAGTATGTGCTGAAGGCAACAATAGACAGACTGCTTCTGGTCACCAAATGACTAGGCAGCGAGCATATATGGGTAAAATCATGTTTTCACTAGACTCATTTTATTTTATTCCACAATTCTCAGAAATCAATCACACAATTCTCAGAAATAAATCACAAAATTCTCTGCACACAAGACTTACCAGTCCGGCAGTTAGGACTTTGTTTATACTTCTCAGACATACAAATGAGCACCACAGCTGAGCTCTCCACTGCTTCTGCCATTGCTTGTAGTGTAGACCCTCCTGTGTGATCCCAATCTACCCATAATTTGTAGCCTTCAGTCTAAAAGTTCAAATATTATATCTGTTTATATTGTTTAGTTACAAAATGAACTCAGGACATAGTAGCTAGTGTGTGTACACTGCTGTTGTAGATATGCTTTTATTTAAAATAATATTGTTTTTTAATATTAATGTTGATAATAATGTATCTAATAGCCTGGTCAGAAAGAAAAGTACCAGATGACTGGCAAAAATCAGTAATTGTACCACTATGGAAAAACAAAGGTAATAAGAGAGAGTGTGAGTTATATAGAGGCATCTCCTTGTTAAGTCACACAGGTAAAATCTACACAAAAATAATAGAACAAAGAATGCGATACATTGCAGAACCACAGTTGAGCCCCTCTCAGTTTGGCTTCAGAAGGGGAGCAAGCTGTACTTTTCACACTGAGACAACTGAGTGAAAAAGCAATCGAATACAATCAAGATGTAAACACAGTATTTGTAGACCAGGAAAAGGCATTCAACAGAGTAGATAGAAACATTCTATGGGAAACCTTAGAAATGTATAACATCAGAGGACAACTGTTAGATAATATAAAAGTGATATATCAAAAATGCCAAAGCTCAGTAAGAACAACAGATGAAATGACTGAACCTTTTGAAACAAGATCTGGAGTAAGACAAGAATGCGTACTTTCACCCCTACTTTTCAACATATACATGGACAGAATAATAAAAGAAGCTCATATCAACAAAGAGGAAAACATTGCAAATAAACCTGATGAAGAACTTAATAATGAAATCAATGAACTATTATTTGCCGATGATCAAAGTTTAATATACAAAGATGAGGAAACTTTGCAAAAGCACATCAATGCATTTCTGTTAGCATGTCAGAAGTACAACATGAAATTAATGTACAAAAAACATAAGTTATGAAAATTAGCAAGTCTTCAACACCAATGAATATAACAATAGATAACACCAAAGTGAAACAAGCCAAAGAAATATCTAGGCAGCATTTTTTCCGAAGATGGAAGACTAGACAGAGAAATAGAAACAAGGTGCCAGAAAGCAAACACAGTGACTTACCAACTTTCACCATTACTTCTTCATCCAAAGATCAAGATGGAAATTAAAAAACAAATAATATCTACAATTTTTATACCAATACTGTGCTACCAATGTCAAACATGGTCTTTAACAGCTTCGCAGCAAAGAAAAATCGTCACATGTGAAATGAAGTGTCTGAGGAAAGCTGCAATGGTTACTAAACTAGATAAAATAAGAAATGAAGAAATTAGGAAAATAGTTGGTATAATATCATGTATCGAACATATTGAGAGACAGCAAGTAAAATGGTTCGGTCACCTTATGAGAATGAAGCCAAACCAAATACCAATAAGAGCATAAAATACAAGAATATCCGGGTGTAAATCAAAAGGTAGACCAAGAAAACGGTGGATAGAAAACATTAAGATAACCTTGAACAAACATGAACTAAATGCAACCTCGGCGTCACATCTGGAATTGAAACGACAGCTTAAGATACCACCCCTACGCTTAACGGCAAGTGTGAATGCAATCAACAATCATTCACCTGGGGATAGACAATAGACTAATGTATCTTCATTAGCTCCATGGTGTTCTCAGTATTGTTCTATATAACCACATCTCTACTTTCTATGTTCCTTCAGTACCAAATACAGTGCAGATGGCAGAAACCAGTGCTCTTAAGAACTTAAGATCTTAAGTTCAAGTAATGTGATGCTACTGTGTGTAATTCTTGTATGTTGTTGAAGCACAGTCATACCCTCTTTGATGGTTCTTCTGTGAAGAATCTTTTATGGTTTTCCTCTTTTTATTTTGCTATCTGGAACCAATTTTAATGCATGTAGTGGCAGTCTGTTTTTAATTCATTCAAAGTACATGTCCGATATAAGTCCATTTTTTCTTATTTTTGTTGACGAAACATATTGTTGTTTAGTACTATTCTACTGATTGTCCATAATTCACCTCCATACATCAGAACTGGTTTATATAATTTCTAAAAACTATTTTTCTCTTACTTAGGTTAACAAAGATATACCGGGTATTTACACGCTTTAATTGCTTTAGTCTCCAGGAATTACCCTCGATGATGCTCTTGTTTCATAAGAGTAATTGCGCTGTTTTTCCGGAGCTGTCTTTCATACCCAGAAGACTTCACCTTTTAGCAGTATACAATGCTTTAAGGATTTCACAGTGAGCAATTCATGTCTGCATTACTCAATGAGAATGACCGGAAAAATACAAATATGAGTTGCATTTCAAGAGCAGTGACTTGAGGCAGTCAATAAAGCAAAGTTGGAATGTGTTACATTCATTTTCATGCTTGGTCATGTGGGTGTTCAGGGCAATGAGAGAGTAGATTGATTGGCTTGCACTGCTACTGTGTCCAGTGGTAAAGCAATGGATCATGCAGATATTTTGAACTAATAAAATAAAATTAGAGTGAACTAATTAATTCTCATTAATTAATTTAAATTGGAATCAATGCCAGTTGTATGGATCATATCTTGTTGTTTCGCATCTTTCTGTTTGTTTTGTTTTATCGATATTTGGGTCTGTTTTGTCTATTTTATGTTTGTGTTGTTTCATCTCTGTTCTTCTAGTTTGAACTCTTCCAAATTATATCTATATTTAGCCATGCCATGTGATAGTGAATAGTGCCACTCTTACTCTTAGTTTTTTTTTTTTATTAATGTGTTCTTGATAAAGTCTTTTTGGTTGAAACGTTGATTTGTGTGTGTTATTATGTGTGTTCATAGTGATTAGCAAAACTTCATTATCCTGTTCCAGGTTTTGCCTGTTGTATTCTGTTGGACATATTTTCTTGTATTACCATAATAATGATAGGGTAGTCAGGCTAAGACCTCCATGGGGCAAAAAAAAAAAAACTGCATTGGGTCTATTTCTAACCTGTAGACTTTTTCGATACCACAAGTGACTAAATCATATGCCAAGATTCCAATCTCTGACACAATGAAATTTGATAGGTCAATGACGAATCAATTTTCAACAATGCGTAAACATATTTTTTCACTATGTTACATCTAATTGTTTTTTCAATTACTCACTCTATGCTTGCTGCTACCATTAATATTGTGATGTTTTAAATGTTAAACTAAAATATATGTTGCGTTGTTAAGCAATTAAGCACATTTTCTTATCAGGCTACTTAATTTTTTCACCAGAATTTATGATAGTTTTAAACAATGTTATTTGGGGCAAAGAAATGCATGTTGTTAAGGCAATGGACCACATTAAAAATTTATGAAGAAAATGCAGAAGTCATGAGGAAGTTCGTTGATCTAAAGCTGGGCGAGACCTATATATATATACATATATATAATTACAATGATCATCCATCTTAACAAAGATATTACTAGCTTTAAAATGGAACTTACCAACAATTTTTTTCCTCCAGATTAAAGTTATGAAACTACCAGTATACATATCTATTCTTGACACACATATATACACACTGGTTTGCTAGAACTGTCGCAGTGGCAATCTTCATCAATTATATAATGGTTTTATATCACCTTTTTTGCCTGCGGATCTTTGCCTCATCACACGGGGCAAGAATCTGCATTTACCTATGCTCATAAACTCTCATTCTATTGTCTACATGTAAGACATGCTTTCAATACTATCACTAATGTAAGATAGATAGATAAGCTATACAATGATGACAGTTTGTTGTTTCGTAGTTAGGTCTAGGAGTCAGAATACAATAAAGTATAAAAAGTGTGGATCTTTGCCCCACCTAACTATATTGAAAGAAGCTAATTTAAAAAGAGAACTGCTCACTCGCATCAGAAGAAGACAGTCCACATTCTTTGAACACATTGTGAGAAGAGAGAAAAAAAATGAAGTACATCATGACAAAAGACAGATTGTAGAATAGGATGGGTATGTGAAGATCAAGAGAGAAGATGCTGAACAACTTGGCATTGTTGCATATTGGGGGCTTGGATATCAGCATAAACAATTAATGTCCATACATGAGACAGAAGGTTGTGATAAACATGATGACCAACACCACATGACATTGACTATAAGAAGACCAATAGCAGCTGTGACATTAAGTAAAAGATAAAGTGACTGTGTTCTAACTGTAAGTGCATGTTTTGGAGGTGTCTTGGGTTATAACTTGTACTCTGGAGTTATGTGCTCTGAGTGATACTTTCAGCTGGCAGCATGATACTCATGATTGAGAGGGATAAAGCATAAGGTGGAAACAACAAAGTCAATCTTCTGTTAGCTTTGATTAAGATAAATTTAAGTGTTGACTATAGGAATGATGAGGAGAAAAATGAAGGTGTAATCATGAAAATATAATTCTTTATCTCGTATTGAAGGATGAAACAACACTGGACACATCAGTAGTGCAGAGACTGCAATAGTTTAGGATCAAGCAGAGAAGGGAAAAAGAGGAGTTGAATTTGGCACAAGAAAAATCAGTGCACATAGAGAGTAATATGCTCTCTTCACCATCTGCTCAAAGAGACTGAGCACCTATGGGTCTGCCCAGAGTGCAGTGACTTAATTTTTTAAATACTTGAAATACAATATCTACACTTTCAGCCTAACACATCTGACTCAGCTTTTCTAGGACACTATGACCCTCTTGATGGGACAGTCACGCCCCTCCAATCTTTTTCACACACACACACCCATTCCCCCTTAAAAAAATCTTAGCCACCTCTTATAACATGCATGACAGGTTACAGTGTTGCTATTATCTCCTGTTTCAGGCTCTGGCAAAACATGGGTGGCAAAGTGAGCAAATACTGTGTGTCAATGTGAGGCAGATTTCAAAATTGGAGTGACCTGGACACCAGTTTGAATCTTTTACAATATACTTACCGAGTATATTAAAGTGATTGTTTAAATCTACTAAAGTAAAATAAATATATTTCAGTATTGGTATGCATTGAACTATTCTTTTGGTACCCCATGTTTTCTTAAGGAGTGCATGGTGGCTTTTTATAGACAGTGGAATAAAAGCAGCTTTGCTGTAATAGTAGCCATGACATGTACAGGAAGTGATTCTTGAACTTTAAAAACTACAAATAAATGTGCATTAAGTGTTTTAGGTTTTTGTAAGGTTATTTTTATCTTTCTGAGTCTTTTGTGTAGGTTTTCATCTCATGAATGTGAGTGAACGATGTAATAAAGATTAATTTAAAAAAATGTTTACTGTGGCAGGTACAAAGTGCTTAAAAGTATTTGTTTTGTGATAAATAAGGCTATATGGTGCTACACATCTTGACAGATGGTCGGTAGCAAATCCTGTACCAGAGGGAATTTATTGGACTCAAGCCGAACATGTCTTCTCATGGCCAAATTCATGAAAACTTTGGTTTGTTGCAGAATAAAAATGGGAAAAAATCATTCCTGGATTGTTGCATTTTAGATCTGAGCCTTCATTCTTCTGCTCTACTCAATATTGAATTCTCAAATGTCATCCATGCACTACTACATTGGATTGTTCTTCATAAAACGTGATCTCAAGCAATGACAAATTTATTAGTTGATCTCTATCTCTATCCTCTACAATCCTGATGAGTTTGGAAACTTCACACCCTGTCCATTCTTTAATATTATCCAGCCTAGTCTTCTTCTGGCCACCTCATCATCTTACTTCCTCTACCATACCTTCAAGAACATCTGTTATCATCAAGGAATGTCTCATCAGGTGCCCGTACCATTGGCATTTACAAAGTTTCACGATTGCCAACAGGTGGTTCTTGTTGCCCAGCTAATGAATTAATTATATCATGCACAAAAAACATTGGTTTTGTGTTCTGGATAACAGATAACCAAAACAATTCTATAGCATTTGTTTTCAAATTCCTGCATTCTTCTCTCTAAATCTACTTTTAAAGTCCAGGTCTTACAACCATATAGAAATATTGACAAAACCAAAGATTTATATAAGTTGATCTTAACACAGGTGGTGATCCTGTTTTTCTGAGTTCCCCATACAGTGTTTGGGATATGGCTGTTGTTCCTTCTTGGGATATACCCAAAGCACATGAGTCGTCTGTAACTGAGTTTGGAAAATATTGTTGGAAGTCTTATCCTGCCACTAGATATTCAATTTTTTTGTAAAAATAGAAGATATTCAATATCTTTTCATATTGTGAGTATGGTGTCCATGTTGCAGACCTATAAAGGAGAACACTGAGTATATATATGCCTATTAGATCGATATCTTTGTTTCCATTTTCACCTTTGTATTATTCCAGACTCTGTCTTAGAATTTACCAAAATTGATGGCAATGTTTGCTGTTTGAATACTTATTTCTTCATCAAGAGAGAGATCTGTAGTTACTCTGGAGCCCAGATAGTTGAAGCTATGTACTGACTAAAGTTGCAGGTTATTTAGTGTGATGTTTACTACTGTATCAGTATTTTGGATAAGTTTTATTGTTGTTTATTGATAGTGAGAACAAATCACAGGCCCTTGCCAAGTTGTAAATCAGGTCTTGCAGTATAGGATATTACGGCTGCTTTATCAGCTGCCTGAGAATAATCTCAGCTGTCTGTTTTCACTTCAAGATGGGATTGGTTAAAAACATGGAGCCATCATGTCTTATATGAATAAAGACATTGCCCACAGAGTTGTGTATAAATGTGTCTTATAATTGTGGCAATATTTGTTAAAATGCATGCTGCCATGCTGGTAATGATAAAAGTTGCTGAATACAAGTTTTAATAGCGACCAGAGATTTGTGATGATACTTTAGTTATCCAATGGATCATCATCACTGCACTCCGGACACGTCCATAGGTGCTCAGATCTCTCCTTGAGTGTATCCGCCATTACACGTTGACTGAAGGTCCCAGTAGACCATTGATTAACCATGATTCTTCCTCGCCTACGAAACCGCTCCTTTCTAATGACACCACATTTCTATCCAAGCTCCCTTATTCTAGTCACAGAACAAGAGTCATCATTACTTATAAAGTCATTTGTTTGTGCCCTTTCCCGTAGGACGTTCAAAATTTCTGCCCAATCCATTGCTCCGCCAACAGCCGTTGTAGCTGCGTGTGTGGCCAAACTATCTGCTCTCTCATTACCCAGGACTCCGCATGTCTTGGCACAAAAATAAAAGTCACTTTCTGCACACAGGAAGTCCTCACCGTACCCAGCCACTGTTCTCAAACGTACACCGCCTGCACTTGATGATACTTTGCAAGTCACAAATGAGATTAATGACTAATTGATAGAATGAGATGTGCACATCAAGTCAGTGCCAATGTAACAATAGCAGATCATACTTACTGCTAGACTGTTATATAATTTCTTTACATCTCTTTTTCAGTCCAAGAATAGCTGATGAAAATATGATTCTTTGAAGTTTGTGCGCTGTGTTGACCTGCAAATGCATATGCAATCACCATTGTATGATTGAGTAGATGTCTATCACAAAACAGAAAACATATACAAATTTATGAAGCTAAAATTTATCACACAGAACAATTGTGAACTTATGAAGCTAAAATTTATCACACAGAACACTTGCGAACTTATGTAGTAAATGTCTATCAAATAAAATCACTGCTATCTGTCTCCAAGTCCATAACTAGTCAGGGTTGTAGCATACCACATAGGATGCTTTAGCACAGAGACCTCCAGCGATTTCTATCTTCAACAATGCATATGAGTGAGGAAAAATTGTGTCTTGTCCAGTCCTTGATGTTGTCTGTCCATGTTTTTATTTAACCTCCTTTTCTCCTTCCACCTTCATCGGTTCCCTGAGGTAATGTTTTTGACAAGGAATCATGTCGGTATACATGTCCAAACCATGCAAGTTTTCGTCATTTCACTTTTGAAAATAATGGTTCTTGTGGTCCTTTATACATTTCTATTTATTTCTTATGTACACATTAGTCTTATGCTCTCTATTGGAAATTCGTATAACTTATCTGTAATATTTGTTTTCAAAGGCCTGTAGACGTCTCTCCGTGTCCGCATGAGTGTCAAACTCTCACAACCACACAGCACAATAGAAAGCACTAGTTAGTTATAAACTTAATTTTCACTCTAACACTGATGTTGCTTTTCTGAATTAAGTTTAGCCTTGACATAGAAGCTAATGTCATCTCCAGCCTTATCTTTAATTCTGCTTTGCATTTTCCATTACAGCATATGCTAGATTCGAGATATTTTAATGAATTCAGTTTATATCCATTTATCATGATGTTGGTCTGTTCTTCTGTGTCTCTGCTGTTAACAAAAACCTTGCTCTTTGCTGTGTTGATTTCCATTCTGTACTTTCTGGTAACTTTTTCCAACTTTGCTGTTAACTCTTGCAATTCTTGTTCTGACCCAGCTATAAGATATGAGTTATGCGCATATGGGTCAGGCTGTCAGTGGTTGGTGTGCACATGGTGGGGACTCTCAGTGGGTGGTGCACACATCTTTGCATCTGGCAGCAGTCTTCACAACTGTAACAGACTTACTAAATCTCTATCAAACGTACGGTAGCCATTTTGTATTTAGAACTGAGCTGGTAGCCAATTTTATAAAATGTTGAAATGGTTAAGCAAACATGACGCGCAAGCACACACACACACACATATTAGGGTGTGGGTGTGTGCGTGCTTGTGTATATATGTATATTCTGCATTTGTGTGTATGTACATATATATGTGTGTGTGTGTTTAATTGTGTATATATATGAGAGATATATATACATATATATTAATTTATACATATACATACATATATATTAATTTATACATATACATACATATATATTAATTTATACATATACATACATATATATTAATTTATACATATACATACATACATATATATGCTGGTGTATATATATATATATATTTATCAGAATACATACAAAAATGGTAGTCTTACTCCTTGTACAGGTTTTATGGAAAAATCTGACATAATTCTTATGGTTCAACATGTTACTAGTTGTAATACTGCTTACAAAACAATAACAACAGAATGTAGGCCAACTTTTATTGTTTAAAATATGAACAAATATATTTCTGATAACATTCTTAATTTACTGCACATGATTCATATCTCATAGGCTTCTCCCCTGGTAAGGAGAGTATGTCATCTAATGTAATTTGTATACAATATAATAAACATGACAATTACTTACGTGTGGTGCTTGCTGATGGGTCATTTTCTCCCTTCAATAACCAGAGTGCTCCCCGAACATTCTTCTGCACCAGAAGGTTCTCACTGTCCTTCAAGTTCTCTAGTGTAGCTACTAGTTCAGGAAAATCAATGATCAATTGTCTGACATTCTTGTCAAAGGAAAGAGTCCATAGACATTCTGCACTGTTTGCTTGCTCTTTGACATCCGTGTGTTGAAGCATAAGAAGGAAATCTGCAAGTGCACCCTCTTCAACAATCTGTCAAGTTCAAGAAAGCCATATGAGAATGGACATTGTTGCAGCAATTAGGTGTGGCAGACATGTGGAAGGGTAGTAACATTAGACCTTAGACTAAGTGGGGGGAAATCCACACCTTTTATACTTTAGTGTATTTTGACACCTAGACCTAACTACAGTACAACAAACTATGATCATCAGTATATAGCTTATCTATTCCATCTTAATTTAGTGGGGGTATTGAAAACATACATCGTACGCATATGTTATTCTTCTTGAACCCCAGGAATTGCGAGCAATTAACTCTTACTTCCTATGTGCAGTGGGGAGGTTTCTCTGAGCTTTCTTTGCATACCCAGGAGGCTTCAGTTTTCAGCTTAGTGCAATGCCTATTTAAATAACCTTCTACTCGGAGAGGGGTATATGTCATGAGACGAGCTGATAGTTTGCCTGGGTCACCCATTGCTTGTCTTTTCTTCGACGAGGCACTTCACAGCCAGCGAGCTGTTCCTCATATAGGAAGACCATTTCATTACCACCATTTGTGTCCCTAGGTCCCAGACCTAATTTCTTCCGCATGCGCCATGTTGGCTAACTAACGGCGATGGTCGAATTAGAATCAGGGTTGATACACCTTTGTAGACAAGGTGCTGCTTTGTCAATCAAACACGTCGGGGGTCTGGGATTTGACCTGTGCATTTCTCACGCACTCACCTCGCTCGCTTGAGATGGCCTTCGAATCCATCACCAGGCACAGTCTGTGTATTTTGATTCTTCACCATTGTGTATATTACCTCAAGATATAGGTAAAATAAGAATCTCGGACAAGGAGCTTCACAGTGGGCCCTTGGGTACTGAACCCAATTCTCTCTGTATGAGTAGTGTTGGGCAACAGCCGACTTGGGCTTAGTTGACAGTCGAGTTGGGCTTAGTTTGCAGCGTCGTTAGAGACTTGCACCCCACCTCTAGGTTGCCAAAAGTGTCCAGAGTTCGAGTCTCAACACTGATCGGCAGTGTGTAAATGTGTGCTAAGAATAGATATGTATAGTTTTGCAACTTTAATTTGAAAATAAAAACAGAATAAAAAGTTGATAAGTTTCATTTTAAAGCTGACTATATCTTTGGTGTGGTAGCTCTGAAACTAGGCAGGGCGGGGCACCCATTTGTCCTGACATAAAATATTGCCAAGGCAGTGGATATAAATTGATATCCCCCATATGGATGTGGAAAGCAATGGGAAACTACCAGACTACTCTCCCAAGAAGAAAGTCATGGCGACTCAAGAATGTTGAGAATATCATGGACTGCCGGAAAAACTAATATAGAGGTGTTGAAAGAGTCAAATGCGAAACGGATCTTAATCAATAATATAAGAAAGAGACAATCTTCATTTTTTAGTCACTTCATGAGACAGGGAGGTTTGGAGAACATAGTCACAACAGGCAAGATTGAAGGCAACAGAGACAGAAGGTGACAATGTGAGAAAATATTAGACAGTTTGACAACCTGGCATGTCAGAGAAACAACAGTGAGCTTGATACATAATACTGTGGACAGAGAGCTGTGGAGAGCCATGATCACTTACGCCAGCCGGCATGGCACCTGATGATATCTTTGGATGGTTAGATGATTGTTACAATCATATATATCGGTCTCATAGCATCTGCATTTTTTTCATACATTTTTGAATGCGACCCTTGCCCCAAATAACTTGTGAACCTTTTTCCCAATTCACATTGTTAGAAACTATCATAAATCCTGATGAAAAAACAAAGTAGCCAGACAAGATAATGTTTTTAAGAACTTAACAACACAATATATATTTCAGTTTAAACATTTACATAATTGTGATATTAATAGATAACAGCAGACAGAGTGAAAAGTTGGTACCTCAAGATAGTGTTACTATGGACATTTGTATGCAGTAGAGACCATATGCAAGAAACCTACTATTTGAGCTGACAGTAGCATGTGCACCTTGATGGGAATTTACATCAACATACACTTTCTGTAGGTGGGACACTCAGTTGACATGTCATAACCCAAATCAAAATGTTATTGGGGTTATGGACATAATGATATGTAGTTGTATGATTGATTCTTTCTTGCCCATGAAACCACTCCTTTCTAGCGACACCACATTTCAAATCAAACTCGGTTATTCTCGTCATGGAACCAGAGTCATCATCACTTATACAGTCATTTGTTTGTGGTTTTTCCCATAAGGTGTTCAAAATGTCTGCCTGATCCATCACTCCGCCAACAGCCGTATTAGCCACATGCACAGCCAAATTATCTGCTCTCTCATTACCCCGGACTCCTACATGTCCCAGCACCAAAATAAAAGTCACTTTACACACACAAGAATTCTTCACTTCATCCAGCCACTGTTCCTGAATGTACTTTGCCTGTACTTTTACAATTATGCTCATCAAATCACTGAGTATACAAGCATGTGTCACAGTCTACGAGCACACCCGTTTAAAAGCTTTGGTTACTGTCAAAATTTCCATTGTCGTGCTGCTTGTTGTCTGAGCGAATTCACCACATTCCTCTCCGGTGGTCTTCCCTCACCTTTGAGCCGTGAAGGCCCAGGCACTCCTGATGTGTCTCTCAACTGACCCATCTGTATTATGAGAACTGTAAGTGTGCACACTGTTAGGCATATTGTACTTATTAAGGTTTTATTTGTGTAAAAATAATTCGCTACATAATTACGTTTATTTTATTCTTAAAACTAACCAACCCTATAGCATACTTGCCCATACCTGTAAGGTTTTTCCCTTGTCTGCCATATTTGGCGATGTAACCCTTACATTACTGATTACATTAAAAAGAAATATCAAGACAAATCATCCATGACAATGTAGATAGGCATATATTCTGTAAGTCTATTAGAAGGCAGGATTTACATACATTTTGGTCAAGTTTGTAATAAAGATAGTAAAGAAGTGGTTTCAATATGATGTTATAGAACAAATAAGACAAACAATTACTATAAGAATTTAACATACATTATTTTAGCACTGATTTGTGATTCCTGTATTGAAATATTGTACTTTATAAATAATGCTCTGTAAGAGTTATTTAACTGACTTATTTGGGCATGTTGTATGAGTTTTCATTTCACCAGGTTAACAGATATACTATAGTATTTAATACATTCCCCAAATGATATATTGTTTTTAAAGAATTGATTATCAACATCAATGCATATATGACCTTTGCTTTGTTGGAATCATTGACTGCCAGCTTGGCAAGCCCCTGGGTAAGTTCAGAGGGTGTGAAGCCACGGAACCTTCTCTTTTGTTTGTTCTCTAGGGCTTTGTGTATCCAGTGTACAATGTTTTTAATCGTATCTGAAAAAAATAGTCCACACAACAGAAGTTATTCACCAGTCAAGTATATGCATTTATTAAGCATTAGATACACAAATATTTGGTAGATACTTGTGTGTCACAGTCAGAAACACACATATCAATATCATGCTTCAAATTCTTGTATCATTCATTGACTATAGGCTTATTTAGATAGTCAAGCATGGATCAATATGATCTCCATGGAGTCTCAAGTCTAAGTACTGGGAAAAAAACCAACATCTCTGAGTGCCTTTGAGGTAGAGAGTCATGGAAAAGTCTCAGTCATATTAAATAATAAACCTTTGGATTTTTACAAAGATCTTAAAAACCTGTCCATGTCAAAGAATCACAGGGAGAAAGATATCCAAGAAAAAACTTTCCCATGACAAAGAATGAGCAGGAAAAAGATCTCAAAGAGAAAACTTTCCCATTTTAATGAATCACCAGGAGAAAGATACCCCCAAGAGAAAACTTTCCTATGACAAAGAATCAGCAGGAAAAAGATCTCAAAGAGAAAACTTTCCCATGATAATGAATCACCAGGAGAAAGATACCCCCAAGAGAAAACTTTCCTATGACAAAGAATTACCAGGAGATATCCAAGAAAAAACTCCCATGACAAAGAATCACCAGGAAAAAGACCTCAAAGTGAAAAACTTTCCCATGAAATACAATCACCATAAGAAATATCTCCAAGAGATAACTTTCACATGACAAAGATCCACTGAAGACAGGTGTGTGCAAATAAAATTGCAACACAGTGCATTTCTATTTTTTTGGACTAGATTCTGCTGGAAATCGATTAGGACCATTTCCCTGCTACAAGATAGATCCAGCGGGAGATTGAGGATGAATGCTAAAAAAAGACATGACAAAGGAGAAGAAGAAGATATGAATCACCAGGAGAAAGACCTCGAAGAGAAATCTTTTTCAAGATAAAGAATCACAGAGAGAAAGACCTCTAAGAAGAAATTTTTCCATGACAAAGAATCACAGAAAGACCTCCAAAAGAAATCTTCCACACAACAAAGAATCACCAGGAGGAAGATCTCCAAGAGGTCAAACACCAATACTTTGACACTAATAAAAAGATATAAATCCTTTATGGATTAAAACAAATAACAACAAACAGAAATTAGAATTGGATCATACCTACTCTCCGATGGGGACCTCAATATCAATAACCATCATTGCCATTATTTGAGCCTCAGAGGATAACAACAGATAAATCACCCAAATGTTGCTTAGGTCTGAAAGGGGAAAAAAGAATTGTTCCCCTTTAATGTATTCCCTATATATAGCAATACTAAGGAGGTTTTGAGGATGGAGTTGACTGCCAATACCAAATATTTAGGTGAGGCAAGTCGAATGTGTCAGTTCAAAGGATGCAGATATCACAGTCGAGCTGTAAACTATGGTATAATACATTTTATTATCTGGGTTACATGCTATAAACAAGCAACAGTGTGAGAAAGAATGCAGAAGAAGAAGAATAGGTCATAGATCTATATAGATGAAACAAGCTTTGTAACTAAGAAAATATACATAGATATAAGGGAGAAAAATAATATATACAACTAGATATGAGAATCTGAATATTGTGTATTTCTACATTTTTCTTCAACATTTATTTCTATTTGATCTGCTCTTTGTTTATAAATATCCTAATCATATTTTAAGCTATACTCTTGGAGAAGCAGCTATACTCACAAGATCATTTCTGAAGTACTCAGCTGTTTCATCAATAAGTTTAGCATTCTCATCCTCCTCTACTATGTATGCAAGTGTCAACATAGCAATAGATTTGAGCAACTCATCATTAGAGTTTATTAAGGGCATCACTACCTGCAGATCACACACATTCACAGACAAAAACAGTCACTAAACAGTCGCAGACTTGCATCAACACTAACTTCTTGTAAAACACTGTATAGTTAGTTAGTCGTTGGATCATCATGACTGCAAACTGGATACATTCATAGTTGCTCCAATCTCTCTCTGAGTGTATCTGCCATTACACTTCTGCTGACAGTACCGATCTTCTGCTGGTTGACTATCATTCTTCTGCACCCTCTAAAATATTCACTTTTAGCAACACTGCATTTCAAACCCTGATCTTTAATCCTGGACATTGAAAAAATAATCACCATCCACACTTGTCTCACTCTCGCGTGCTATATCTTTTAAGGAGTTCAAAATGTAAGTTCGATAATCCATTGCCCCATCGCCCTAAGCCACAATCGCACATGACTCCAGTTGATCTGCTCTTTCGTTGCCTCGAACACCCACATGTTCCAGCAATAAAATAAATGTAACAACTTTCAGCCTCATCCTCCTCAAGGCCTCAATCCACTGTTCGTGAACAAGATCCATTTGTCATCTACTAAGGTTTTCTGTTTCTTGGTTGGTTTGTCTAGTTAACCATTGGTGAAACCCACAGACGCAACCGCATGCGCGACCATGCAACAGAAAACCTTAGTAGAAGACATGCCTTTATATTGAGGTTATCTTCTTATAGAAGCTTCATGGCACGCCATCTATACAATCCTGTAGCCGTAACCTTTGATAATAGTTACCATGTTGTTCCGAGAAGCCGACATTGTGCTTGAACTAGTTACAGGCACGGTGTGGGTGGGCGGAACAACAAAGAAACCTGTCGCAACGGCCAGAGTTGTGCCCTGATGTCAACGTCTGTTTCGGCAGCATTAGACTCGAAACACCATTGAGTCGAATGGCTGCTGGGACAGAGGGAAGAGCACTTACGGGAATGCCCCATGTGCTGTGAGGCCAGTTTCTAATCATGAATCATAGAATCACTCAAGATGCATACCTGTGTTACCTTCTGTGTGCCTACCCACTCAAATGCTTTGGTCACCACCATAATCTCCATGGTCATGCTACTCTTAGTAACAGCTAAGGCCCCACTCACCTCCCTGAATGTTTTACATGCACACTGAGCTGTGAAGGCCCAAGCACTGCGAACATTCATGAGGTAAGATTCTTTATAGAACATAGTCTTGAACTCCTCATGACCCTGGGTGAGCAGAGCTGTTGAAGCTAAAGGCATGCTGAAACAATCTGAGATGTCTCTTGTTCATCATAATCTTGGATGGACCAGCATCTATAGCATCCATTATTAATCTGTATATGCAGTTGTGTCTCTTCACGTGGCCAAAATACCTCAGCTTTCTTGTTATAATGTTAATTAGAAGCCAACCATCTTTGATATTTTCTTATCACCTTTTGATTCATCTTTCTTCACTATCTATGGTATTCTCAAAATCCTTCTACATCATCTTCTGTAGCACTAGGAATGGGAAATATTAATACTAACATCAACTAATATTCTGTCACATTGTAGTAAGAAAAATATATATATATGAATGTTCAAATAAGACTTGCTAGCCCCCACAATTCTATAGAAGGTGAATGATATTCTACACATCAACTGGAAAGTCAGAGCTTGAATTGTTTGAATGAACATACGGTAGAACAGACAACTCTGGAGTGAGGGTAGTGAAATACAAAAGTGACACTAGTGCTTCAATTATTTCTTCTTCTTCTTCTTTCGTTCACTTGAAACATGTCTATATCTGTAATTCTGTCTCCTTAATAAAACTCACTGTCTTTTGTAGTTCATACAGTGTCCCATAGAGTTTTGATTCCAGTGTTGTTTCCTCTGGCCAATATGTCTGCCTCAACGTTTCATGCTCAGAACACTCTTGAAGTATATGTTTGGCACTCTGTGCTGCCTGTCCACATGGCCGTGTTGCCAATCTTGAACTTTGTATACATGTGACTGCGGAGTCGGTTGTGTCCTGTTCTGAGACGTAGAATTATAACTTGTTCTGGTCTGTTCATAATATGATAGTCATCTTGTGTTGGTGTTTGTGGCTTTCTTATTGACTTGATCATCTGTTTTTTCTGATGGTAGGTGATTGGTATATCTGGTTGGTCTTCGGCAGCACCTTCCTTAGCCAGTTGGTCTGCTTTTTCATTTCCTGGTATTCCACAGTGAGAGGGTATCCACTGCATGGTTACCCTATACTGGTAAGACAATTCGCTAAGTAGTTTTTTCAAGTCTGTTAGTTTTACAGACTGGAGAGCTTGAAGCACTGACCTTGCATCTGTCAGGAATACCACAGGCTGTAGGTCAGAGTTGGAGTTCAGCAGTTTTTTAGCTGCCACACTAATTGCCTGGATTTCTGCATCATAATTATTGCAGAATTTTCCTGTCGGTGTTCTGATTGTATCTCTAGGCTTGTGTGGATATTCTATATATACACCTGCACCTCCATTCCTCACGGCATTCTGTGCTGACCCATCTGTGTATACTCTGACCCATATATCTTGTGGATATTCCTCATCCAGGAAACTGAGGGTGACTGTCCTTCGCTGCACACTGTTCTGTTCGTCCACGCTTAGTATTCTTTTCACAGGGGTCTGAATGTATATTGGCATTCCATGTCTTTCACTCCACGGGGTTTGTTCTGGTACAGGCCTTAAGGGGCTGTCAACTTCAGGTAGGTCTGTAAGTTGTCTGCGGTGTCGTTTAGCTTGATGGATAATTATTTCTTCTGAGTTCATTCTCAAACTCTCCTGTTGTTTAGCTGGATGTAATCCAGAGAACAGAATGAAAGTAATAATAATATCTATAACTCATCAATGTTGTAGAAGTGCCACATTGGAGACATCAACAGACAAGTCATCCAAACACTTGTACTCAGTCATTTGGATAAGTGTGGAAAAATCATGCCCTGACCATTTCTTGATGTTGCCAATACAAGACTTTTGCAGCTCTTCTTCTTCCAATATCAACTGTTTTTTTGCACAATAGTTTTAGAAAGGAAACAATGCCTCATCATACATTCAAATGAAATAAGCTTATGCCACTTCGCTACCACTAAAGTGGTTGTTTGTCTATTTGGCTGTGAACAAATATATTTATCTTATGGCTGATTTGTAACAGGTGTCAGTAATATTTATACAGTGGAATCCCTTTATAGTGCATCACTTTATATAATATATTTCTCCATTTAACAAAACTTTTCAAATGTAGGCATATTCTGTATTTCTTTATATTGTATATAGAAAACATTTCTGTTATAATTTTTGGATTCAGACTAAATTGTTATAATGGGATTTGACTGTATTCATAAGTTAATAAGACGCTCATAAGCTAGAATTGTTCTTTCTGTGTCTCCATATAGTGTCTAGTTCTCACATTTATATAAATGTATTTTCATGCAGGTCATGATCTACGAATGGTCAAAATGGTGAATGGTCAAAAAATGATCATTCAACCTTATAAAAATTAGCTTTAAAACGGAATTTACCATTTTTATTCTTTTTTTTTTGCAGATTAAAGATAGAAACTATACACATCTATTCTTAACACACAACTAAACACTGGCGGTTTGCTGGACCCGTTGAAGTGGTGATCCCACTCAATTTTATAATAGTCTGTAGGCACCATCACTTTTTTTCATGCGGCTCTTTGCTCCATAAAACGAGACAAAATAAAGCATTTACCCAAGTGCATAAACTGTCATGTCACACTTAAATGGGCAATGCGTTGATATTTAAGACACTACATTCTGGCCACAAAACAGTAGACGACAGAAATGATGCCTTTGAGATGTGGGTATATAGACGAATAGGGAGAACATCATGGAAAGAGAAGAAAACACAGAGAGGTGCTAAAAACACTTAATATGAAGAAAGAACTACTAAGAGAAATAAAGATCAAGCAAATAAAATATTTTGGACACATTAAAAGACATGACACCTTATTGAAGATCTTACTTGAGGGAAAAGTCAAAGGGAAGCGAGCAAGAGGTAGGCAGAGACACAAGTGGGAGAGTAGCATCACAAGATGGACAGGTTACAGTATAGTAGAGTGCACCACCAAGACAAGAGACAGGGGATGTTGGAGATCCGTTGCAGCCAACCTTCGTTGCAGAGATGGCACTTGATGATAAACTATCATTGTATTGTCTACACGTAAGACTTGTGTTTTCAATATCCTCAGTAATGTAAGATTGATAGATAAGCTAAACACTGAATAGAGTTTGGTGTCCCGTAGTTAGATCTAGGTGTCAGAATACACTAAAGTGTAAAGTGTGCAGTTTTTGCCCCCACCTATCCTATATGATGCATGCAGGGCCAGCCCTAACAATTGTGGGGCCCAATGCGAAACGGATTGTGCGGGGCCCAATCTGGGTAGGGAAGAGGATAATAAAATAAATTCTAATATGAATTTATGGGCCTATGAAGTGCGGGGCCCACTGCGGCCACATAGGTTGCAATGGCCTAAGACCGGCCCTTGATGCATCCCATAAAACTATACCTCAGAGCAAGGCAACATTAACAAATTGAACAGAAATTAACACAGGATATTTCTACTGAGAACGTGACACTACTATCTAAACTCGCACTCACACAGAATTGGTATTAGCAGCTCTGCAGCCTACATATGTGGGGCAGCAGCACAGACACCAGAACACGTAGGCCTACTACATGATTGTCACAGTTTCACTGTTCTCGAAATGACAATTGGACTTACAGGAGCTTCTGTGCAAAATAAGTTGTTGGGAACCCAAGATGACCTAAAACAAAGCGCTCTACACATGACCAATATTGGACTGGATGTTTAACAATTGATCGCAGAAAAAGAAAATACATCCCAAAAATAATCACTGAAATAAATAGGCAGGACTATATATTTTTAAATATGTACAATAGGCCAATACTTATGACATCAAACGTAGCATACCAATCGCATAATCTCTCATCATCATTAAGTATCCTCTCCGCAACGTAGGTTGGCTGCAAAACACCCGTATTTTACCAATTTTCCCTGTAACATTTCCTGTATTTTACCTTAGTGCGGCCAGGGTCCAACTCCTCTGTTGAGTTCTCCACTTAAGGAACCAGGCTCACGGATGAGAAACGGTTCAGTACCCAATGGGCACAGGCACAGCACGTCCAATTACACAAGGCAAGTTCATAGACAGTGGAACACCTTGTGCGAGTCAGACGAGAGCAAAAATCGTCTGGGCGAAGAGTCGCCACTATGCGTGCCTGGAGACAGATATAGAGGCTGTCACAGGCTAAGGGTAGCCCACCCGAATTGTCAAGGTATGCCGAAATCGGATGTGCTAGGCCTACAAGGCGCATAACGGTGGCACAACGTAATCATGCTCCCGGCGGAAATCGCACGGATATCCGTGATGGTTACAATGGAGCGAACGCAAAACAAACAAACAAACCTTAGTGCTTATGTAGAGCACAAGATGTTTGTAGTTGTATGATAACCAACAGACTATCGGTCTACGTGGTATACATATGAAAACATACACATGATAATATACAAGATATTTTCAACCATAAGGTCTTTTCAAGAATATACAAAACAGTGAACAAACAATAGAAACAGTAAAAATAATGTTATCCTACTAAAATAGAGGCACCAGAATGCAGACATTAAAACAGTACGATGTCAAAGACGCCAATGACATACGAGTAAAAAAGTTGTCCTGGAAGCGGGTTTAAAAAAAAAAGTAAACGGGGGAAAATTAAAACGGTATGAAAAAAGTATTACTGAAAACAACATGGACAGCAATAAAATCCAAAATGTAAACAAATGAGTGATCGCAATTAAGGCTTAAGGGTACTAAACTCAAATGTAAACCGATTTTAAAGGGCGTATCTAGATTTAGCATCAGTGGTAACGACAGTGACCTGGATATGAAAGCACCATGATGACAATCACCACTGAATTGTATGGCGACAGGAGTAGGTTTGCTTTTTTTTAATGGCATGAAGATGCCTACAGAAGCGGCCACTCAATCTTAAGTCTGTCTCACCAATTAGTTAGTTGTTGGATCATCGTCACTGCACTAGGACAAGTCCATAGGTGCTCAGATCTCTCCTTGAGTGTGTCCGCCATTGTACGTTGACTGACCATCTTTCTATCTCGCCCACGAAACCTCTCCTTTCTAGCGACACCACATTTCAAATCTTCTTCTTCTTCTTTCGTTCACTTGAAACATGTCTATATCTGTAATTCTGTCTCCTTAATAAAACTCACTGTCTTTTGTAGTTCATACAGTGTCCCATAGAGCTTTGATTCCAGTGTTGTTTCCTCTGGCCAATATGCCTGCCTCAACGTTTCATGCTCAGAACACTCTTGAAGTATATGTTTGGCACTCTGTGCTGCCTGTCCACATGGCCGTGTTGCCAATCTTGAACTTTGTATACATGTGACTGCGGAGTCGGTTGTGTCCTGTTCTGAGACGTAGAATTATAACTTGTTCTGATCTGTTCATAATGTGATAGTCATCTTGTGTTGGTGTTTGTGGCTTTCTTATTGACTTTATCATCTGTTTTTTCTGATGGTAGGTGATTGGTATATCTGGTTGGTCTTTGTTAGCACCTTCCTTAGCCAGTTGGTCTGCTTTTTCATTTCCTGGTATTCCACAGTGAGAGGGTATCCACAGTGAGAGGGTATCCACTGCATGGTTACCCTATACTGGTAAGACAATTCGCTAAGTAGTTTTTTCAAGTCTGTTACTTTTCCAGACTGGAGAGCTTGAAGCACTGACCTTGCATCTGTCAGGAATACCACAGGCTGTAGGCCAGAGTTGGAGTTCAGCAGTTTTTTAGCTGCCACACTAATTGCCTGGATTTCTGCATCATAATTATTGCAGAATTTTCCTGTCTGTGTTCTGATTGTATCTCTAGGCTTGTGTGGATATTCTATATATATACCTCACCTCCATTCCTCACAGCATTCTGTGCTGACCCATCTGTGTACACTCTGACCCATATATCTTGTGGATATTCCTCATCCAGGAAACTGAGGGTGACTGTCATTCGCTGCACATTGTTCTGTTCATCCTCGCTTAGTATTCCTTTCACATGGGTCTGAATGTATATTGGCATTCCATGGCTTTCACTCCACGGGGTTTGTTCTGGTACAGACCGTAAGGGGCTGTCAACTTCAGGTAGGTCTGTAAGTTGTCTACGGAGTCGTTTAGCTTGATGGATAAAGCTGCTCCTTTTCAGTCGCCCCATTGCTAGATTTTGGAATCTTTCCTTCATTGGATGACTTGGCATACACTGAAACTTTTCTGCTTGAATTAGTACTTTTGTGTCTCTGCGTTCGCCAAGTGTTTGCATTCTTCCCATTTTCTGCATCTCTGCTATGGGTGTTGATTTCATTGCTCCCAACATTATTCTAAGTGCCTGGTTTTGCACTTTATCTAGATCTTGTAATGTGGTGTTTGATGTAGGACACCATGCAACTGAACCATATTCCAGGTGTGGTCTTATGCCTTGCTGGTAAACTTTACTGAGTATATTTCCACTGGCTCCCCATGTGGTTCCACTTAGTTTTCTCAGGATAGCTAGCTTCCTCCTGGCTTTTGTTGTTGCTTTGTTTATGTGCTGCTTCCATGTCAGCTTATCATCAAAAGTAACTCCGAGGTATGTGGGTTGTTTGTCTTCTTTCAAGAGCTCTCCATCTATCTTGATATGACCAGCGTTTTGTTTTGGTGAGAGGGTAAAGAGTGTAGTGCTGCACTTATCTGTGTTAATGCTGACGCACCATCTATTTGCCCATAAGGTTAGGGCATCGATAGCTCTTTGTATTTGTTTAGTGGCCACTGTTGCATGTTCTTCCGTGCACCAGATCACCAGGTCATCAGCATACATTGCCACTTTGATCCCATGTGGTAGTTCAGCAACTAGGTCATTGATGTAAACCAAGAAAAGTGTGGGTGACAGGACTCCTCCCTGGGGGACTCCATGACGCAGTAGAACTTTCTTGCTCTTGCGACCATCTAATTGTACCCTGGCTCTTCTATTATGCAGGTATGCTTTTACCCATTTGTACATTCTTGAGCTAACCCTGCAATTTTGCAATTTCTTTAGGAGCCCTTCTTTCCAGACCTTATCAAATGCTTTCCTGAGGTCTATCCATGCTGCTAGTACCAGTTTCTTTTCTTGGAAGGCATCCTCAATCTCTTGGGAGAGGTAGGTTGCCTGATCTTCAGTAGAGTAGCACTATCTGAAACCTGCTTGCTGTGATACCAGAAGGTTTTCACTTTCAAGGTACCACTGCATCCTAAGATTGATAATGCGTTCCATTGTTTTACATAGACAGCTTGTGAGGCTGATGGGCCTGTAGTTGGAGACTGTGTTGCCATCTTTTCCTGATTTGAGGAGTGGTATCATTATTGCTTCTCTCCACGCCTGTGGTACATTACCTGTGGACCAGCTTGTGTTAAAGATCTGCAGTAGCTTTGCTCTTGCTGCAATTCCCAGGTTTCTAATCATTTCATTGGACACTCCATCAGCTCCAGGGGACTTTTTCATTTTCAATTTGGATATTGCATGCTCCAGTTCTCTCATTGTGATTGGTGCCTCCATGACTTCAGGTATAGGTTCACCTTGTCCAATGTTTTGCTGGTTCTCTCGAACCTCCTGTTGTTTGTCTGGGCTGACTTTTACGTTATTGTCTTCTGCAAAGGAATCTGCAAAGTAATCAGCTGCATGTTTACCTGTTAAAATGTTTCTATCTTTATAAAGTGTGATCCTGGTATTTCTCCCTGTACCTTCATCATTTAGTTGTTTTACAAGTTTCCATAATTTCCTAGTATCTCTTTCTAGGTTCAGCGACTCTGTTTTTTCTTTCCAGCTGCTCCGTCTGGCTTGTAACTTGGCTCTTTGAAATTTAGCCTTTGTTTGCTGATATTTGTTGTGATGTTCTTGGCTAGGTCTGTTCTCAGCCTGCTGTCTAGATGTTTCCATCTCATTTTGCAGCTTTTCCAGTTCATCATTCCAGTAGGGTTTGTAGTTTTTGCGTGCCCCCCTGGGTATGGTTTTACTAGCAGCATGTAGTATACATCTATTAAATTCACTCACTGCTCTATTGATGTCTTTGTCCAAGTTCATGTTCTTAGCTAGAACACTGGTTAAATGCTGGTACATTTTCCAGTCTGCCCTTTTATAGTTCCACCTAGTGAGCGTGCTGCTGTCCTTGGTAAATTCATTGTGGATTTCCAGAAATACTGGTCTGTGGTCACCAACAACAAGCTGCTTTCCAACAACACGTGTGATGTTCCATTTCAAGCCTGGTGAGTGGAATGCCAGGTCTGGTGTAGAGGTGGTGTGCCATGCTCTCGAGTAGAAGGTTGGCGAGTCTGCTGGCTGGTTAATAAGGATGAGATTATTTTCATCCTGCCAGCTCTCAAGTTCCTCACCTCTCTTGTCGATATGATCGTAGCCCCAGCTCTGAGAGTGGCTGTTGAAGCCACCACACACCATAAGTCTCTCTTTGTCTGGAATTGTGTCTAGTGCCAATGGTTTATCATTTGGGCAGTAGTAGTTCAGGAGATGGAATTCTGCACTGTCTGTTTTTAGGTGGAGCATCTGGTATTCTGCCCCTTCCATATATACTTCCAGCTGACATGCGCTGATATTGTTTTTAACAAGTGTCAGAATTCCACCTTTTCGCCTGTCCTTTCGGTCAGATCGGTAGCACTGGTAGCCTCTGATTTTGAAGGCTATGTCGCTGCTGAGGTGTGTTTCTTGGATACAGCATATGTTAACTTGTTCTTCACTGAGGACATTTTCAAGTTCCAATTTTTTGCTGTATCCATCTCTTTTACTGTTGACACCCTCAGCATTATTTTTATTGGTCGTTTGCTTGTTTGGCCAGTAGCTCTATTCCCTTGCCTCCTGGCTCCTCAGGGCAATTGAGAAGGACTTCCAGTAACTGAGGTTGGGCCCTTTCGAGGTATAGGGCCAGGCACCATCCCTGCCTGAACGTCCGCCACAGGGCAGGCACCATAACTATTTATAGATGTAGACATGTTTCCATTGTGTTTTGTGCGTGGCATCCTGATTATCTGTGCGCCTTTTGGCTGGATGCCTCCGTCTTCAGCACTCTGCTTACTTGGGCAGGACTATGGTCCTGCTCGAGTGGGACTGCCCGACCAGTCTTAGTTTCCAGCCCCTGATGGCTGAACTAAGCCCCATCACCTCTGCACGGTGCTGGTCTCGATGGAGACATTTCAAATCAAGCTGACTTATTCTAGTCATGGAACAAGAGTCTCATCTATTGGCCTATATAGGCCTAACCCATGACAACTTGTGTACACATATGTTATTGTCACTTTGGACGCCCTACTATTTTAATGTCTGCGTTCTAGTGTCTCTATGATAGTACTATTGTTTTTACTGCTTTTATTGTTTGTTCACTGTTTGCTGTATATATTCTTTAAAAAGAATATGATGAAAATATCTTGTATATTGTTATTTGTATGTTTTCATATGTAGGCCTATACCACATAGACTGATAGTCTGTTGGTGGTTGTAAAACTAAACAAATCTGGTGTTCTACCTATGCCTAAGTAATTGTATATTCCTACAATTTTACAGAAGTCTTATTTATTATCGATTGTCGAATTTTACCTCAGTGGTGCACTCTTCTAGACTGTAACCTGTCCATATCATGATTTTTCTCTCCTTTCTGCATCTCTTGTTCTCCTGCCCTCGACTTTACCTCAAGTAAGGTCTTCAACATGTTCTCATGTCTTTTAAGATGTCCAAAATACTTTATTTGTTTGATTTTTATTTTCTTCAATAATTTTTTCTTCATACAACGTGTTATTAGAACTTCTTTGTTCGTTTTTGTCTTCAATTCTGCCTCCTAGTTGTTTGTTCATTGTCCAATTTCTGAGCCATAGGAATACATCAATATAGAATAAATGTATCATTTTATAATTCCAATATTTTAGTATGTCTGTAATTTGTTTAGATGTTAATATTTTTATTATGTCATTGAAAGTAATTTTAGCCATTTCTATTCTCCTTTTAACTTCTTTTTCACATCTACCATTTGTGATTATGTGTCCAATATATTGGAAATGATCCACATGTTACAGTATCTCTACATGTATGTTCATGTCTAGCACATGTTCTTCTGATTCCATGGTTTTATATTTTTTTCCCTACATCTAGTCCATATTCTGTACTTGATCTATTAGTCTGTAGTTCCTTTTCACTTTCTGCTAAAAGGATAGTGTCATCTGCATATCGAAGACAATCTCTAGTGATTAGTGAATTTCTAAGCTGATGGCGTTACACTCCAGACAACCCAATAAGAGTTCTTTTCCTTTATTTAGATGGCAAAAGGGTATGTATGATGATACTATCCATAACTCGGAAATTATCTTAGTCCACTCCTTATTGTCATCATCCGCTATCCCCTCAAGCTATTGCAAACTCAATCTCTTACTAAAAGTCTTGTCTGTCACTGTGTTCTCATCCAAAAGACGCACACAAAATGAAATCAAAATGCACCAAATGTCGATTGTCATATGCCGATTGTCATATGTCCTGATATCTTTGCCCATGAAGTCAACCTATCAGCTGTTTCAATACACTGAAATCAAAATGCACCATATGTCAATTGTCATATGTCCTGATATCTTTGCCCATGAAGCCAACCTATCAGCTGTTTCAATACACTGAAATCCAGCATGATCAAGGCAACATATCAAGGAAGGCGTAGAATCCCAATGTACTCCATTCACGCATGGAGCAGTCATCCATTCTTAAAGTCGTGTGGTTCATAGAGTGATCATCGACATAATAACGACCTTGACAATAGCCACAGCCTAATCTTGACCCCTAGTTACTAGTTATTTCCTCTCCTTCCGCTTTCACTGAAATAACCAACACGAATGTACGTCGTGTGATTTCTGAAGAGTAGTAGGGTTATGAAATAGGCCCCTACGTTGTGCAGCCTTTTAAATTTGTGCCAAGTAGTATTCATTTTCGGTATATTAATTGTTTAGTTTCTAGATCAGCTAGTAAGGCATAAGTGGTTGACAATGATTATGAACTCACCCTGGCCAGACTCTCACTAGCATCACTGTAGTTCCAGCATGTGTTGTAAGTGTAATATGTTGGGAACCAAATGTCATCATTCTTGAAGATTCCCAAACTGTTCATCTGTTTCAGCATGGTTACTGTTATCTCTAGTGATGACAAGATCAACAAATAGCACGTCTAATACACAGTTTACTGAACAGAAATATTTGTAAGAACTCAAAATGGCTTAAAGGGGGTAAAGGATTGACTTCATTTTACCCGGGTTACCCATATGAACTCTGTTCTTTTTAACGAAGCGGCATGCCGCCTGCTGAGAGTGCTGTTCACTGCTTATAGGTTCAAGCGATAATTTTCACGGATCTCCGTGAAAAATCCACTTTATAAGCAAGATACTGTCAGTGGGATTCGAACTCGCGATCTCTTGGCTTAAACTTAAAATTTGTCAATGGTGATTTGTAGATCAGCCTCAGAGTTGGCATTTAGGACACAGTCATCAGCAAATAGGTGATCACTGATGATGTTTGATTTGACTTTGGTTTGTGCTCGAAGCTACCGAAATGAACAATTTCCCATCAATGCGATATCTGTTGTCTACTCCCAAGTCCAGATCTCTGAAAGCATCATCCAACATAGCAGAGAACATGATGCTAAACAGGATAAGTGCTAATACACATCCCTATTTAACTCCGTTTGAGAAAGCAAAATTTGCAAAGTCTCTATAATTCTAAACTGTAGAATTCCATCATACAATTCCTGCACCACTGTATCGCAAATTTATTTGCTCAAATATGTCCAGTTTGTATCCACACCCCGCCGAAGATGGATGTGTCGGGCCACTGGAGAAAATAAAAATTGCGACACAGCGCATTTGCATTCTCTGGACTACATCCTGCTGGAAATCTAGTAGGACCATTGTTCTGCTACAATAGATATCCAGCGGGAGTTTAAGGATGAGCGCTGAAGAAGAAGTATGCACACCATGCTCATCTAGTAGTGCAGATTGTATATATTCGTCTAGAGCAGTGTTTCTCAACGTGGGCAATTTGAACACCTTGTAATTAAGGCTTCATTTATTGAATAATTCAATTTTTCAATATAAAAAATATGTGCACGTTAGATGGGGGGGTGTCCATAACAATTTTAGAAAGACGTGGGGCATGGTAAAAAAACGTGGTTTTTTTGTAGAGAAACACTGGTCTAGAGCATAGATTCCCATAGTGGGTGGTACTGTCGCCCAGTGGGTGATGAAGACTTCTTGGGGTGCTGGTAGGTTCAGAAACAACTTGAGGGGCGGGCTCTCAGGCGGTCGGTGGCTACATGCAGTAGAAATTACTAATATACCTTTAAAAATTCATGATTTTCATGATTTTGCAATTGGATTATCATTTAAAATTTAAATTTTGCATTTTAATTCATTGTATACCAATTTTATGCCATTATGACTCTTGTGGTCCCGGACTCGTGTGGTCTCGGGTTCAATCAACAGTTGGTACAACATTTTTTCTTTCGAAGGTACAATCAAAAACGTCGCGGTGTCTGCTATTGCAAAGCGGCCTTTATTTCTAATGCCCACAAAAAAGTCTCACTGCACTCCTTCACAGCAAAACATGCAGTAACGAAAGCAATGTTTTCATCAATGTTTTATTTCAATTATTTAATCATTTGAAAATTAACCATATTTGGACAGAAATAGATGTCATTTTCTATGTCAATGAGAAAATATAACATGTATAAATGTGTGTATAAATGTGTGAGAAAACTTCATCTGTTCAAGATGAATTTGCCAGGGAGAATATAAGGGACATAAAAAATTACAATCTCGATATACTCTGAGTAAATGAATGCAGATGGCTAGACTCGGGTAGGAACTATTTTCCGAACGATATAACCAACAAACTGTGCACACTTGCAGATCAGTGTGACCTCAAGATAACACATAAACATACAAAATTATGGAACTTACCAGTTCAACAAACAACATCTCAGTAAACAACCAAATACTGGAAAAAGTCTCCAACTTCAATTACTTGGTCAGCCAAATGTTTGTTGACTGAGACTAAATGAAAGAAAGACATACACTCATAGCAGTTGCAGATAGCACATTCACTAAACTAATATCTGGAAATCCAAATATCTAGGAAGAAAACCAAGCTAACACGATATAAACCCTGTATTGTCCCAGTATTAACGTATGGAAGTGAAAGCTGGAAATCAACTCAAGCAACAAACCAAAAATTAAACAACTCCGAAAACAAATGTCTCAGGAAACTAAGGAACATTAAAAAGGAGCGATTTCGTCATAAATGGTGATTTAAGAAATAAAACACACCAATAATATGTGTCAAATGTCATAAGAAAACGCAGATGAAATACATCGATCCCGTTTTAAGACTAGATGAAAACAGAATAAACCAACAAACCCTTCTGTGGACACCTGAGGGTAAAAAAAACAACAACAAGGAAGGCCTAAACAAATCTTAAAAAACAACATACTCTGTTCACATACAGAAGGGGAAATAATAGTCTGCAAGACCATACAAGAACTAAAATTGCAGAGAGCAGACCGCAACAAATGGAGAATCAACTCCTCGCCTGTGGCACGAAAGGAACAAACAAACAAACTATTATAACCACTTTTCAAATTTATCTGTAGTGTCTATCAGAAAAGAAAATTTACTTACATACTGCTAACACATGGTGGTTCTCCATGTTGATTTCAATTGTGCTATTTAAAAATCACTAATTTTGGCGTCTGCACAAATCAATGAACTACCCAAGGAAGCGTATAACAATCCCCAATTTTCAAAAGCACAGGCTTAGTATGGCAGAAGACAGTTGAGAATAAGGGTGCAGAACAGCTGGCTCATTATAAGGCACAAATTGGTCAGAGGAACTTAGGAAATTACAAAGAAATAATGAAAACAGTCACAGACATGTGCAATAAGCAAGTTATATAAAGCGATAATGCAATTACTCTTGAAGATATTACAGCCGCACTAAAAAGATCAAGAAACTCAGTGCCAGGACCTGGCGGCATTAGGTACGACGATCTTAGAAGCAGGTCAGACGAGGACCTTAAGGAGCTGGCAATGTTGTTCAACAAGAGCCTTGCGAATAGCTCAGTAGAAGAAAACTGGCTGTATAGTTATTTAATCCTACTACCCAAGCCTGACAAGAGTCATTCAAAGATACAGGGTTTCAGGCTCATAACCATGCAGAATACGATCGGCAAGTTGTTAGGAAAGATTGTTGAGTGGAAATTGTCCCTACATCTAGAGAGTAATAGACTGCCCTCAACATTGGGAGGCTATCATCCAGGTAAGCAGACTCGGCACAACGTTGCCATATTCGCGCGAGAAGTGTTCGAAAGTTTTGACGAACGAATGGAGACTGTAATAGACCAGGAAGATGCTTAAAACAGAGTTCCCTTGAACTTCTTGATGACCATAATGATGCAACTCCAAGTAAGTAATTTTATTGTCAGGTGGATTGTCTCGAGACTTTTTCAGAGACAGGTTGTTCTTAAGTGTGGGAGTTGGTCTTTGGCGCCAATAGTCACAAGGGTCATCTCTGGCCCCATTATTATTTAATGTGTATACAGTTCAAATTACAAGCTGTCAAATTGCAGGACCAGGGAGAACTATGTCCTATGCTGATGACATCTTGGTGTATAGTCAGGGTAGAGATAGAGAAACGAGCGCCAGGATATTGCAGAGGGAGCTTGATCGTCTGGGGGGGGGGCATTAATTCTGGAGCTTTTGTTAATCCATCAAAAGCATCGATAACATGGGTTTTCATAAATAATTACATAGTTTGTTTGTTTTGCGTTCGATCCATTGTAACCAGCACGGATATCCGTGTGATTTCCGCCAGGAGCATGATTACGTTGTGCCACCGTTATGCGCCTTGTAGGCCTAGCACATCCGATTTCGGCATGTCTTGACAATTCGGGTGGGCTACCCTAGCCTGTGACAGCCTCCATATCTGTCTCCAGGGACGCGCGTATGTGGTGACTCTTCGCCCAGACGATTTTTGCTCTCGTCTGTCTCGCACGAGGTGTTCCACTGTCTATGAACTTGCCTCGTGTAATTGGGCGTATTGTGCCTGTGCCCATCAGGTACTGAACCGTTTCTCATCCGTGAGCCTGGTTCCTTAAGGGGAAGAACTCAACAGAAGAGTCGGACCCTGTCTCTTTTGCCCTCTTAGCCGAGGTGTTATTCACCGACATCGTGTACCCCTTGTCCAAGTTCGAGTCTCACACCACGCGTTTGAGAGCAAGGCGTTCTCGAGCTGAGCGACCGTGTCCCAATAGCGCCTGAGCCCATCAGGTACTGAACCCTTTCTCTCTGCAAGTGTATTTCCGGTATAGGAAAACCTGACAGTAGAGTTTGGCCAGGGCGAAAGTCGTTGTCACTTTCTTGCCTAAGCCCATCGGGTACGGAACCCTTTCTCTTTGCGAGCATATTTCCGGTTTATGAAGGCTCGACATTAGAGTTGGGTTAGGTCTTCTTGCTTTTCCGAACACCAATGATTGGGTCTGGGTCTCTGTCTGTAAGGAGCACAGGTATCTAGAAGCTCGGCTCGAGCTGACGGAGCTTGTAGTTCCCCTTTCCTAGGTACTTTCACTTTATATTTGCAGTTCGCTCTGCCCTGCCCTTTAATTTTTTCATTGTACTCAGTATGAAATCTATTTGTCCCTCGCCATGCATCTACCTTTGCGTGCATTTTACATTGTCCGCCCCTCCAATGTTCGGACTGGACAAAACTAGCTTCACAGTATGTCGACAGTGTCACTATATGTGGTGATGCTGGTGGTGTCTGAGATATTGTCTGTCTCTTAAGCAGTCAAATCTCTTTCCATCTGCTATCTCCACATTCTCGGACACGAACCCCAAATGATTTGGCCAGAATCAGCTCGAGCTGCTGTATTTCTGTTTCCAGGCTGCACCGCGAGGAGGTACATTTGGAATCTTGGTTATCTGCTAACCCTGGGTCCGCCTAGAGCGATGCGTTCCCTTTGCACCCCAATTACATAGTAAACACGCCCACGTTATCGGTTACTTTGAAAGGGGATGTCCTCGAGAGAACCAGCACAATGAAGTACGTGTTGGTTATGTTGGACCGAAGTCTGAGTTTCAATGATCATGTCGACATCATTGTAAAGGCATATAAAGGTCTTGCGGCGATGAAAGTTATGGCTGCTGCTCAATGTGAGCAGAGGCTGCTATTTCTGCTGTATCAGGGATTGGTGGTGGCGATGGAAGAGACACAATGGCGATTCTGACAATGATTCAGACTCAAACAGAAAGATTGGATAGAATCCAGAATGAGGCAATGCGAATCATTTTGGGGTACACGAGAGACACATCGGCACGGGCTATGCAATACTTACTTGATTCCCCAACTGCAGAGAATACAAATGTGCCGAGCTCGGGACTACCTACAAATCACAGCTGATAAAGAGCACCATCTACAACCTGAAATTCTCAAAGGCAGTCAACTTAAGAGAGGAAAGTCGTGGATGGGACGCGCAGATGATATTATACAAAGCGTGTCCAGATTGGAGGATTTGCTACCTGGTGCGGAATAGAGTCGGGCGCCCTTAGATAGTCCGACAGCCTTCAAAGTAATAATATCACTCAATAGAGAATGCAGGGAATGGTGTCCGACAGTGGTGGAGTCGGAGAATTATTGCATATTTCTTACAAAAAAGCAGGTAGACTTTTACCGTCATGAGGCAATCATTTATTCCCTTTGGTGAGCCTGCTAGTTTGCATAAAGTGATGTTTTAATAGCAAAGCATACTCACGCACTACGTCTTTCTTTAATGTCTCTTCTGCCCCAAAATCATGTATAACCAGCAGCTCTTTCACAAAACTGACCAACACCAGCAAGGCGAGTTTCACTCAGATTTTCTATGTCAATATTGGATCTTTCTAGCTCTCATCAAGGCTGTTCATTTCATGCTCTTGGAAATTCGAGAATCGTCTTTGAGCAAGTGCATTAGGCGACGCTAGTAAGGTAATTTTTGGTCAACCTGATATACTGAGAGGGATTTGGCAGCGCTGAGCACTTATGGGAAAAGAGTGTTGTTACATCGGTTCATAGCTCAGCTGACCATTACCTTTCTTTTCCACAAGTAAAATTAATGACAAGAGTGAATGACACTTATAACTCATGACACTAGTAAACAATTAATTGGAGCTGATATAACTTAAACGTAATAGGAACCATTTAAAATATAATCTTACATTTATTTATTATTGATATGTACTGACATAAAGGAAGATTGCTCTTGTGCATATTGTACTAATAATAGATCTCACCTGCATACCCCAAGTCCGCCAGAAAGTCACCTAGCTCTGTTCTCTCATTGCTGTAGTCCCAGTAAAGGTCTCCAATAGCCTTTTGATACTTCATGCCGTCTCCATGGTGATACTCCTCCATATTTTTCAGCTCTGTAACAGCAACAGACATCTTCTCCTTCACCTGCCCAATAGAAAGGTTTTTGCTTCGGGAATCTATGTCATTCTTTGATGTTGAATTCTGAAATTGAATGACAACATATTCAGTTTCTTGACACAATAGTCTTCAGGTGTTTTGATACATTGATACATATACAATCTAAGCAAACTCAAACATTAGTGATTGTGATTTCCTTGACTGCAATCTCTCCGTAAATATCACACCGTATTGCATTGGCTGCTAACTCATTCAATAAACTATCAAATAGCTGGCATTCAAAAACACTAAGAAATAACACAAAACTCAAAATCTTCAACTGCATAATTCCAAAACTAACATATGGATGCGAAAGTTGGAAAGCAAAATTAGAGCAAAGACTAAAACACCTTTGAAAATAAATGTCTTAGAAGGCTACTGAACATACGTTGGTCAGACTTCAAATCAAACACAGTTGTCAGACAAGAATCAAAACAAGAATATGTATCCACCTATATTAGAAAGCGTCACTGGAATTACATCGGACACGCACTACGAATGGATACTGAAAGACTCCCCTGTCAAGCTTTGATGTAGTCACCAAAAGGCAAGAGGTAACGAGGAAGACCAAAAGAAATTTTACGTAGAACTATTACAAGGGAACGTTTCACCATCGGTAGTAGAAACAATGAAGATCTAAAGCAAATTGCAATGAAACGAGAGACATGGAAATCTATGACATCCGTCTTTGGCCCTAGAGGAATAACTAACTAAATCTCTCCAGCTTTCTATCACACCTGAGGTTATTTAGATAGTAGGCACATTATCAGTTGCAGTCTTTGTGCATTCCTCTAGCCAAGTATTTCTTGTACACGCCTTTGAGGAATAAGGTATTTAAATCCGTATTTTTCATTGACAAACTAGAAAGCCATGGAATGCCAATATACATTCAGACCCATATGAAAGGAATACTAAGCGAGGATGAACAGAACAGTGTGCAGCGAATGACAGTCACCCTCAGTTTCCTGGATGAGGAATATCCACAAGATATATGGGTCAGAGTGTACACAGATGGGTCAGCACAGAATGCTGTGAGGAATGGAGGTGCAGGTGTATATATAGAATATCCACACAAGCCTAGAGATACAATCAGAACACCGACAGGAAAATTCTGCAATAATTATGATGCAGAAATCCAGGCAATTAGTGTGGCAGCTAAAAAACTGCTGAACTCCAACTCTGGCCTACAGCCTGTGGTATTCCTGACAGATGCAAGGTCAGTGCTTCAAGCTCTCCAGTCTGGAAAACTAACAGACTTGAAAAAACTACTTAGCGAATTGTCTTACCAGTATAGGGTAACCATGCAGTGGATACCCTCTCACTGTGGAATACCAGGAAATGAAAAAGCAGACCAACTGGCTAAGGAAGGTGCTGCCGAAGACCAACCAGATATACCAATCACCTACCATCAGAAAAAACAGATGATCAAGTCAATAAGAAAGCCACAAACACCAACACAAGATGACTATCACATTATGAACAGATCAGAACAAGTTATAATTCTACGTCTCAGAACAGGACACAACCGACTCCGCAGTCACATGTATACAAAGTTCAAGATTGACAACACGGCCAGGTGTACATGTGGACAGGCAGCACAGAGTTTCAAACATATACTTCAAGAGCGTTCTGAGCATGCAACGCTGAGGCAGACATATTGGCCAGAGGAAACAACACTGGAATCAAAGCTCTATGGGACACTGTATGAACTACAGAGGACAGTGAGTTTTATTAAGGAGACAGAATTACAGATATAGACATGTTTCAAGTGAACGAAATAAGAAGAAAAAAAAAATTGACAAACTGCATACACAGGGATGATGAAGAAGCCTGCTCAACCTCCTGAGAAAGTAATGTCACAAGAACAAAAAACAAACCACCTTTAGTTTTCCAGGACACATAATACCCACTTCCTCAGACTGAGCAGCCGTTGTTAATTTGTATAACTATTTCCAGATAAACTGAAATGAAACCACAATACACCGGACTATAAAGCCAGTGCACTAACTAGTTCTCAATAGTACAGTATAGTAAGAAACTATTCCACCAACACGTTCCTACAAATACTTATGGCATATCATTAGGACTATGATATGTGCCATCACTATGACCACAACGTTAATCGACTGCTATTTGAAATTAATGATTGCTGAATAGTCTGGTTACATCAACTTCGATCTGTCAAAATTTCATGATGCTGTTACTCCTAATATAACCGATATGGAATCCCATCCATGGTTGTTTTGTTAGTGTTCTTTCTCAAACTCACGCTGAATTTCTCTTGAAGCAGAACAATGCTTCTACTAGATATTAATTATTGAGACAAACAGGAATTGAACCATGTCTGTTCTAGTGGTACCAATCGCATTGCAGCTCGAATAAATGGGTCCTTCCGTACTTGACTAACCTCATTCCATCCCTCCCTCCCCACAAAATGCAATTTTTAAAGACATTCAAACTGTGTGCTCAAGTCACTGAAAACACAACATTGCACTGTCTCTGTGCTATTTATGTTTACAAGGAGGCATATTGACTCTTGTAGTACGAATGTGGATGTTCTGTTTTTGTGGTAATAATGATACTTCAACGCATGTTCTATGTTATTGTAATAGTCCTTGTTTCGATTGGTCCGTTTCAGTGACTTGAGTACACAGTTTGAATGTCTTGACAACATTGCATCCTTTTTAAGGGATGTGGTTCGTCAAGTATGGATTGTTTGCTGTTGTGTTGGAGCATGCATTGAAAATATTACGCACTGCTAGACGTATACTGAAGAATCTGATAAGATTCAGGAGGCGATGCGTATTATGCTTGGTTGTATTGGGTCCATCTATTATAATACAAGTCCATCTAGTAACTTTCTTTGTCGTCCCCTGTCTCTTCTCCCCTTAATCTTTTCATCGTTATCGTGGTCTGCCTTTACTGTATCTGTGTAGCATAGTTTGCTTTGGTATGCTGTCTGGTGGTAGTCTGCTGATGTGTGCAAACCATTTGATCGGTTGGCTCTTAATAATTATTCTAAGATTGGGATGTGCCAGTTCTTTGTCTAATTAATGATAATAATGTCCACATTTCTCACTCTCTGCGATATTTCTAGGATTCTGCGTAAGTATGACATACTGTATGCCATTTCAACTGTCATAAGTTTACGTTTATCTTGTGCTGTCGTTGTCCATGTCTGGCATTGGTAGCACAGCGTTGGCATAATAATCGATGTGAATAGTGTTGTTATATGTTATTTTGGTGTTTAAATCTTAAATCTACAATGTTGTTTCTGAAGATTGGTGCCATTTGCGCCCTAGGGCTTGGCTTTACTAACCTCTATCACTCTCTGCGATATTTCTAGGATTCTGCGTAAGTATGACATACTGTATGCCATTTCAACTGTCATAAGTTTACGTTTATCTTGTGCTGTCGTTGTCCATGTCTGGCATTGGTAGCACAGCGTTGGCATAATAATCGATGTGAATAGTGTTGTTATATGTTATTTTGGTGTTTAAATCTTAAATCTACAATGTTGTTTCTGAAGATTGGTGCCATTTGCGCCCTAGGGCTTGGCTTTACTAACCTCTATTGTGTATTTCTTTACTGCTCTTGTCGTTATAAATTTGTTAGTAAAGTGTGTAAACTTAGTAAAACTATATGTCTTTTAATAAGTCTTGATCTGAAAGTGAAAGAAGATCACTGTTTTGCAACATATCGAAAACAGGTAATTGTGATATTCTTACTTTACTTTGCTACTTGTAACAGTGCATAAAGATTACCTCATGAATCCAGTGTTTGCTGTGATAATATCTCCAGGTGTAACAATATTTCCTGGATTCTCTCCATGATACAAATCTGCTCCTGTGGCACGAGAACTGGCAAGTCTAATATCCGCCGACATGTTAGCTGTTGATAACGAAAGTACAACACAGATCTCATATCGCCTCCGATATTGTTTTACCAGAAATTGCCAGCTTGCCATGAAGCTTAATGTGATTATTAAATTGTTTTATAATATAATTTATCTCAATTTATTTTGCATAATCCGTAAAAACTAACTATTTTATGCAATTTTACTTATTTGTATGAATTTTCAAAAATGAATTTAGTATTAAATTTGTAAAAAAATCACACTTAACTTCATTACATTAAAAAATGATTGAATCTTCTACGAGTCACTGGTAACAATAACAACTGCTAGAACTAGAAGTTTGTAATTCAAAATCAATGTCAATGTAGAAACAAGAAAAGTCCAATAACTGAAAGTGAAATATAGATAGAAAGAGAGAGAGCTATGTGAGTTTGCAGCTATATACTAAACAAAAAAGAATATATGAGTTCATATTGTACTTGGTTGTCCTGGTAATTTATAGGCAATATTTACTATCAATCAATACTCAATCAATAGAGTGTCATGCCAGTGTCATCGAGCATGTGTGTCTCACTACTCTACTGTCACCACGACTCTGTTTCGGCTCTGGTGTTGTCAATAGCTTGGTTGGTGAACTGCTACCGTGCTATAATACTAGTCCATCTAGCAACTTTTCTCTTTGTCGTACCCTATCTCTTCTCCCCTTGATCTTTCCAGTGGTTATTATATATTTACCTTAATATTTTTGGGCTGAAGTACATTTATAGTTCTCCACTGTGAATTTGCTTTAGTGTCGATGTGTTTTCTGACCTTTGTTTTGGGATTGCCTTGTAGAGTGCTATTAATAAGGGACATGCGCAGTGGTATACAGTAGCAGACGGAAAGAAACGAACAGGAGCAGACAATACAAATACTATGGAGGGTTTATGGGGTAGTGTTAAAAGAGAATTTAGAATTCAGGGTAGAAGATGTTCAGGGCAATTTTCATCATATTTATGTATTATCAGTATATATGAAGAAGGAAGCATGTCGGTTCGAATGATATATTCATGAAGTTCCTTTCGGAGTTAAAAAAGTGTATCCTGCAGAAAATTCTGAATAAGGTGAGTGTCATATTATTCATGTTGTTACACAAGTTGCTTTTAATGCTACGTTGTAACCGTACCTCGTGTTGTGGTATATCGTCACCTGTGGGCTAGCCGTAGGGATTAGGATTAGGGAGTGGGTTTGGGGAATAGGGATTAGTTTGGGGAATAGGGAGTAGGTTTAGGGAATAGGGATTAGGTTTAGGGAATGGGGATTAGTTTGGGGGAATAGGGAGTAGGTTTAGGGAGTAAGTTTGGGGAATAGGGGTTAGTTTTGGGGAATAGGGAGTAGGTTTGGGGAATAGGGAGTAGGTTTGGGGATTAGGTTTAGGGAATAGGGATTATTTTTGGGGAATAGGGAGTAGGTTTAGGGAGTAAGTTTGGGGAATAGGGAGTAGGTTTGGGGAATAGGGATTAGTTATAGGGAGTAAGTTTGGGGAATAGGGATTAGTTTAGGGATTACGGGATATGATTAGGTTTAGAACACTAAAACACAAACGTTAGTGCATTTTCGGCAGGTAGAGACAGCACACTGCGTAACAAAATGTCATTTTCTTTAGTGCTATTATGTGCAGCGATAGTGATAACTAAAACTCGTTTACGTCGGGACATGTTACATCACGGCATCTATTTCAACTTCATGTGTGTTACACAGGAATCCGTGACGTCACCTAGTTAAAAATGTAAACAGCTTGCTATTTATAGCACAGCAGAGAGCTATTCTGTACTTTCAACTATTTTTGTAACCACCGGAAAGGTCAACGGGAGAAGAGACAGGAAGACAAATTTCTGGATGTGTTGACAGTTGTGGTTGTCACTGTGGCACAAAAAGAAGTCACCAGCTGAACTTATTAACAACACCAAAGAGTTGTGGAGAAACATGATTGCCTATGCCACTCGGCATGACACTTGAGATTGGTTGAATATTAGTGTTTTCGGTAGGCTTGAAGTGGTAATTTTTTCTTTCCACTGCTCATGTCCACGCACTCCTAAAACTGTTTTCCCCTCCAGCAATTGCACATGCGCCACAATGAAAGACATGCTGCAACTCTCAATGCAGACAGTGAGATTTTTTTTTTTTTGCAATAACTTTATGGCACATCTTTCGTTTCTACGGTCACAGTGAAATTTGACCTAGTTTTATGTATTTCCTAACATGATAAGAATGATGATCCCGGCAGAATGACAATCTTGTACCATAGCTTTTGGTAAAGGGGGGTTAAAAGGATTGGAATTAGTTTATAGATATTTTTAGGAGGGGGGAGAAGGGTTAGAAAAATGTTTAGAATTAATAATTAATTCTCTAAGAATTCTTGTGTAAGGGTGAATCGATATGATTTATAGCTCCACGGCACACAATCACTTGGCGGGGTGTGACATCACTGCATGCATCACAGTGATTGGTTTTCTCACGGAACTCCATGACGTCATCTGCTTAAACATGAAAACAGTGTGCTATTTATAGCGCAGTGACTGTAGAAAAGAACAATTTACCAATTTTATTATTTGCAATTAGGGTGGGGGGGGAGAGAAGATCCCTTTTTTAAACATACCAAAAACCACACCAGCTTGCCCAATGCTGATTTCCCCTATTCCAACCTTGACCTTTGATCATATCTCATCTTACTTGGGAAATGTTAGGGAATACATCGAAACTAGATCAAAGGTCACAGTGTAGCCCTGAATGACGAATGTGCCAAAATTGCAATTCAACGATACCTCAACCAAGTCAACCATGTAAAAAGTTATGAATTTTTACAAAATTAATTTAGCATCAAAATAATTTACATGACATATATAGAAAAATATAAATAAAACTTGTGACCACAAAATGTAGCAAAACTGATAATTTTTAAATTATCTTTGTTATTTTCAATAATACAACACACAAACTATACATATTATTTTTGCGAAGACAAGACACAACTGTTGATCCTATTTCTGTATATTTCAGAAGCACGCACAACTAATTAATATTGAAAAATGACAGCTAATTAGCATATTTAAAATAAAAAAAGAATTATATACTAATTAAATATATTTAAATGCCACATAATATATATATATTTTTGTGTTTGCAAAGACAAGATGGATCTGTTGATCACATTTCTGTAATTTTTAGATGCAAGTAGAACTAATTAATATTCAAAATGGAACTTTATTAGCATAATTAAAATGGAAATAAATTATATAACTATTGAATATAATAAAATACCACATAAACTATATTTGTGTGTGCGCACAGACAAGACACATCTGTTTATTACATTGTGCTAATTTTCTGAAGAAATTGGGGTTATTAAATATTCAAAATGGCAGATAATTTGCATAATTAACATTGAATTTAGTGTAATTATTAAATATTTCAATTATTTACGAGAAAAATTATCCTATATACTATACATTTTTGTGTTCTGGAAAACTAGACGAATCTGTGGATTACACAGCCATAATTTATAAATACAACCAAAGCTAATTAATATTCATAATGGGTAATTTACATAATTAAAATAGATTTTAATATAGAATTGTTAACCCCTTAGCTGCGGAGGTATTCTTAAGGATGCAATGAAAAGCCACTGCTATTTTGCGGAGATCCTCCTCTTCTTAGCTTCCCAGGGAAAACATTTATTTCTAATTTTGTCAGAAAATTTGATTATAAAAAACTGTTAATTTTTACTTCAGTATACAAAAGAGCTTCAAGTCTACTTTCTTGGGAAGGTGTACGGCACCAGTTCTCTGTCCCAGAAAATGTCAAGTTATCTCTATGTACCTCTGAGTTCATGCTTGACATCAAATGTCATCTGTTAAATGTGAGTTTTACTGTGACTTCAGTCTCTGTGTTCCTCTGAGTTCATGCGTGACATCAAATATCATCTGTTAAACGTGAGTTTTACCGTGACTTCAGTCTCTGTGTGCCTCTGAGTTCATGCATGACATCAAATATCATCTGAGTGTTAAACGTGAGTTTTACTGTGACTTTGGTTATGAACTAAAAATATATTTGCTTCTCATCTATTCCTGAGTTAACTCTAAAATAACTGCTAGATGGGTATGAAGTGGTGTCCTCCTGTCTCCAGATGTGGAAAGTGGTAATCTAATACTGTCGTCCTGCTAACATTCTTCCCATACAGTGTTGTATGGCATGAGATTATTGATGTTTGTACCTGTAAGCTAGTATTAATTATGTTTCTATAACCACTTACTTCTAATTATTTTTTATGTATGCGAGTCCCCTTCAGAGTAGAATACTGCAGGTTGCTAGTATACAAAGATTTGGCACTACATCCAAGTGTCACATTGAGTCGAACAATCTTCTAGAACTGTAAAACTCAGGACACATTGAGTCAAACAATCTTCTGGAACTTGAATTCTCTGAAAACATTGAGTCGAACAATATTCTGGAACTTGAAAACTCTGGAACCTTCTGGAACTTGAAAACTCTAGACACATTGAGTCAAACAATCTTCTATAACTTGAAAACTCTGTACACATTTATTTTAATTTAATACAAATTTTGTATGCACATTTTTTCAGATGAAGGTCCACCTGATATACAATTTAACCACCAAGGTTATCTTATCCTTGCCAGGGAAAATGAAGCAGAACAATTAGTGGTGAACGTAGATATGCAAAAGTAAGAGTTAGAAGTAATTGTGGCTTGGATTATGTTTTGTGTTTGTGATTAATTTGTTTATGATTCAAAACAAACTTCAACTTTGCTTGTTTGTCACTTTGACCTAAAAAGGAAAATGGCAACACTGTGACCTGACATGCATGTTGTAAAAGACAATTAAGGAGAATTCAGGGTAGAATTGACTGTACCATTCTATAGGTCTAAGCATGGCCGACTCCAGTATAGATCTATCACCAGAACGTAAACTAGACTTCATTCGTGATGTTTTTTTATTATTTTCATGTTTTTTGTTGGTCACTCGTTATATACTTTGGGTTGCATGCCAAAGAGAGACAAGACTGACCAATGAAATTCATGAAAATGATAAATAATTAGCATTTCAGGTCATGTTTACTTTTTGCACACATGTCTTTACTGCAGGTGGTTTCGGTCATAGTGACCCAAAAGTCATACTGAATTCAGATGTATAGGCACATCTATCGAAACCAAGCTGTAAACTACGATAGCACATTCCGTTCTCTAGACTATCATTACATGGCATTAGATCAAAGAGTTAGAGCTAGTATACAAAGATGTAGATGTCAGAATCACCCTCGGGGGCATTTTTTATATGTATGTATGCATATGTGCAGAGTAGCGAAGTGGTTAGTGCACTGGCTTCGCATATGAGTGATCCTTGGTTCATTCTCCAGTTGACGCAGAAATGTTTTTCAGATCGCAACGGCTCCCGGTCCCCCAGCCTTAATTGGGTCTATCTATTTTTCCTTCCTCTTTTACCCTTTACAGGTGTCGAGGGAGATACAATGTTCTTGTTCTCGCTTTTCTGGCAGCTTCAGAAAATGTAATTTGGTGTTGTGTAATCTCTCTTTGATGTTGTCATCCAGCGTACTCTCGCTCTTATTTCTGCTTCTCCTCTCTTCATATATGATTTATAAACTAATGAATCACACAGCATTCTTTCCAGATGACCAAACCATTGTATCTGTTGGTTTTGTATGTATTGTAGAATTGATATGACACCCACTCTTTCTCTTATGACATTGTTTCTAATTCTGTGTCTTCTGGTCACCCCTGTGGCCTGGATGATGGAAAACAAACTAATTCTAATAAACCAGCCAGATGATACACCAACATTCTAATCCAGAGCCTGGAAAAAAATTAGCTCACCAGATCTTGCCATGGCAACAGATGACTAGACACATTACAAGAACAGTAGAAAGTCAACTGGGAGGAAGTGACCATGTACCAGTTTCCATGTACAGAATCTTACAAGAGGTCTAAATGAAGAAAAAATGATTCCACACAGGTAAAATGGCAGCAAACATTTTAGCTGACTTCTATAAGGAAGAAAGTACAACAACACTTCTCATGAAGGTATCAAAGACATAAAAACAGAAATTCAAGAAAACTGAATTCAAATCCCAAGCCATGCATGAAGACACCTTTTACCATCGCAGAACTAAATGGTGCCATAGGAAAACTAAAAACCAAAAAGGCCCCAGAAAATGATGGCATAACCAATGATTTGATCAGGAACCTAGGGCCAGTGAGCAGAAACAAGCTCCTTACCATCTTCAACCAGTCATGGAGAACTGGCAAAATTCCAGACTTGGCGTGAAGCTGTCATCATCCCATTCGGTAAAAAAAACCAAAAGAAAAAAAACCAGCAAGTCAAGCTACCGACCAGTCAGCCTCTTGAGTTGCATAGGAAAAAGCAATGGAATGAGGTCAACTCTGATAAAATACCTAGAAGGAAACCAAAAGCTCACCAAGAGACACAGTCGGCCTATAGAAAAAATCGAAGCACTGAAGACCAGTTCATATACCTAGCACAGGAAATTGGAAATGCTTTTCAAAAGAAGGAAAAAGTGCTGGCAACTTTTATGGAGTAAGGCCTTTGATAAGGTGTGAAAAGATGGAGTCCTCTTCAAGCTTCTCGAAAACAAAATTGAAGGAAGAATGTTTAACTGGGTAAAAGATTTCCTCTGCTACCGCACTGCAAGAGTAAAAGTAGATGGTAAACTAAGCAAATGTGTTTGTACTCCAATAAGGAGTATCTCAAGGAGGAGTGATCTCTCCTACCCTCTTCCTAGTATTCATCAGTGATATTGGAGAGAAACTGTCACATATTTCAAAGACCCTTCATGCAGATGACTTTGCTGGAGTGTGGCAGGCAACCTGTCCACTGCAAAAACAGAATGCAGACCACACTTGACACCCTAAGTGAATGGGCATCTGACTGGGGAGTCCAGATCAACCTCTCCAAAACTGTGAAAAACCATCTTCTCACTTTCAAACCACCAAGAAAAACAAATCTACCAATAAATGAAAGTGAGTTAGCACATGAGGAGATTATCTCAGGGTCAAACTAGACAAGCGACTCACCTGGAAACCACACCTGATAACCACTGAGCAAAAAGCAACCAGGAAACTATCCTTGATGAAGAAACTTGTAGGCACAAGTTGGGGAGAAAATGGAAGTATTCTCAGAAAAGTCTACATCAGTACAGTCAGACCTGTAGTAGAATGTGGAATAACATCCTGGGCATCAGAATCGAAAACAAATACTGATCACCAATCGAAAGTAAAAAATGCAGGATGTCAAATAAACTAATGAGGGATAAAAACCACTCTAATGCATGCAATGGAAAAACATGTAAACATCCACCCCATTGGATGACAGAAAAAAAGGAAAGAGTGCTTGTACAAAGGGGAAAAAAATGAAACGCATGCCAAACCATCTAATGCATACGCAAATTTCTAAATCAACCACAAGCAGGCAGAAGAGAACCAACTTCTGTCACATCTCCAACCATCAGGATCTCCCTACATACAAAGAGCAGAGAAACCAGACCTGGCCATAGGATACAGATTTGAGGCAAAAGCTATGGGGTAGTCGCTCTGACCTGGAGTAGACAGTGGACTTTGCCCTGATGACAGGACAGGCCTGACAATATAACGTGACCGTAGATGCTGAACGCAGAAGAAAAAGAAAGAACAGAATACTTCCCCCGCGACATCTAACACCATTGGTAAAAAAAATAATAGATAGACAAAGAAACGTAAGCTCAGCGGAAACAAATGACATAAGAACTATTGAATCATATGGGTGAAAATTTATATAAACAGTTTTATAAAATTTACTTTTTATGTAAATATGAGACTTATAAACACATTCTTTTTCTACTTAGTTCCTATATTGCAAAATTCAAAAATAAACATTTAAAAAAATTTTCTTTTTTCTTTTTATGCTACATATAAACACATTCTTTTTCTACTTAGTTCCTATAGTGCAAAATTAAAAAATAAACATTTTTATAAAATATACTTTGTATGTAAATATGCAACATATTAACACATTATTTTTTTCTACTTAGTTCCTATAGTGCAAAAGTTCAAAAATAAACATTTTTTAAAAATGTACTTTTTTCTTTTCACGCGATATATAAACACATTCTTGTTCTACTTAGTTTCTATAGTGCAAAAATCAGAAGTAAACATTTTTATAAATATATACTTTGTATGTAAATATGTGACATATTAACACATTCTCTTTTCTACTTAGTTCCTATAGTGTAAAATTCAAAAATAAACATTTAAAAAAATTTACTCTTTTCGTTTATGCAACATATAAACACATTCTTTTCTACTTAGTTCGTATAGTGCAAAATTCAAAAATAAATATTTTTAAAAAAATGTATTTTTTCTTTTTATGCGACATATGAACACATTCTATTTCTACTTAGTTCCTATAGTGCAAAAATCAGAAGTAAATATTGTAATAAAATTTACCTTGTATATAAATATATTGCATATAAACACATTCTTTTTGTACTTAGTTCCTATAGTGCAAAATTCAGAAGTAAACATTTTTATAAAATATACTTTGTATGTAAATATGCAACATATTAACACATTATTTTTTTCTACTTAGTTCCTATAGTGCAAAATTCAAAAATAAACATTAAAAAAAAATTTACCCTTTTCTTTTTATGCAACATATAAATACATTCTTTTTCTGCTTAGTCCCAATAGTGCAAAATTCAGAAGTAAACATTAAAAAAATTTACTTTTTTCTTTTTATGCGACATAAACACATTCTTCTTCTACTTAGATCCTATTTTTCAAAATACAAAAAATAAACATGAAAAAAAATGTACTTTTTTCTTTTTATACGACATATAAACACATATTTTTTCTACTTAGTTCCTATAGTGCAAAAATCAGAAGTAAATATTATTATAAATTTTTCCTTGTATATAAATATATTACATATAAACACATTCTTTTTCTACTTAGTTCCTATAGTGCAAAATTCAAAAATAATCATTAAAAAAATTTACTTTTTTTATTTTTATGCGACATAAACACATTCTTTTTTTTACTTAGATAGTGCAAAATTAAAAAATAAACATTTTTATAAAATTTCCTTTTTTCTTTTTATGCGACATATAAACACATTATTTTTCTATTTAGATCCTATAGTGCAAAATTCAAAAATAAACATTTAAAAAAAAAATTTCTTTTTTATGCGACATATAAACACATTCTATTTCTACTTAGTTCCTATAGTGCAAAAATCAGAAGTAAATATTTTTATAAAATTTAACTTGTATATAAATATATGACATATAAACACATATTTTTTCTACTTAGTTCCTATAGTGCAAAAATCAGAAGTAAATAATTTTATAAAATTTACCTTGTATATAAATATATGTCATATAAACACATTCTTTTTCTGCTTAGTTCCAATAGTGCAAAATTCAGAAGTAAACATTTTTATAAAATATACTTTGTATGTAAATATGCGCCATATGAACACATTCGTATAAACATTTTAAAATTTTTTCTTTTCTTAAAAATCTGACAACATAAAAATAAATGGAGCAGCCATATGGCGGATAACAAGGTTGACGACAAGAAATGTCGTTATCATTAAAAATTATTAATCATTCATTCATTTTCCTTTTGTTAAATTAACAGCATGAAGGATATATAACATGGTACAGCAGATCCAAATTGAAGCACAACAGCAAATGCTGAAGTGCCGATGGAAAAATTATTTCTAATTTTGTCAGAAAATTTGATTATAAAAAACTGTTATTTTTTACTTCCAGTACACAAGAGCTTCAAGTCTACTTTCATGGGAAGGTGTGCGACACCAGTTCTCTGTCCCAGAAAATGTCAAGTTATCTCTGTGTACCTCTGAGTTCATGCGTGACATCAAATGTCATCTGAGTGTTAAACGTGAGTTTTACCGTGACTTCAGTCTCTGTGTGCCTCTGAGTTCATGCGTGACATCAAATATCACCTGTTAAACGTGAGTTTTACTGTGACTTCGGTTATGAACTAAAAATATATTTGCTTCTCATCTATTCCTGAGTTAACTCTAAAATAACTGCTAGATGGGTATGAAGTGGTGTCCTCCTGTCTCCAGATGTGGAAAGTGGTAATCTAATACTGTTGTCCTGCTAACATTCTTCCCATACAGTGTTGTATGGCATGAGATTATTGATGTTTGTACCTGTAAGCTAGTATTAATTATGTTTCTATAACCACTTACTTCTAATTATTTTTTATGTATGCGAGTCCCCTTCAGAGTAGAATACTGCAGGTTGCTAGTATACAAAGATTTGGCACTGCATCCAAGTGTCACATTGAGTCGAACAATCTTCTAGAACTCGAAAACTCAGGACACATTGAGTCAAACAATCTTCTGGAACTTGAATTCTCTGAAAACATTGAGTCGAACAATATTTTTGAACTTAAAAATTCTTAATACATTGAGTCGAACAATCTTCTGGAATGTGAATTCTCTGAAAACATTAAGTCGAACAATCTTCTGGAGCTTGAATACTCTGGACACATTGAGTCAAACAATCTTCTATAACTTGAAAACTCTGTACACATTTATTTTAATTTAATACAAATTTTGTATGCACATTTTTTCAGATGAAGGTCCACCTGATATACAATTTAACCACCAAGGTTATCTTATCCTTGCCAGGGAAAATGAAGCAGAACAATTAGTGGTGAACGTAGATATGCAAAAGTAAGAGTTAGAAGTAATTGTGGCTTGGATTATGTTTTGTGTTTGTGATTAATTTGTTTATGATTCAAAACAAACTTCAACTTTGCTTGTTTGTCACTTTGACCTAAAAAGGAAAATGGCAACACTGTGACCTGACATGCATGTTGTAAAAGACAATTAAGGAGAATTCAGGGTAGTATTGACTGTCCCATCCCATAGGTCAAAGCATGGCCGACTCCAGTATAGAGACATATAAACACATTCTTTTTCTACTTAGTTCCTATAGTGCAAAATTAAAATATAAACATTAAAAAATATTTCCTTCTTTCTTTTTGTGGGACATAAACACATTCTTTTTCTACTTAGATCATATAGTGCAAAATTAAAAAATAAACATTTTTATAAAATATACTTTGTATGTAAATATGCAACATATTAACACATTATTTTTTTCTACTTAGTTCCTATAGTGCAAAAGTTCAAAAATAAACATTTTTTAAAAATGTACTTTTTTCTTTTCACGCGATATATAAACACATTCTTGTTCTACTTAGTTTCTATAGTGCAAAAATCAGAAGTAAACATTTTTATAAATATATACTTTGTATGTAAATATGTGACATATTAACACATTCTCTTTTCTACTTAGTTCCTATAGTGTAAAATTCAAAAATAAACATTAAAAAAAATTTACTCTTTTCGTTTATGCAACATATAAACACATTCTTTTCTACTTAGTTCGTATAGTGCAAAATTCAAAAATAAATATTTTAAAAAAAATGTATTTTTTCTTTTTATGCGACATATGAACACATTCTATTTCTACTTAGTTCCTATAGTGCAAAAATCAGAAGTAAATATTGTAATAAAATTTACCTTGTATATAAATATATTGCATATAAACACATTCTTTTTGTACTTAGTTCCTATAGTGCAAAATTCAGAAGTAAACATTTTTATAAAATATACTTTGTATGTAAATATGCAACATATTAACACATTATTTTTTTCTACTTAGTTCCTATAGTGCAAAAGTTCAAAAATAAACATTTTTTAAAAATGTACTTTTTTCTTTTCACGCGATATATAAACACATTCTTGTTCTACTTAGTTTCTATAGTGCAAAAATCAGAAGTAAACATTTTTATAAATATATACTTTGTATGTAAATATGTGACATATTAACACATTCTCTTTTCTACTTAGTTCCTATAGTGTAAAATTCAAAAATAAACATTTAAAAAAATTTACTCTTTTCGTTTATGCAACATATAAACACATTCTTTTCTACTTAGTTCGTATAGTGCAAAATTCAAAAATAAATATTTTTAAAAAAATGTATTTTTTCTTTTTATGCGACATATGAACACATTCTATTTCTACTTAGTTCCTATAGTGCAAAAATCAGAAGTAAATATTGTAATAAAATTTACCTTGTATATAAATATATTGCATATAAACACATTCTTTTTGTACTTAGTTCCTATAGTGCAAAATTCAGAAGTAAACATTTTTATAAAATATACTTTGTATGTAAATATGCAACATATTAACACATTATTTTTTTCTACTTAGTTCCTATAGTGCAAAATTCAAAAATAAACATTAAAAAAAAATTTACCCTTTTCTTTTTATGCAACATATAAATACATTCTTTTTCTGCTTAGTCCCAATAGTGCAAAATTCAGAAGTAAACATTAAAAAAATTTACTTTTTTCTTTTTATGCGACATAAACACATTCTTCTTCTACTTAGATCCTATTTTTCAAAATACAAAAAATAAACATGAAAAAAAATGTACTTTTTTCTTTTTATACGACATATAAACACATATTTTTTCTACTTAGTTCCTATAGTGCAAAAATCAGAAGTAAATATTATTATAAATTTTTCCTTGTATATAAATATATTACATATAAACACATTCTTTTTCTACTTAGTTCCTATAGTGCAAAATTCAAAAATAATCATTAAAAAAATTTACTTTTTTTATTTTTATGCGACATAAACACATTCTTTTTTTTACTTAGATAGTGCAAAATTAAAAAATAAACATTTTTATAAAATTTCCTTTTTTCTTTTTATGCGACATATAAACACATTATTTTTCTATTTAGATCCTATAGTGCAAAATTCAAAAATAAACATTTAAAAAAAAAATTTCTTTTTTATGCGACATATAAACACATTCTATTTCTACTTAGTTCCTATAGTGCAAAAATCAGAAGTAAATATTTTTATAAAATTTAACTTGTATATAAATATATGACATATAAACACATATTTTTTCTACTTAGTTCCTATAGTGCAAAAATCAGAAGTAAATAATTTTATAAAATTTACCTTGTATATAAATATATGTCATATAAACACATTCTTTTTCTGCTTAGTTCCAATAGTGCAAAATTCAGAAGTAAACATTTTTATAAAATATACTTTGTATGTAAATATGCGCCATATGAACACATTCGTATAAACATTTTAAAATTTTTTCTTTTCTTAAAAATCTGACAACATAAAAATAAATGGAGCAGCCATATGGCGGATAACAAGGTTGACGACAAGAAATGTCGTTATCATTAAAAATTATTAATCATTCATTCATTTTCCTTTTGTTAAATTAACAGCATGAAGGATATATAACATGGTACAGCAGATCCAAATTGAAGCACAACAGCAAATGCTGAAGTGCCGATGGAAAAATTATTTCTAATTTTGTCAGAAAATTTGATTATAAAAAACTGTTATTTTTTACTTCCAGTACACAAGAGCTTCAAGTCTACTTTCATGGGAAGGTGTGCGACACCAGTTCTCTGTCCCAGAAAATGTCAAGTTATCTCTGTGTACCTCTGAGTTCATGCGTGACATCAAATGTCATCTGAGTGTTAAACGTGAGTTTTACCGTGACTTCAGTCTCTGTGTGCCTCTGAGTTCATGCGTGACATCAAATATCACCTGTTAAACGTGAGTTTTACTGTGACTTCGGTTATGAACTAAAAATATATTTGCTTCTCATCTATTCCTGAGTTAACTCTAAAATAACTGCTAGATGGGTATGAAGTGGTGTCCTCCTGTCTCCAGATGTGGAAAGTGGTAATCTAATACTGTTGTCCTGCTAACATTCTTCCCATACAGTGTTGTATGGCATGAGATTATTGATGTTTGTACCTGTAAGCTAGTATTAATTATGTTTCTATAACCACTTACTTCTAATTATTTTTTATGTATGCGAGTCCCCTTCAGAGTAGAATACTGCAGGTTGCTAGTATACAAAGATTTGGCACTGCATCCAAGTGTCACATTGAGTCGAACAATCTTCTAGAACTCGAAAACTCAGGACACATTGAGTCAAACAATCTTCTGGAACTTGAATTCTCTGAAAACATTGAGTCGAACAATATTTTTGAACTTAAAAATTCTTAATACATTGAGTCGAACAATCTTCTGGAATGTGAATTCTCTGAAAACATTAAGTCGAACAATCTTCTGGAGCTTGAATACTCTGGACACATTGAGTCAAACAATCTTCTATAACTTGAAAACTCTGTACACATTTATTTTAATTTAATACAAATTTTGTATGCACATTTTTTCAGATGAAGGTCCACCTGATATACAATTTAACCACCAAGGTTATCTTATCCTTGCCAGGGAAAATGAAGCAGAACAATTAGTGGTGAACGTAGATATGCAAAAGTAAGAGTTAGAAGTAATTGTGGCTTGGATTATGTTTTGTGTTTGTGATTAATTTGTTTATGATTCAAAACAAACTTCAACTTTGCTTGTTTGTCACTTTGACCTAAAAAGGAAAATGGCAACACTGTGACCTGACATGCATGTTGTAAAAGACAATTAAGGAGAATTCAGGGTAGTATTGACTGTCCCATCCCATAGGTCAAAGCATGGCCGACTCCAGTATAGAGACATATAAACACATTCTTTTTCTACTTAGTTCCTATAGTGCAAAATTAAAATATAAACATTAAAAAATATTTCCTTCTTTCTTTTTGTGGGACATAAACACATTCTTTTTCTACTTAGATCATATAGTGCAAAATTAAAAAATAAACATTTTTATAAAATATACTTTGTATGTAAATATGCAACATATTAACACATTATTTTTTTCTACTTAGTTCCTATAGTGCAAAAGTTCAAAAATAAACATTTTTTAAAAATGTACTTTTTTCTTTTCACGCGATATATAAACACATTCTTGTTCTACTTAGTTTCTATAGTGCAAAAATCAGAAGTAAACATTTTTATAAATATATACTTTGTATGTAAATATGTGACATATTAACACATTCTCTTTTCTACTTAGTTCCTATAGTGTAAAATTCAAAAATAAACATTAAAAAAAATTTACTCTTTTCGTTTATGCAACATATAAACACATTCTTTTCTACTTAGTTCGTATAGTGCAAAATTCAAAAATAAATATTTTAAAAAAAATGTATTTTTTCTTTTTATGCGACATATGAACACATTCTATTTCTACTTAGTTCCTATAGTGCAAAAATCAGAAGTAAATATTGTAATAAAATTTACCTTGTATATAAATATATTGCATATAAACACATTCTTTTTGTACTTAGTTCCTATAGTGCAAAATTCAGAAGTAAACATTTTTATAAAATATACTTTGTATGTAAATATGCAACATATTAACACATTATTTTTTTCTACTTAGTTCCTATAGTGCAAAATTCAAAAATAAACATTAAAAAAAAATTTACCCTTTTCTTTTTATGCGACATATAAATACATTCTTTTTCTGCTTAGTCCCAATAGTGCAAAATTCAGAAGTAAACATTTTTAAAAATTTACTTTTTTCTTTTTATGCGACATAAACACATTCTTCTTCTACTTAGATCCTATTTTTCAAAATACAAAAAATAAACATTAAAAAAAAATGTACTTTTTTCTTTTTATACGACATAGAAACACATATTTTTTCTACTTAGTTCCTATAGTGCAAAAATCAGAAGTAAATATTATTATAAATTTTTCCTTGTATATAAATATATTACATATAAACACATTCTATTTCTAATTAGTTCCTATAGTGCAAAAATCAGAAGTAAATATTTTTATAAAATTTAACTTGTATATAAATATATGACATATAAACACATATTTTTTCTACTTAGTTCCTATAGTGCAAAAATCAGAAGTAAATAATTTTATAAAATTTACCTTGTATATAAATATATGTCATATAAACACATTCTTTTTCTGCTTAGTTCCAATAGTGCAAAATTCAGAAGTAAACATTTTTATAAAATATACTTTGTATGTAAATATGCGCCATATGAACACATTCGTATAAACATTAAAAATTTTTTTCGTTTCTTAAAAATCTGACAACATAAAAATAAATGGAGCAGCCATATGGCGGATAACAAGGTTGACGACAAGAAATGTCATTATCATTAAAAATTATTAATCATTCATTCATTTTCCTTTTGTTGAATTAACAGCATGAAGGATATATAACATGGTACAGCAGATCAAAATTGAAGCACAACAGCAAATGCTGAAGTGCCGATGGAAAAATTATTTCTAATTTTGTCAGAAAATTTGATTATAAAAAACTGTTATTTTTTACTTCTAGTACACAAGAGCTTCAAGTCTACTTTCATGGGAAGGTGTGCGACACCAGTTCTCTGTCCCAGAAAATGTCAAGTTATCTCTGTGTACCTCTGAGTTCATGCGTGACATCAAATGTCATCTGAGTGTTAAACGTGAGTTTTACTGTGACTTCAGTCTCTGTGTGCCTCTGAGTTCATGCGTGACATCAAATATCACCTGTTAAACGTGAGTTTTACTGTGACTTCGGTTATGAACTAAAAATATATTTGCTTCTCATCTATTCCTGAGTTAACTCTAAAATAACTGCTAGATGGGTATGAAGTGGTGTCCTCCTGTCTCCAGATGTGGAAAGTGGTAATCTAATACTGTTGTCCTGCTAACATTCTTCCCATACAGTGTTGTATGGCATGAGATTATTGATGTTTGTACCTGTAAGCTAGTATTAATTATGTTTCTATAACCACTTACTTCTAATTATTTTTTATGTATGCGAGTCCCCTTCAGAGTAGAATACTGCAGGTTGCTAGTATACAAAGATTTGGCACTTCATCCAAGTGTCACATTGAGTCGAACAATCTTCTAGAACTCGAAAACTCAGGACACATTGAGTCAAACAATCTTCTGGAACTTGAATTCTCTGAAAACATTGAGTCGAACAATATTCTTGAAGTTAAAAATTCTGAAAACATTGAGTCGAACAATCTTCTGGAACTTGAAAACTCTGGAACCTTCTGGAACTTGAAAACTCTGGAACCTTCTGGAACTTGAAAACTCTGGACACATTGAGTCGAACAATCTTCTGGAACGTGAATTCTCTGAAAACATTAAGTCGAACAATCTTCTGGAGCTTGAATACTCTGGACACATTGAGTCAAACAATCTTCTATAACTTGAAAACCTGTACACATTTATTTTAATTTAATACAAATTTTGTATGCACATTTTTTCAGATGAAGGTCCACCTGATATACAATTTAACCACCAAGGTTATCTTATCCTTGCCAGGGAAAATGAAGCAGAACAATTAGTGGTGAACGTAGATATGCAAAAGTAAGAGTTAGAAGTAATTGTGGCTTGGATTATGTTTTGTGTTTGTGATTAATTTGTTTATGATTCAAAACAAACTTCAACTGTGCTTGTTTGTCACTTTGACCTAAAAAGGAAAATGGCAACACTGTGACCTGACATGCATGTTGTAAAAGACAATTAAGGAGAATTCAGGGTAGTATTGACTGTCCCATCCCATAGGTCAAAGCATGGCCGACTCCAGTATAGAGACATATAAACACATTCTTTTTCTACTTAGATCATATAGTGCAAAATTAAAAAATAAACATTTTTATAAAATATACTTTGTATGTAAATATGCAACATATTAACACATTATTTTTTTCTACTTAGTTCCTATAGTGCAAAAGTTCAAAAATAAACATTTTAAAAAAATGTACTTTTTTCTTTTCACGCGATATATAAACACATTCTTGTTCTACTTAGTTTCTATAGTGCAAAAATCAGAAGTAAACATTTTTATAAAATATACTTTGTATGTAAATATGTGACATATTAACACATTCTCTTTTCTACTTAGTTCCTATAGTGTAAAATTCAAAAATAAACATTAAAAAAAAATTTACTCTTTTCGTTTATGCAACATATAAACACATTCTTTTCTACTTAGTTCGTATAGTGCAAAATTCAAAAAAAAATATTTTAAAAAAAATGTATTTTTTCTTTTTATGCGACATTCTATTTCTACTTAGTTCCTATAGTGCAAAAATCAGAAGTAAATATTGTAATAAAATTTACCTTGTATATAAATATATTGCATATAAACACATTCTTTTTGTACTTAGTTCCTATAGTGCAAAATTCAGAAGTAAACATTTTTATAAAATATACTTTGTATGTAAATATGCAACATATTAACACATTATTTTTTTCTACTTAGTTCCTATAGTGCAAAATTCAAAAATAAACATAAAAAAAAAATTTACCCTTTTCTTTTTATGCGACATATAAATACATTCTTTTTCTGCTTAGTCCCAATAGTGCAAAATTCAGAAGTAAACATTTTTAAAAATTTACTTTTTTCTTTTTATGCGACATAAACACATTCTTCTTCTACTTAGATCCTATTTTTCAAAATACAAAAAATAAACATTTAAAAAAAAATGTACTTTTTTCTTTTTATACAACATATAAACACATATTTTTTCTACTTAGTTCCTATAGTGCAAAAATCAGAAGTAAATATTATTATAAATTTTTCCTTGTATATAAATATATTACATATAAACACATTCTATTTCTAATTAGTTCCTATAGTGCAAAAATCAGAAGTAAATATTTTTATAAAATTTAACTTGTATATAAATATATGACATATAAACACATATTTTTTCTACTTAGTTCCTATAGTGCAAAAATCAGAAGTAAATAATTTTATAAAATTTACCTTGTATATAAATATATGTCATATAAACACATTCTTTTTCTGCTTAGTTCCAATAGTGCAAAATTCAGAAGTAAACATTTTTATAAAATATACTTTGTATGTAAATATGCGCCATATGAACACATTCGTATAAACATTTTAAAATTTTTTCTTTTCTTAAAAATCTGACAACATAAAAATAAATGGAGCAGCCATATGGCGGATAACACGGTTGACGACAAGAAATGTCGTTATCATTAAAAATTATTAATCATTCATTCATTTTCCTTTTGTTAAATTAACAGCATGAAGGATATATAACATGGTACAGCAGATCCAAATTGAAGCACAACAGCAAATGCTGAAGTGCCGATGGAAAAATTATTTCTAATTTTGTCAGAAAATTTGATTATAAAAAACTGTTATTTTTTACTTCCAGTACACAAGAGCTTCAAGTCTACTTTCATGGGAAGGTGTGCGACACCAGTTCTCTGTCCCAGAAAATGTCAAGTTATCTCTGTGTACCTCTGAGTTCATGCGTGACATCAAATGTCATCTGAGTGTTAAACGTGAGTTTTACCGTGACTTCAGTCTCTGTGTGCCTCTGAGTTCATGCGTGACATCAAATATCACCTGTTAAACGTGAATTTTACTGTGACTTCGGTTATGAACTAAAAATATATTTGCTTCTCATCTATTCCTGAGTTAACTCTAAAATAACTGCTAGATGGGTATGAAGTGGTGTCCTCCTGTCTCCAGATGTGGAAAGTGGTAATCTAATACTGTTGTCCTGCTAACATTCTTCCCATACAGTGTTGTATGGCATGAGATTATTGATGTTTGTACCTGTAAGCTAGTATTAATTATGTTTCTATAACCACTTACTTCTAATTATTTTTTATGTATGCGAGTCCCCTTCAGAGTAGAATACTGCAGGTTGCTAGTATACAAAGATTTGGCACTGCATCCAAGTGTCACATTGAGTCGAACAATCTTCTAGAACTCGAAAACTCAGGACACATTGAGTCAAACAATCTTCTGGAACTTGAATTCTCTGAAAACATTGAGTCGAACAATATTTTTGAAGTTAAAAATTCTTAATACATTGAGTCGAACAATCTTCTGGAACTTGAAAACTCTGGAACTTGAAAACTCTGGAACTTGAAAACTCTGGAACCTTCTGGAACTTGAAAACTCTGGACACATTGAGTCGAACAATCTTCTGGAACGTGAATTCTCTGAAAACATTAAGTCGAACAATCTTCTGGAGCTTGAATACTCTGGACACATTGAGTCAAACAATCTTCTATAACTTGAAAACTCTGTACACATTTATTTTAATTTAATACAAATTTTGTATGCACATTTTTTCAGATGAAGGTCCACCTGATATACAATTTAACCACCAAGGTTATCTTATCCTTGCCAGGGAAAATGAAGCAGAACAATTAGTGGTGAACGTAGATATGCAAAAGTAAGAGTTAGAAGTAATTGTGGCTTGGATTATGTTTTGTGTTTGTGATTAATTTGTTTATGATTCAAAACAAACTTCAACTTTGCTTGTTTGTCACTTTGACCTAAAAAGGAAAATGGCAACACTGTGACCTGACATGCATGTTGTAAAAGACAATTAAGGAGAATTCAGGGTAGTATTGACTGTCCCATCCCATATGTCAAAGCATGGCCGACTCCAGTATAGAGACATATAAACACATTCTTTTTCTACTTAGATCATATAGTGCAAAATTAAAAAATAAACATTTTTATAAAATATACTTTGTATGTAAATATGCAACATATTAACACATTATTTTTTTCTACTTAGTTCCTATAGTGCAAAAGTTCAAAAATAAACATTTTTTAAAAATGTACTTTTTTCTTTTCACGCGATATATAAACACATTCTTGTTCTACTTAGTTTCTATAGTGCAAAAATCAGAAGTAAACATTTTTATAAAATATACTTTGTATATAAATATGTGACATATTAACACATTCTCTTTTCTACGTAGTTCCTATAGTGTAAAATTCAAAAATAAACATTAAAAAAAATTTACTCTTTTCGTTTATGCAACATATAAACACATTCTTTTCTACTTAGTTCGTATAGTGCAAAATTCAAAAATAAATATTTTAAAAAAAATGTATTTTTTCTTTTTATGCGACATATGAACACATTCTATTTCTACTTAGTTCCTATAGTGCAAAAATCAGAAGTAAATATTGTAATAAAATTTACCTTGTATATAAATATATTTCATATAAACACATTCTTTTTGTACTTAGTTCCTATAGTGCAAAATTCAGAAGTAAACATTTTCATAAAATATACTTTGTATGTAAATATGCAACATATTAACACATTATTTTTTTCTACTTAGTTCCTATAGTGCAAAATTCAAAAATAAACATTAAAAAAAAATTTACCCTTTTCTTTTTATGCGACATATAAATACATTCTTTTTCTGCTTAGTCCCAATAGTGCAAAATTCAGAAGTAAACATTTTTAAAAATTTACTTTTTTCTTTTTATGCGACATAAACACATTCTTCTTCTACTTAGATCCTATTTTTCAAAATACAAAAAATAAACATTAAAAAAAAATGTACTTTTTTCTTTTTATACGACATAGAAACACATATTTTTTCTACTTAGTTCCTATAGTGCAAAAATCAGAAGTAAATATTATTATAAATTTTTCCTTGTATATAAATATATTACATATAAACACATTCTATTTCTAATTAGTTCCTATAGTGCAAAAATCAGAAGTAAATATTTTTATAAAATTTAACTTGTATATAAATATATGACATATAAACACATATTTTTTCTACTTAGTTCCTATAGTGCAAAAATCAGAAGTAAATAATTTTATAAAATTTACCTTGTATATAAATATATGTCATATAAACACATTCTTTTTCTGCTTAGTTCCAATAGTGCAAAATTCAGAAGTAAACATTTTTATAAAATATACTTTGTATGTAAATATGCGCCATATGAACACATTCGTATAAACATTAAAAAATTTTTTCGTTTCTTAAAAATCTGACAACATAAAAATAAATGGAGCAGCCATATGGCGGATAACAAGGTTGACGACAAGAAATGTCGTTATCATTAAAAATTATTAATCATTCATTCATTTTCCTTTTGTTGAATTAACAGCATGAAGGATATATAACATGGTACAGCAGATCAAAATTGAAGCACAACAGCAAATGCTGAAGTGCCGATGGAAAAATTATTTCTAATTTTGTCAGAAAATTTGATTATAAAAAACTGTTATTTTTTACTTCTAGTACACAAGAGCTTCAAGTCTACTTTCATGGGAAGGTGTGCGACACCAGTTCTCTGTCCCAGAAAATGTCAAGTTATCTCTGTGTACCTCTGAGTTCATGCGTGACATCAAATGTCATCTGAGTGTTAAACGTGAGTTTTACTGTGACTTCAGTCTCTGTGTGCCTCTGAGTTCATGCGTGACATCAAATATCACCTGTTAAACGTGAGTTTTACTGTGACTTCGGTTATGAACTAAAAATATATTTGCTTCTCATCTATTCCTGAGTTAACTCTAAAATAACTGCTAGATGGGTATGAAGTGGTGTCCTCCTGTCTCCAGATGTGGAAAGTGGTAATCTAATACTGTTGTCCTGCTAACATTCTTCCCATACAGTGTTGTATGGCATGAGATTATTGATGTTTGTACCTGTAAGCTAGTATTAATTATGTTTCTATAACCACTTACTTCTAATTATTTTTTATGTATGCGAGTCCCCTTCAGAGTAGAATACTGCAGGTTGCTAGTATACAAAGATTTGGCACTTCATCCAAGTGTCACATTGAGTCGAACAATCTTCTAGAACTGTAAAACTCATGACATATTGAGTCAAACAATCTTCTGGAACTTGAATTCTCTGAAAACATTGAGTCGAACAATATTCTTGAAGTTAAAAATTCTGAAAACATTGAGTCGAACAATCTTCTGGAACTTGAAAACTCTGGAACCTTCTGGAACTTGAAAACTCTGGAACCTTCTGGAACTTGAAAACTCTGGACACATTGAGTCGAACAATCTTCTGGAACGTGAATTCTCTGAAAACATTAAGTCGAACAATCTTCTGGAGCTTGAATACTCTGGACACATTGAGTCAAACAATCTTCTATAACTTGAAAACCTGTACACATTTATTTTAATTTAATACAAATTTTGTATGCACATTTTTTCAGATGAAGGTCCACCTGATATACAATTTAACCACCAAGGTTATCTTATCCTTGCCAGGGAAAATGAAGCAGAACAATTAGTGGTGAACGTAGATATGCAAAAGTAAGAGTTAGAAGTAATTGTGGCTTGGATTATGTTTTGTGTTTGTGATTAATTTGTTTATGATTCAAAACAAACTTCAACTGTGCTTGTTTGTCACTTTGACCTAAAAAGGAAAATGGCAACACTGTGACCTGACATGCATGTTGTAAAAGACAATTAAGGAGAATTCAGGGTAGTATTGACTGTCCCATCCCATAGGTCAAAGCATGGCCGACTCCAGTATAGAGACATATAAACACATTCTTTTTCTACTTAGATCATATAGTGCAAAATTAAAAAATAAACATTTTTATAAAATATACTTTGTATGTAAATATGCAACATATTAACACATTATTTTTTTCTACTTAGTTCCTATAGTGCAAAAGTTCAAAAATAAACATTTTAAAAAAATGTACTTTTTTCTTTTCACGCGATATATAAACACATTCTTGTTCTACTTAGTTTCTATAGTGCAAAAATCAGAAGTAAACATTTTTATAAAATATACTTTGTATGTAAATATGTGACATATTAACACATTCTCTTTTCTACTTAGTTCCTATAGTGTAAAATTCAAAAATAAACATTAAAAAAAAATTTACTCTTTTCGTTTATGCAACATATAAACACATTCTTTTCTACTTAGTTCGTATAGTGCAAAATTCAAAAATATATATTTTTAAAAAAATGTATTTTTTCTTTTTATGCGACATATGAACACATTCTATTTCTACTTAGTTCCTATAGTGCAAAAATCAGAAGTAAATATTGTAATAAAATTTACCTTGTATATAAATATATTGCATATAAACACATTCTTTTTGTACTTAGTTCCTATAGTGCAAAATTCAGAAGTAAACATTTTTATAAAATATACTTTGTATGTAAATATGCAACATATTAACACATTATTTTTTTCTACTTAGTTCCTATAGTGCAAAATTCAAAAATAAACATAAAAAAAAAATTTACCCTTTTCTTTTTATGCGACATATAAATACATTCTTTTTCTGCTTAGTCCCAATAGTGCAAAATTCAGAAGTAAACATTTTTAAAAATTTACTTTTTTCTTTTTATGCGACATAAACACATTCTTCTTCTACTTAGATCCTATTTTTCAAAATACAAAAAATAAACATTAAAAAAAAATGTACTTTTTTCTTTTTATACGACATATAAACACATATTTTTTCTACTTAGTTCCTATAGTGCAAAAATCAGAAGTAAATATTATTATAAATTTTTCCTTGTATATAAATATATTACATATAAACACATTCTATTTCTAATTAGTTCCTATAGTGCAAAAATCAGAAGTAAATATTTTTATAAAATTTAACTTGTATATAAATATATGACATATAAACACATATTTTTTCTACTTAGTTCCTATAGTGCAAAAATCAGAAGTAAATAATTTTATAAAATTTACCTTGTATATAAATATATGTCATATAAACACATTCTTTTTCTGCTTAGTTCCAATAGTGCAAAATTCAGAAGTAAACATTTTTATAAAATATACTTTGTATGTAAATATGCGCCATATGAACACATTCGTATAAACATAAAAAATTTTTTTCGTTTCTTAAAAATCTGACAACATAAAAATAAATGGAGCAGCCATATGGCGGATAACAAGGTTGACGACAAGAAATGTCGTTATCATTAAAAATTATTAATCATTCATTCATTTTCCTTTTGTTGAATTAACAGCATGAAGGATATATAACATGGTACAGCAGATCAAAATTGAAGCACAACAGCAAATGCTGAAGTGCCGATGGAAAAATTATTTCTAATTTTGTCAGAAAATTTGATTATAAAAAACTGTTATTTTTTACTTCTAGTACACAAGAGCTTCAAGTCTACTTTCATGGGAAGGTGTGCGACACCAGTTCTCTGTCCCAGAAAATGTCAAGTTATCTCTGTGTACCTCTGAGTTCATGCGTGACATCAAATGTCATCTGAGTGTTAAACGTGAGTTTTACTGTGACTTCAGTCTCTGTGTGCCTCTGAGTTCATGCGTGACATCAAATATCACCTGTTAAACGTGAGTTTTACTGTGACTTCGGTTATGAACTAAAAATATATTTGCTTCTCATCTATTCCTGAGTTAACTCTAAAATAACTGCTAGATGGGTATGAAGTGGTGTCCTCCTGTCTCCAGATGTGGAAAGTGGTAATCTAATACTGTTGTCCTGCTAACATTCTTCCCATACAGTGTTGTATGGCATGAGATTATTGATGTTTGTACCTGTAAGCTAGTATTAATTATGTTTCTATAACCACTTACTTCTAATTATTTTTTATGTATGCGAGTCCCCTTCAGAGTAGAATACTGCAGGTTGCTAGTATACAAAGATTTGGCACTTCATCCAAGTGTCACATTGAGTCGAACAATCTTCTAGAACTGTAAAACTCATGACATATTGAGTCAAACAATCTTCTGGAACTTGAATTCTCTGAAAACATTGAGTCGAACAATATTCTTGAAGTTAAAAATTCTGAAAACATTGAGTCGAACAATCTTCTGGAACTTGAAAACTCTGGAACCTTCTGGAACTTGAAAACTCTGGAACCTTCTGGAACTTGAAAACTCTGGACACATTGAGTCGAACAATCTTCTGGAACGTGAATTCTCTGAAAACATTAAGTCGAACAATCTTCTGGAGCTTGAATACTCTGGACACATTGAGTCAAACAATCTTCTATAACTTGAAAACCTGTACACATTTATTTTAATTTAATACAAATTTTGTATGCACATTTTTTCAGATGAAGGTCCACCTGATATACAATTTAACCACCAAGGTTATCTTATCCTTGCCAGGGAAAATGAAGCAGAACAATTAGTGGTGAACGTAGATATGCAAAAGTAAGAGTTAGAAGTAATTGTGGCTTGGATTATGTTTTGTGTTTGTGATTAATTTGTTTATGATTCAAAACAAACTTCAACTGTGCTTGTTTGTCACTTTGACCTAAAAAGGAAAATGGCAACACTGTGACCTGACATGCATGTTGTAAAAGACAATTAAGGAGAATTCAGGGTAGTATTGACTGTCCCATCCCATAGGTCAAAGCATGGCCGACTCCAGTATAGAGACATATAAACACATTCTTTTTCTACTTAGATCATATAGTGCAAAATTAAAAAATAAACATTTTTATAAAATATACTTTGTATGTAAATATGCAACATATTAACACATTATTTTTTTCTACTTAGTTCCTATAGTGCAAAAGTTCAAAAATAAACATTTTAAAAAAATGTACTTTTTTCTTTTCACGCGATATATAAACACATTCTTGTTCTACTTAGTTTCTATAGTGCAAAAATCAGAAGTAAACATTTTTATAAAATATACTTTGTATGTAAATATGTGACATATTAACACATTCTCTTTTCTACTTAGTTCCTATAGTGTAAAATTCAAAAATAAACATTAAAAAAAAATTTACTCTTTTCGTTTATGCAACATATAAACACATTCTTTTCTACTTAGTTCGTATAGTGCAAAATTCAAAAATATATATTTTAAAAAAAATGTATTTTTTCTTTTTATGCGACATTCTATTTCTACTTAGTTCCTATAGTGCAAAAATCAGAAGTAAATATTGTAATAAAATTTACCTTGTATATAAATATATTGCATATAAACACATTCTTTTTGTACTTAGTTCCTATAGTGCAAAATTCAGAAGTAAACATTTTTATAAAATATACTTTGTATGTAAATATGCAACATATTAACACATTATTTTTTTCTACTTAGTTCCTATAGTGCAAAATTCAAAAATAAACATTAAAAAAAAATTTACCCTTTTCTTTTTATGCGACATATAAATACATTCTTTTTCTGCTTAGTCCCAATAGTGCAAAATTCAGAAGTAAACATTTTTAAAAATTTACTTTTTTCTTTTTATGCGACATAAACACATTCTTCTTCTACTTAGATCCTATTTTTCAAAATACAAAAAATAAACATTAAAAAAAAATGTACTTTTTTCTTTTTATACGACATATAAACACATATTTTTTCTACTTAGTTCCTATAGTGCAAAAATCAGAAGTAAATATTATTATAAATTTTTCCTTGTATATAAATATATTACATATAAACACATTCTATTTCTAATTAGTTCCTATAGTGCAAAAATCAGAAGTAAATATTTTTATAAAATTTAACTTGTATATAAATATATGACATATAAACACATATTTTTTCTACTTAGTTCCTATAGTGCAAAAATCAGAAGTAAATAATTTTATAAAATTTACCTTGTATATAAATATATGTCATATAAACACATTCTTTTTCTGCTTAGTTCCAATAGTGCAAAATTCAGAAGTAAACATTTTTATAAAATATACTTTGTATGTAAATATGCGCCATATGAACACATTCGTATAAACATAAAAAAATTTTTTCGTTTCTTAAAAATCTGCCAACATAAAAATAAATGGAGCAGCCATATGGCGGATAACAAGGTTGACGACAAGAAATGTCGTTATCATTAAAAATTATTAATCATTCATTCATTTTCCTTTTGTTGAATTAACAGCATGAAGGATATATAACATGGTACAGCAGATCAAAATTGAAGCACAACAGCAAATGCTGAAGTGCCGATGGAAAAATTATTTCTAATTTTGTCAGAAAATTTGATTATAAAAAACTGTTATTTTTTACTTCTAGTACACAAGAGCTTCAAGTCTACTTTCATGGGAAGGTGTGCGACACCAGTTCTCTGTCCCAGAAAATGTCAAGTTATCTCTGTGTACCTCTGAGTTCATGCGTGACATCAAATGTCATCTGAGTGTTAAACGTGAGTTTTACTGTGACTTCAGTCTCTGTGTGCCTCTGAGTTCATGCGTGACATCAAATATCACCTGTTAAACGTGAGTTTTACTGTGACTTCGGTTATGAACTAAAAATATATTTGCTTCTCATCTATTCCTGAGTTAACTCTAAAATAACTGCTAGATGGGTATGAAGTGGTGTCCTCCTGTCTCCAGATGTGGAAAGTGGTAATCTAATACTGTTGTCCTGCTAACATTCTTCCCATACAGTGTTGTATGGCATGAGATTATTGATGTTTGTACCTGTAAGCTAGTATTAATTATGTTTCTATAACCACTTACTTCTAATTATTTTTTATGTATGCGAGTCCCCTTCAGAGTAGAATACTGCAGGTTGCTAGTATACAAAGATTTGGCACTTCATCCAAGTGTCACATTGAGTCGAACAATCTTCTAGAACTGTAAAACTCATGACATATTGAGTCAAACAATCTTCTGGAACTTGAATTCTCTGAAAACATTGAGTCGAACAATATTCTTGAAGTTAAAAATTCTGAAAACATTGAGTCGAACAATCTTCTGGAACTTGAAAACTCTGGAACCTTCTGGAACTTGAAAACTCTGGAACCTTCTGGAACTTGAAAACTCTGGACACATTGAGTCGAACAATCTTCTGGAACGTGAATTCTCTGAAAACATTAAGTCGAACAATCTTCTGGAGCTTGAATACTCTGGACACATTGAGTCAAACAATCTTCTATAACTTGAAAACCTGTACACATTTATTTTAATTTAATACAAATTTTGTATGCACATTTTTTCAGATGAAGGTCCACCTGATATACAATTTAACCACCAAGGTTATCTTATCCTTGCCAGGGAAAATGAAGCAGAACAATTAGTGGTGAACGTAGATATGCAAAAGTAAGAGTTAGAAGTAATTGTGGCTTGGATTATGTTTTGTGTTTGTGATTAATTTGTTTATGATTCAAAACAAACTTCAACTGTGCTTGTTTGTCACTTTGACCTAAAAAGGAAAATGGCAACACTGTGACCTGACATGCATGTTGTAAAAGACAATTAAGGAGAATTCAGGGTAGTATTGACTGTCCCATCCCATAGGTCAAAGCATGGCCGACTCCAGTATAGAGACATATAAACACATTCTTTTTCTACTTAGATCATATAGTGCAAAATTAAAAAATAAACATTTTTATAAAATATACTTTGTATGTAAATATGCAACATATTAACACATTATTTTTTTCTACTTAGTTCCTATAGTGCAAAAGTTCAAAAATAAACATTTTAAAAAAATGTACTTTTTTCTTTTCACGCGATATATAAACACATTCTTGTTCTACTTAGTTTCTATAGTGCAAAAATCAGAAGTAAACATTTTTATAAAATATACTTTGTATGTAAATATGTGACATATTAACACATTCTCTTTTCTACTTAGTTCCTATAGTGTAAAATTCAAAAATAAACATTAAAAAAAAATTTACTCTTTTCGTTTATGCAACATATAAACACATTCTTTTCTACTTAGTTCGTATAGTGCAAAATTCAAAAATATATATTTTAAAAAAAATGTATTTTTTCTTTTTATGCGACATTCTATTTCTACTTAGTTCCTATAGTGCAAAAATCAGAAGTAAATATTGTAATAAAATTTACCTTGTATATAAATATATTGCATATAAACACATTCTTTTTGTACTTAGTTCCTATAGTGCAAAATTCAGAAGTAAACATTTTTATAAAATATACTTTGTATGTAAATATGCAACATATTTACACATTATTTTTTTCTACTTAGTTCCTATAGTGCAAAATTCAAAAATAAACATAAAAAAAAAATTTACCCTTTTCTTTTTATGCGACATATAAATACATTCTTTTTCTGCTTAGTCCCAATAGTGCAAAATTCAGAAGTAAACATTAAACAAAATTTACTTTTTTCTTTTTATGCGACATAAACACATTCTTCTTCTACTTAGATCCTATTTTTCAAAATACAAAAAATAAACATTTAAAAAAAAATGTACTTTTTTCTTTTTATACAACATATAAACACATATTTTTTCTACTTAGTTCCTATAGTGCAAAAATCAGAAGTAAATATTATTATAAATTTTTCCTTGTATATAAATATATTACATATAAACACATTCTTTTTCTACTTAGTTCCTATAGTGCAAAATTAAAAAATAATCATTAAAAAAATTTACTTTTTTTATTTTTATGCGACATAAACACATTCTTTTTTTTACTTAGATAGTGCAAAATTAAAAAATAAACATTTTTATAAAATTTCCTTTTTTCTTTTTATGCGACATATAAACACATTATTTTTCTATTTAGATCCTATAGTGCAAAATTCAAAAATAAACATTTAAAAAAAATTTTCTTTTTTATGCGACATATAAACACATTCTATTTCTACTTAGTTCCTATAGTGCAAAAATCAGAAGTAAATATTTTTATAAAATTTAACTTGTATATAAATATATGTCATATAAACACATATTTTTTCTACTTAGTTCCTATAGTGCAAAAATCAGAAGTAAATAATTTTATAAAATTTACCTTGTATATAAATATATGTCATATAAACACATTCTTTTTCTGCTTAGTTCCAATAGTGCAAAATTCAGAAGTAAACATTTTTATAAAATATACTTTGTATGTAAATATGCGCCATATGAACACATTCGTATAAACATTAAAAATTTTTTTCTTTTCTTAAAAATCTGACAACATAAAAATAAATGGAGCAGCCATATGGCGGATAACAAGGTTGACGACAAGAAATGTCGTTATCATTAAAAATTATTAATCATTCATTCATTTTCCTTTTGTTGAATTAACAGCATGAAGGATATATAACATGGTACAGCAGATCAAAATTGAAGCACAACAGCAAATGCTGAAGTGCCGATGGAAAAATGATTTCTAATTTTGTCAGAAAATTTGATTATAAAAAACTGTTATTTTTTACTTCCAGTACACAAGAGCTTCAAGTCTACTTTCATGGGAAGGTGTGCAACACCAGTTCTCTGTCCCAGAAAATGTCAAGTTATCTCTGTGTACCTCTGAGTTCATGCGTGACATCAAATGTCATCTGAGTGTTAAACGTGAGTTTTACTGTGACTTCAGTCTCTGTGTGCCTCTGAGTTCATGCGTGACATCAAATATCACCTGTTAAACGTGAGTTTTACTGTGACTTTGGTTATGAACTAAAAATATATTTGCTTCTCATCTATTCCTGAGTTAACTCTAAAGTAACTGCTAGATGGGTATGAAGTGGTGTCCTCCTGTCTCCAGATGTGGAAAGTGGTAATCTAATACTGTCGTCCTGCTAACATTCTTCTCATACAGTGTTGTATGGCATGAGATTATTGATATTTGTACCTGTAAGCTAGTATTAATTATGTTTCTATAACCACTTACTTCTAATTATTTTTTATGTATGCGAGTCCCCTTCAGAGTAGAATACTGCAGGTTGCTAGTATACAAAGATTTGGCACTGCATCCAAGTGTCACATTGAGTCGAACAATCTTCTAGAACTGTAAAACTCATGACTTATTGAGTCAAACAATCTTCTGGAACTTGAATTCTCTGAAAACATTGAGTCGAACAATATTCTTGAAGTTAAAAATTCTGAAAACATTGAGTCGAACAATCTTCTGGAACTTGAAAACTCTGGAACCTTCTGGAACTTGAAAACTCTGGAACCTTCTGGAACTTGAAAACTCTGGACACATTGAGTCGAACAATCTTCTGGAACTTGAATTCTCTGAAAACATTAAGTCAAACAATCTTCTGGAGCTTGAATACTCTGGACACATTGAGTCAAACAATCTTCTATAACTTGAAAACTCTGTACACATTTATTTTAATTTAATACAAATTTTGTATGCACATTTTTTCAGATGAAGCTCCACCTGATATACAATTTAACCACCAAGGTTATCTTATCCTTGCCAGGGAAAATGAAGCAGAACAATTAGCGGTGAACGTAGATATGCAAAAGTAAGAGTTAGAAGTAATTGTGGCTTGGATTATGTTTTGTGTTTGTGATTAATTTGTTTATGATTCAAAACAAACTTCAACTTTGCTTGTTTGTCACTTTGACCAAAAAAGGAAAATGGCAACACTGTGACTTGACATGCATGTTGTAAAAGACAATTAAGGAGAATTCAGGGTAGTATTGACTGTCCCATCCCATAGGTCAAAGCATGGCCGACTCCAGTATAGAGACATATAAACACATTCTTTTTCTACTTAGTTCCTATAGTGCAAAATTAAAAAATAAACATTAAAAAATATTTCCTTCTTTCTTTTTGTGGGACATAAACACATTCTTTTTCTACTTAGATCATATAGTGCAAAATTAAAAAATAAACATTTTTATAAAATATACTTTGTATGTAAATATGCAACATATTAACACATTATATTTTTCTACTTAGTTCCTATAGTGCAAAAGTTCAAAAATAAACATTTTTTAAAAATGTACTTTTTTTCTTTTCACGCGATATATAAACACATTCTTTTTCTACTTAGTTTCTATAGTGCAAAAATCAGAATTAAACATTTTTATAAAATATACGTTGTATGTAAATATGTGACATATTAACACATTCTCTTTTCTACTTAGTTCCTATAGTGTAAAATTCAAAAATAAACATTAAAAAAATGTATTTTTTTCTTTTTATGCGACATATAAACACATTATTTTTCTACTTAATTCCTATAGTGCAAAAATCAGAAGTAAACATTGTTATAAAATTTACCTTGTATATAAATATATGACATATTAACACATTCTCTTTTCTACTTAGTTCCTGTAGTGTAAATTTCAAAAATTTACTTTGTATATAAATATATGACTTATAAACACATTCTTTTTCTACTTAGTTCCAATAGTGCAAAATTCAAAAATAAACATTTAAAAAATATTTCCTTTTTTTATGCGACATATAAACACATTCTATTTCTACTTAGTTCCTATAGTGCAAAAATTAGAAGTAAATATTTTTATAAAATTTATCTTGCATATAAATTTATGAGATGTGTTGAAAAGTTTGAACAAGAATATAAAAAAAAATATTTCTAATGATAAACTATATACATTTATGAAATGTATTGAAAAGTTTGAAAAAGAAAATGAAAAGATATATTTCTAGTGATAATCTACTGGTAGATACATTTATGAGATGTGTTGAAAAGTTTGAAAAACAAAATCCAAAAACTATATTTATAATAATAAACTTCTGGTAGATACATTTATGAAATGTGTTGAAAAGTTTCAAAATCAAAGAAATATTTTTCTAATGATAAATTAGATACATTTATGAGATGTGTTGAAAAGTTTGAAAATTAAAAAAATATATTTCTAATGATAAACTAGATACATTTATGAAATGTGTTGAAAAGTTTGAAAAAGAAAATGAAAAGATATATTTCTAGTGATAATCTACCGGTAGATACACTTATGAAATGTGTTGAAAAGTTTGAAAATCAAAGAAATATATTTCTAGTGATAAATTAGATACATTTATGAAATATGTTGACAGGTTTGAAAAAGAAAATAAAAAAATTAATTTCTAGTGATAAACTATATACATTTAAGAAATGTGTTGAAAAGTTTGAAAAAGAAAATAAAAAAATATATTTCTAGTGATAAACATGAAATATGTCGAAAAGTTTGAAAATGAAAAAAATATATTTCTAGTAATAAACTAGATACATTTATGAAATGTGTTGAAAAGTTTGAACAAGAAAATGAAAAGATATATTTCTAGTGATAATCTACCGGTAGATACATTTATGAGATGTGTTGAAAAGATTGAAAAAGAAAATAAAAAAATATATTTCTAATGATAAACTACTGGTAGATACATTTATGAGCTGTGTTGAAAAGTTTGGAAAAGAAAATAAAAAAATATATTACTAGTGATAATCTACTGGTACATACATTTATGAAATATGTTGAAAGGTTTGAACAAGAAAATGAAAAGATATATTTCTAGTGATAATCTACCGGTACATACATTTATGAGATGTGTTGAAAAGATTGAAAAAGAATATAAAAAAATATATTTCTAATGATAAACTACTGGTAGATACATTTATGAGATGTGTTGAAAAGTTTGAAAAAGAAAATTAAAAAATATATTTCTAATGATAAACTACCGGTAGATACATTTATGAGATGTGTTGAAAGGTTTGAACAAGAAAATGAAAAGATATATTTCTAGTGATAATCTACCGGTACATACATTTATGAGATGTGTTGAAAAGATTGAAAAAGAATATAAAAAAATATATTTCTAATGATAAACTACTGGTAGATACATTTATGAGATGTGTTGAAAAGTTTGAAAAAGAAAATTAAAAAATATATTTCTAATGATAAACTACCAGTAGATACATTTATGAGATGTGTTGAAAAGTTTGAAAAAGAAAAAGAAAAAAATATATTTCTACCGATAAACTAGATACATTGCTGAAATGTGTTGAAAAGTCTCAAAATCAAAGAAATATTTTTCTAATGATAAATTATATACATTTATGAAATGTGTTGAAATGTTTGAAAAAGAAAATCAAAAAATAAATTTCTATTGATCAACTATATACATTTATGAAATGTGTTGAAAAGTTTGAAAAAGAAAATGAAAAGATATATTTCTAGTGATAATCTACCGGTAGATACATTTATGAAATATGTTGAAAAGTTTGAACAAGAAAATGAAAAGATATATTTCTAGTGATAATCTACCGGTAGATACATTTATGAGATGTGTTGACAAGATTGAAACAGAAAATAGAAAAATATATTTCTAATGATAAACTACTGGTAGATACATTTATGAGATGTGTTGAAAAGTTTGGAAAAGAAAATAAAAAAATATATTACTAGTGATAATCTACTGGTAGATACATTTATGAAATATGTTGAAAGGTTTGAACAAGAAAATGAAAAGATATATTTCTAGTGATAATCTACCGGTAGATACATTTATGAGATGTGTTGAAAAGATTGAAAAAGAATATAAAAAAATATATTTCTAATGATAAACTACCGGTAGATACATTTATGAGATGTGTTGAAAAGTTTGAAAAAGAAAAATAAAAAAATATATTTCTACCGATAAACTAAATACATTGCTGAAATGTGTTGAAAAGTCTCAAAATCAAAGAAATATTTTTCTAATGATAAATTATATACATTTATGAAATGTGTTGAAATGTTTGAAAAAGAAAATCAAAAAATAAATTTCTATTGATCAACTACCGTCAAATTCTGAATATAAACCCATCCGATTGTAGGCCGATAACCTAACTATCCCTTCCCAAAAGTGGAGAAAGTCGAAAGTCCGACTATAGACCGACATCCCCAACTTAACAAAGCCGGCAATAATGAACTTCATCATCATAAGAAAGAACGGACATGCTAAATGGAAATTAACACAAACTTTTGCAACTCTAAGAAAATAGCATTCCTTTCATTTGCTTCACTCATGTAACTTGAATGAATCAAGGAATGAAACCCCGGTGGCTACTGTATTCTGGATCAATATATCCGAAAATAATGAATACCCGGTAGGCTGACTTCCCTATCCATGACTATAGACGGTTTATGAGGTGGCGAGACTTTGGGGAACAAAGTTTTTCCTGAATGAATTGTCTGTGTTGGGTGTCTGGACGTTATGACGCGGAACAGCGCTAGTGAATAGTAATTACTATGTAACTATTATGTCACTGGCTTCTGACAGTGACGTTTAAGTGGGAAATGATGAACGGCAAGACAGCAAGATCACGTTTGTTTTTATAAGATACAGAAGAGTTTGAAGTTCCTGGTTATGTTTACCATGTGGGGAGAATACGGTAATAAAATAAACATAACAGAGGATTGTGAAATTTATCTCTTCTTCCATTAAATGTACAGTGGTTGGGGGAGGGAATCAATTACGGTGCAATTTTACTACAAAATGCCTATGATGTGTTGTGATTTGGAACCTGTTTCAAATCTTCTATAAAGAAAGATTACATTTTAGTCACTTATCTGAATGGCATCACATAATGTGAGGGAAACGTGGATTGGTTGAGCCGATTGAAATGGGTAGGGCCAGTAGTCCATCTTCAGCCTCAGTGGGCTGGACTAATTAACAGAATATACAGAGTACCAGTATGTAACTACCGGTATTTGCCACCAAGTTCTCACAAAAATATTGCAGACAGTCATTCCCCAGCTTTGTTTTTAAAAGATACAGAATCAACAGTTTGAACTTAACAACGAGTTTGAACTTTGTGTGACCTGTATGTTTACCTTATACAGTAATATAAACATGAGGCACAGCTCAGACGAGTTTCACTATTTATTTCTCTCCGCCATCCCCCCAACACTGCCTAAGTAGCAAAGTTTTGGATGTCAGTTACATGTTTGTGCAAGACAGTGTTTGTGCAAGACTGTTGATTGTAGAAAAAGACCGCTGTACAGAATTAATTAGGACTTCATTCTTTATGTTTCTGATTATTGTCTTGGTCCCTATTTATATACTTGGAGTCGCATGTTAAAAATTGGCAAGGCCGACCAGCACTTGCACGGAAATACTCAAAATCTGCCTTTGATGTGTTTTTACATTTTCTGTACACAGGTCTTATAGCCTAGTAGACGGTCAGTAACTGTTGTAACATTTGCTTTACCCAAAATGAAAGTGTGTGACAGTGTTTAGACTACTGGTAGTCGGTGTTTCCCTACAAAAACAAGACTGGGCCTTGATGATAAACATGTGTTACTGGTAGATCAGCTTAGGCTACCATATTTCGTTTTTTCACAGACCATTACCGTATTTTGGTCAATATATAAAAAACGGTAATACCCATTGCTAAAAATAGCATTTCCGGGGAAATTAAGCTCAGTAAAAATGGCGGGCATGGCATGTCGGAAATAACGATATAGACCTAGTAAGTGAGTTTTATCAAGAAATATCGGAGGTTTCGAAGGAAATATTGTATGATATATAGAAATTAATGTAATTAGAGGCTTAGCAGTATGGTAGTACGCTCTAGATTGTTGGAGAGCCCTACTCATTTTATCCTGGCTTAATATATCGGGACATATGAGTTGTCACTGGCATTTTTTTTTAAAGTGTTTTTCTCCTTTTTTACTGTGATTTGGACGTAATTTTTTTTTAAAATTTGATGTTACTCGATTATAAGACGAAGAGTATGAAGTCATCTCTGTTTATTGTCCAAAAATTCTCGGGTTATACACGGAATTTAACGGTATATACACTTATGAAATGTGTTGAAAAGTTTGGAAAAGAAAATAAAAAATATATTTCTAGTGATAAACTATATACATTTATGAAATGTGTTGAAAAGTTTGAAAAAGAAAATGAAAAGATATATTTCTAGTGATAATCTACCGGTAGATACATTTATGAAATATGTTGAAAAGTCTGAACAAGAAAATGAAAAGATATATTTCTAGTGATAATCTACCGGTAGATACATTTATGAGATGTGTTGACAAGATTGAAAAAGAAAATAGAAAAATATATTTCTAATGATAAACTACTGGTAGATACATTTATGAGATGTGTTGAAAAGTTTGAAAAAGAAAATTAAAAAATATATTTCTAATGATAAACTACCAGTAGATACATTTATGAGATGTGTTGAAAAATTTGAAAAGAAAAGAAAAAAATATATTTCTAATGATAAACTAATGATAAACTAATGATAAATTGCTGAAATGTGTTGAAAAGTTTCAAAATCAAAGAAATATTTTCTAATGATAAATTAGATACATTTATGAAAAGTTTGAACAAGAAAATTTTTTTTAAGTATTTCTAATGATAAACTAGATACATTTATGAAATGTGTTGAAAAGATTGAAAAAGAAAATAAAAAAATATATTTCTAATGATAAACTACTGGTAGATACATTTATGAGATGTGTTGAAAAGTTTGAACAAGAAAATTAAAAAATATATTTCTAATGATAAACTACCGGTAGATACATTTATGAGATGTGTTGAAAAGTTTGAAAAAGATAATAAAAAATATATTTCTACCGATAATCTAGATACATTGCTGAAATGTGTTGAAAAGTCTCAAAATCAAAGAAATATTTTTCTAATGATAAATTAGATACATTTATGAGATGTGTTGAAAAGTTTGAAAATCAAAGAAATATATTTCTAGTGATAAATTAGAAACATTTATGAAATATGTTGACAGGTTTGAAAAAGAAAATAAAAAAATATATTTCTAGTGATAAACTAGATAACATTTAAGAAATGTGTTGAAAAGTTTGAAAAAGAAAATAAAAAAATATATTTCTAGTGATAAACATGAAATATGTCGAAAAGTTTGAAGATGAAAAAAAATATATTTCTAGTAATAAACTAGATACATTTATGAAATGTGTTGAAAAGTTTGAACAAGAAAATGAAAAGATATATTTCTAGTGATAATCTACCGGTAGATACATTTATGAAATATGTTGAAAAGTTTGAACATGAAAATGAAAAGATATATTTCTAGTGATAATCTACCGGTAGATACATTTATGAGATGTGTTGAAAAGATTGAAAAAGAAAATAAAAAAATATATTTCTAATGATAAACTACTGGTAGATACATTTATGAGATGTGTTGAAAAGTTTGAAAAATAAATTTAAAAATATATTTCTAGTGATAATCTACCGGTAGATACATTTATGAAATATGTTGAAAAGGTTGAACAAGAAAATGAAAAGATATATTTCTAGTGATAATCTACCGGTAGATACATTTATGAGATGTGTTGAAAAGATTGAAAAAGAAAATAAAAAAATATATTTCTAATGATAAACTACTGGTAGATACATTTATGAGATGTGTTGAAAAGTTTGGAAAAGAAAATAAAAAAATATATTACTAGTTATAATCTACTGGTAGATACATTTATGAAATATGTTGAAAGGTTTGAACAAGAAAATGAAAAGATATATTTCTAGTGATAATCTACCATTAGATACATTTATGAGATGTGTTGAAAAGATTGAAAAAGAATATAAAAAGATATATTTCTAATGATAAACTACTGGTAGATACATTTATGAGATGTGTTGAAAAGTTTGAAAAAGAAAATTAAAAAATATATTTCTAATGATAAACTACCGGTAGATACATTTATGAGATGTGTTGAAAAGTTTGAAAAAGAAAAATAAAAAAATATATTTCTACCGATAAACTAGATACATTGCTGAAATGTGTTGAAAAGTTTCAAAATCAAAGAAATATTTTTCTAATGATAAATTATATACATTTATGAAATGTGTTGAAATGTTTGAAAAAGAAAATCAAAAAATAAATTTCTATTGATCAACTATATACACTTATGAAATGTGTTGAAAAGTTTGGAAAAGAAAAGAAAAAAATATATTTCTAGTGATAAACTATATACATTTATGAAATGTGTTGAAAAGTTTGAAAAAGAAAATGAAAAGATATATTTCTAGTGATAATCTACCGGTAGATACATTTATGAAATATGTTGAAAAGTTTGAACAAGAAAATGAAAAGATATATTTCTAGTGATAATCTACCGGTAGATACATTTATGAGATGTGTTGACAAGATTGAAACAGAAAATAGAAAAATATATTTCTAATGATAAACTACTGGTAGATACATTTATGAGATGTGTTGAAAAGTTTGAAAAAGAAAATTAAAAAATATATTTCTAATGATAAACTACCAGTAGATACATTTATGAGATGTGTTGAAAAATTTGAAAAGAAAATAAAAAAATATATTTCTAATGATAAACTAGATACATTGCTGAAATGTGTTGAAAAGTTTCAAAAATGATAAATTAGATACATTTATGAAAAGTTTGAACAAGAAAATTTTTTTAAAGTATTTCTAATGATAAACTAGATACATTTATGAAATGTGTTGAAAAGATTGAAAAAGAAAATTAAAAAATATATTTCTAATGATAAACTACTGGTAGATACTTTTATGAGATGTGTTGAAAAGTTTGAAAAAGATAATAAAAAATATATTTCTACCGATAATCTAGATATATTGCTGAAATGTGTTGAAAAGTCTCAAAATCAAAGAAATATTTTTCTAATGATAAATTAGATACATTTATGAGATGTGTTGAAAAGTTTGAAAATCAAAGAAATATATTTCTAGTGATAAATTAGATACATTTATGAAATATGTTGACAGGTTTGAAAAAGAAAATAAAAAAATATATTTCTAGTGATAAACTAGATAACATTTAAGAAATGTGTTGAAAAGTTTGAAAAAGAAAATAAAAAAATATATTTCTAGTGATAAACATGAAATATGTCGAAAAGTTTGAAGATGAAAAAAAATATATTTCTAGTAATAAACTAGATACATTTATGAAATGTGTTGAAAAGTTTGAACAAGAAAATGAAAAGATATATTTCTAGTGATAATCTACCGGTAGATACATTTATGAAATATGTTGAAAAGTTTGAACATGAAAATGAAAAGATATATTTCTAGTGATAATCTACCGGTAGATACATTTATGAGATGTGTTGAAAAGATTGAAAAAGAAAATAAAAAAATATATTTCTAATGATAAACTACTGGTAGATACATTTATGAGATGTGTTGAAAAGTTTGAAAAATAGATTTAAAAATATATTTCTAGTGATAATCTACCGGTAGATACATTTATGAAATATGTTGAAAAGGTTGAACAAGAAAATGAAAAGATATATTTCTAGTGATAATCTACCGGTAGATACATTTATGAGATGTGTTGAAAAGATTGAAAAAGAAAATAAAAAAATATATTTCTAATGATAAACTACTGGTAGATACATTTATGAGATGTGTTGAAAAGTTTGGAAAAGAAAATAAAAAAATATATTACTAGTTATAATCTACTGGTAGATACATTTATGAAATATGTTGAAAGGTTTGAACAAGAAAATGAAAAGATATATTTCTAGTGATAATCTACCGTTAGATACATTTATGAGATGTGTTGAAAAGATTGAAAAAGAATATAAAAAGATATATTTCTAATGATAAACTACTGGTAGATACATTTATGAGATGTGTTGAAAAGTTTGAAAAAGAAAATTAAAAAATATATTTCTAATGATAAACTACCGGTAGATACATTTATGAGATGTGTTGAAAAGTTTGAAAAAGAAAAATAAAAAAATATATTTCTACCGATAAACTAGATACATTGCTGAAATGTGTTGAAAAGTTTCAAAATCAAAGAAATATTTTTCTAATGATAAATTATATACATTTATGAAATGTGTTGAAATGTTTGAAAAAGAAAATCAAAAAATAAATTTCTATTGATCAACTATATACACTTATGAAATGTGTTGAAAAGTTTGGAAAAGAAAAGAAAAAAATATATTTCTAGTGATAAACTATATACATTTATGAAATGTGTTGAAAAGTTTGAAAAAGAAAATGAAAAGATATATTTCTAGTGATAATCTACCGGTAGATACATTTATGAAATATGTTGAAAAGTTTGAACAAGAAAATGAAAAGATATATTTCTAGTGATAATCTACCGGTAGATACATTTATGAGATGTGTTGACAAGATTGAAACAGAAAATAGAAAAATATATTTCTAATGATAAACTACTGGTAGATACATTTATGAGATGTGTTGAAAAGTTTGAAAAAGAAAATTAAAAAATATATTTCTAATGATAAACTACCAGTAGATACATTTATGAGATGTGTTGAAAAATTTGAAAAGAAAATAAAAAAATATATTTCTAATGATAAACTAGATACATTGCTGAAATGTGTTGAAAAGTTTCAAAAATGATAAATTAGATACATTTATGAAAAGTTTGAACAAGAAAATTTTTTTAAAGTATTTCTAATGATAAACTAGATACATTTATGAAATGTGTTGAAAAGATTGAAAAAGAAAATTAAAAAATATATTTCTAATGATAAACTACTGGTAGATACTTTTATGAGATGTGTTGAAAAGTTTGAAAAAGATAATAAAAAATATATTTCTACCGATAATCTAGATATATTGCTGAAATGTGTTGAAAAGTCTCAAAATCAAAGAAATATTTTTCTAATGATAAATTAGATACATTTATGAGATGTGTTGAAAAGTTTGAAAATCAAAGAAATATATTTCTAGTGATAAATTAGATACATTTATGAAATATGTTGACAGGTTTGAAAAAGAAAATAAAAAAATATATTTCTAGTGATAAACTAGATAACATTTAAGAAATGTGTTGAAAAGTTTGAAAAAGAAAAAAAAGATATTTCTAGTAATAAACTAGATACATTTATGAAATGTGTTGAAAAGTTTGAACAAGAAAATGAAAAGATATATTTCTAGTGATAATCTACCGGTAGATACATTTATGAAATATGTTGAAAAGTTTGAACAAGAAAATGAAAAGATATATTTCTAGTGATAATCTACCGGTAAACATACAGGTAAACATACATACATTTATGAAATGTGTTGAAATGTTTGAAAAAGAAAATCAAAAAATAAATTTCTATTGATCAACTACCGTTAAATTCTGAATATAAACCCATCCGATTGTAGGCCGATAACCTAACTATCCCTTCCCAAAAGTGGAGAAAGTCGAAAGTCCGACTATAGACCGACATCCCCAACTTAACAAAGCCGGCAATAATGAACTTCATCATCATAAGAAAGAACGGACATGCTAAATGGAAATTAACACAAACTTTTGCAACTCTAAGAAAATAGCATTCCTTTCATTTGCTTCACTCATGTAACTTGAATGAATCAAGGAATGAAACCCCGGTGGCTACTGTATTCTGGATCAATATATCCGAAAATAATGAATACCCGGTAGGCTGACTTCCCTATCCATGACTATAGACGGTTTATGAGGTGGCGAGACTTTGGGGAACAAAGTTTTTCCTGAATGAATTGTCTGTGTTGGGTGTCTGGACGTTATGACGCGGAACAGCGCTAGTGAATAGTAATTACTATGTAACTATTATGTCACTGGCTTCTGACAGTGATGTTTAAGTGGGAAATGATGAAAGGCAATTGATGATACATTTATGAGATGTGTTGAAAAGTTTGAAAAAGAAAATTAAAAAATATATTTCTAGTGATAATCTACCGGTAGATACATTTATGAAATATGTTGAAAAGGTTGAACAAGAAAATGAAAAGATATATTTCTAGTGATAATCTACCGGTAGATACATTTATGAGATGTGTTGAAAAGATTGAAAAAGAAAATAAAAAAATATATTTCTAATGATAAACTACTGGTAGATACATTTATGAGCTGTGTTGAAAAGTTTGGAAAAGAAAATAAAAAAATATATTACTAGTGATAATCTACTGGTAGATACATTTATGAAATATGTTGAAAGGTTTGAACAAGAAAATGAAAAGATATATTTCTAGTGATAATCTACCGGTAGATACATTTATGAGATGTGTTGAAAAGATTGAAAAAGAATATAAAAAAATATATTTCTAATGATAAACTACCGGTAGATACATTTATGAGATGTGTTGAAAATTTGAAAAAGAAAAATAAAAAAATATATTTCTACCGATAAACTAGATACATTGCTGAAATGTGTTGAAAAGTCTCAAAATCAAAGAAATATTTTTCTAATGATAAATTATATACATTTATGAAATGTGTTGAAATGTTTGAAAAAGAAAATCAAAAAATAAATTTCTATTGATCAACTATATACACTTATGAAATGTGTTGAAAAGTTTGGAAAAGAAAATAAAAAAATATATTTCTAGTGATAAACTATATACATTTATGAAATGTGTTGAAAAGTTTGAAAAAGAAAATGAAAAGATATATTTCTAGTGATAATCTACCGGTAGATACATTTATGAAATATGTTGAAAAGTTTGAACAAGAAAATGAAAAGATATATTTCTAGTGATAATCTACCGGTAGATACATTTATGAGATGTGTTGACAAGATTGAAAACGAAAATAGAAAAATATATTTCTAATGATAAACTACTGGTAGATACATTTATGAGATGTGTTGAAAAGTTTGAAAAAGAAAATTAAAAAATATATTTCTAATGATAAACTACCAGTAGATACATTTATGAGATGTGTTGAAAAATTTGAAAAGAAAATAAAAAAATATATTTCTAATGATAAACTAGATACATTGCTGAAATGTGTTGAAAAGTTTCAAAATCAAAGAAATATTTTTCTAATGATAAATTAGATACATTTATGAAAAGTTTGAACAAGAAAATTTTTTTAAAGTATTTCTAATGATAAACTAGATACATTTATGAAATGTGTTGAAAAGATTGAAAAAGAAAATAAAAAAATATATTTCTAATGATAAACTACTGGTAGATACATTTATGAGATGTGTTGAAAAGTTTGAAAAATATAATAAAAAATATATTTCTACCGATAATCTAGATACATTTATGAGATGTGTTGAAAAGTTTGAAAATCAAAGAAATATTTTTCTAATGATAAATTAGATACATTTATGAAATATGTTGAGAGGTTTGAAAAAGAAAATAAATAAATATATTTCTAGTGATAAACTAGATAACATTTAAGAAATGTGTTGAAAAGTTTGAAAAAGAAAATAAAAAAATATATTTCTAGTGATAAACATGAAATATGTCGAAAAGTTTGAAAATGAAAAAAAATATATTTCTAGTAATAAACTAGATACATTTATGAAATGTGTTGAAAAGTTTGAACAAGAAAATGAAAAGATATATTTCTAGTGATAATCTAGATACATTGCTGAAATGTGTTGAAAAGTCTCAAAATCAAAGAAATATTTTTCTAATGATAAATTAGATACATTTATGAGATGTGTTGAAAAGTTTGAAAATCAAAAATATATTTCTAGTGATAAATTAGATACATTTATGAAATATGTTGACAGGTTTGAAAAAGAAAATAAAAATATATATTTCTAGTGATAAACTAGATAACATTTAAGAAATGTGTTGAAAAGTTTGAAAAAGAAAAAAAAGATATTTCTAGTAATAAACTAGATACATTTATGAAATGTGTTGAAAAGTTTGAACAAGAAAATGAAAAGATATATTTCTAGTGATAATCTACCGGTAGATACATTTATGAAATATGTTGAAAAGTTTGAACAAGAAAATGAAAAGATATATTTCTAGTGATAATCTACCGGTAAACATACAGGTAAACATACATACATTTATGAAATGTGTTGAAATGTTTGAAAAAGAAAATCAAAAAATAAATTTCTATTGATCAACTACCGTTAAATTCTGAATATAAACCCATCCGATTGTAGGCCGATAACCTAACTATCCCTTCCCAAAAGTGGAGAAAGTCGAAAGTCCGACTATAGACCGACATCCCCAACTTAACAAAGCCGGCAATAATGAACTTCATCATCATAAGAAAGAACGGACATGCTAAATGGAAATTAACACAAACTTTTGCAACTCTAAGAAAATAGCATTCCTTTCATTTGCTTCACTCATGTAACTTGAATGAATCAAGGAATGAAACCCCGGTGGCTACTGTATTCTGGATCAATATATCCGAAAATAATGAATACCCGGTAGGCTGACTTCCCTATCCATGACTATAGACGGTTTATGAGGTGGCAAGACTTTGGGGAACAAAGTTTTTCCTGAATGAATTGTCTGTGTTGGGTGTCTGGACGTTATGACGCGGAACAGCGCTAGTGAATAGTAATTACTATGTAACTATTATGTCACTGGCTTCTGACAGTGACGTTTAAGTGGGAAATGATGAAAGGCAATTGATGATACATTTATGAGATGTGTTGAAAAGATTGAAAAAGAAAATAAAAAAATATATTTCTAATGATAAACTACTGGTAGATACATTTATGAGATGTGTTGAAAAGTTTGAAAAAGAAAATTAAAAAATATATTTCTAGTGATAATCTACCAGTAGATACATTTATGAAATATGTTGAAAAGGTTGAACAAGAAAATGAAAAGATATATTTCTAGTGATAATCTACCGGTAGATACATTTATGAGATGTGTTGAAAAGATTGAAAAAGAAAATAAAAAAATATATTTCTAATGATAAACTACTGGTAGATACATTTATGAGCTGTGTTGAAAAGTTTGGAAAAGAAAATAAAAAAATATATTACTAGTGATAATCTACTGGTAGATACATTTATGAAATATGTTGAAAGGTTTGAACAAGAAAATGAAAAGATATATTTCTAGTGATAATCTACCGGTAGATACATTTATGAGATGTGTTGAAAAGATTGAAAAAGAATATAAAAAAATATATTTCGAATGATAAACTACCGGTAGATACATTTATGAGATGTGTTGAAAAGTTTGAAAAAGAAAAATAAAAAAATATATTTCTACCGATAAACTAGATACATTGCTGAAATGTGTTGAAAAGTCTCAAAATCAAAGAAATATTTTTCTAATGATAAATTATATACATTTATGAAATGTGTTGAAATGTTTGAAAAAGAAAATCAAAAAATAAATTTCTATTGATCAACTATATACACTTATGAAATGTGTTGAAAAGTTTGGAAAAGAAAATAAAAAAATATATTTCTAGTGATAAACTATATACATTTATGAAATGTGTTGAAAAGTTTGAAAAAGAAAATGAAAAGATATATTTCTAGTGATAATCTACCGGTAGATACATTTATGAAATATGTTGAAAAGTTTGAACAAGAAAATGAAAAGATATATTTCTAGTGATAATCTACCGGTAGATACATTTATGAGATGTGTTGACAAGATTGAAAAAGAAAATAGAAAAATATATTTCTAATGATAAACTACTGGTAGATACATTTATGAGATGTGTTGAAAAGTTTGAAAAAGAAAATTAAAAAATATATTTCTAATGATAAACTACCAGTAGATACATTTATGAGATGTGTTGAAAAATTTGAAAAGAAAATAAAAAAATATATTTCTAATGATAACCTAGATACATTGCTGAAATGTGTTGAAAAGTTTCAAAATCAAAGAAATATTTTTCTAATGATAAATTAGATACATTTATGAAAAGTTTGAACAAGAAAATTTTTTTAAAGTATTTCTAATGATAAACTAGATACATTTATGAAATGTGTTGAAAAGATTGAAAAAGAAAATAAAAAAATATATTTCTAATGATAAACTACTGGTAGATACATTTATGAGATGTGTTGAAAAGTTTGAAAAAGAAAATTAAAAAATATATTTCTAATGATAAACTACCGGTAGATACATTTATGAGATGTGTTGAAAAGTTTGAAAAATATAATAAAAAATATATTTCTACCGATAATCTAGATACATTTATGAGATGTGTTGAAAAGTTTGAAAATCAAAGAAATATTTTTCTAATGATAAATTAGATACATTTATGAAATATGTTGAGAGGTTTGAAAAAGAAAATAAATAAATATATTTCTAGTGATAAACATGAAATATGTCGAAAAGTTTGAAAATAAAAAAAAATATATTTCTAGTAATAAACTAGATACATTTATGAAATGTGTTGAAAAGTTTGAACAAGAAAATGAAAAGATATATTTCTAGTGATAATCTAGATACATTGCTGAAATGTGTTGAAAAGTCTCAAAATCAAAGAAATATTTTTCTAATGATAAATTAGATACATTTATGAGATGTGTTGAAAAGTTTGAAAATCAAAGAAATATATTTCTAGTGATAAATTAGATACATTTATGAAATATGTTGACAGGTTTGAAAAAGAAAATAAAAAAATATATTTCTAGTGATAAACTAGATAACATTTAAGAAATGTGTTGAAAAGTTTGAAAAAGAAAAAAAAGATATTTCTAGTAATAAACTAGATACATTTATGAAATGTGTTGAAAAGTTTGAACAAGAAAATGAAAAGATATATTTCTAGTGATAATCTACCGGTAGATACATTTATGAGATGTGTTGAAAAGATTGAAAAAGAAAATAAAAAAATATATTTCTAATGATAAACTACTGGTAGATACATTTATGAGATGTGTTGAAAAGTTTGAAAAAGAAAATTAAAAAATATATTTCTAATGATAAACTACCGGTAGATACATTTATGAGATGTGTTGAAAAGTTTGAAAAATATAATAAAAAATATATTTCTACCGATAATCTAGATACATTTATGAGATGTGTTGAAAAGTTTGAAAATCAAAGAAATATTTTTCTAATGATAAATTAGATACATTTATGAAATATGTTGAGAGGTTTGAAAAAGAAAATAAATAAATATATTTCTAGTGATAAACTAGATAACATTTAAGAAATGTGTTGAAAAGTTTGAAAAAGAAAATAAAAAAATATATTTCTAGTGATAAACATGAAATATGTCGAAAAGTTTGAAAATGAAAAAAAATATATTTCTAGTAATAAACTAGATACATTTATGAAATGTGTTGAAAAGTTTGAACAAGAAAATGAAAAAATATATTTCTAGTGATAATCTACCAGTAGATACATTTATGAAATATGTTGAAAAGGTTGTACAAGAAAATGAAAAGATATATTTCTAGTGATAATCTACCGGTAGATACATTTATGAGATGTGTTGAAAAGTTTGGAAAAGAAAATAAAAAAATATATTACTAGTGATAATCTACTGGTAGATACATTTATGAAATGTGTTGAAAGGTTTGAACAAGAAAATGAAAAGATATATTTCTAGTGATAATCTACCGGTAGATACATTTATGAGATGTGTTGAAAAGATTGAAAAAGAATATAAAAAAATATATTTCTAATGATAAACTATATACATTTATGAAATGTGTTGAAAAGTTTGAAAAAGAAAATGAAAAGATATATTTCTAGTGATAATCTACCGGTAGATACATTTATGAAATATGTTGAAAAGTTTGAACAAGAAAATGAAAAGATATATTTCTAGTGATAATCTACCGGTAGATACATTTATGAGATGTGTTGACAAGATTGAAAAAGAAAATAGAAAAATATATTTCTAATGATAAACTACTGGTAGATACATTTATGAGATGTGTTGAAAAGTTTGAAAAAGAAAATTAAAAAATATATTTCTAATGATAAACTACCAGTAGATACATTTATGAGATGTGTTGAAAAATTTGAAAAGAAAATAAAAAAATATATTTCTAATGATAAACTAGATACATTGCTGAAATGTGTTGAAAAGTTTCAAAATCAAAGAAATATTTTTCTAATGATAAATTAGATACATTTATGAAAAGTTTGAACAAGAAAATTTTTTTAAAGTATTTCTAATGATAAACTAGATACATTTATGAAATGTGTTGAAAAGATTGAAAAAGAAAATAAAAAAATATATTTCTAATGATAAACTACTGGTAGATACATTTATGAGCTGTGTTGAAAAGTTTGGAAAAGAAAATAAAAAAATATATTACTAGTGATAATCTACTGGTAGATACATTTATGAAATATGTTGAAAGGTTTGAACAAGAAAATGAAAAGATATATTTCTAGTGATAATCTACCGGTAGATACATTTATGAGATGTGTTGAAAAGATTGAAAAAGAATATAAAAAAATATATTTCGAATGATAAACTACCGGTAGATACATTTATGAGATGTGTTGAAAAGTTTGAAAAAGAAAAATAAAAAAATATATTTCTACCGATAAACTAGATACATTGCTGAAATGTGTTGAAAAGTCTCAAAATCAAAGAAATATTTTTCTAATGATAAATTATATACATTTATGAAATGTGTTGAAATGTTTGAAAAAGAAAATCAAAAAATAAATTTCTATTGATCAACTATATACACTTATGAAATGTGTTGAAAAGTTTGGAAAAGAAAATAAAAAAATATATTTCTAGTGATAAACTATATACATTTATGAAATGTGTTGAAAAGTTTGAAAAAGAAAATGAAAAGATATATTTCTAGTGATAATCTACCGGTAGATACATTTATGAAATATGTTGAAAAGTTTGAACAAGAAAATGAAAAGATATATTTCTAGTGATAATCTACCGGTAGATACATTTATGAGATGTGTTGACAAGATTGAAAAAGAAAATAGAAAAATATATTTCTAATGATAAACTACTGGTAGATACATTTATGAGATGTGTTGAAAAGTTTGAAAAAGAAAATTAAAAAATATATTTCTAATGATAAACTACCAGTAGATACATTTATGAGATGTGTTGAAAAATTTGAAAAGAAAATAAAAAAATATATTTCTAATGATAACCTAGATACATTGCTGAAATGTGTTGAAAAGTTTCAAAATCAAAGAAATATTTTTCTAATGATAAATTAGATACATTTATGAAAAGTTTGAACAAGAAAATTTTTTTAAAGTATTTCTAATGATAAACTAGATACATTTATGAAATGTGTTGAAAAGATTGAAAAAGAAAATAAAAAAATATATTTCTAATGATAAACTACTGGTAGATACATTTATGAGATGTGTTGAAAAGTTTGAAAAAGAAAATTAAAAAATATATTTCTAATGATAAACTACCGGTAGATACATTTATGAGATGTGTTGAAAAGTTTGAAAAATATAATAAAAAATATATTTCTACCGATAATCTAGATACATTTATGAGATGTGTTGAAAAGTTTGAAAATCAAAGAAATATTTTTCTAATGATAAATTAGATACATTTATGAAATATGTTGAGAGGTTTGAAAAAGAAAATAAATAAATATATTTCTAGTGATAAACATGAAATATGTCGAAAAGTTTGAAAATAAAAAAAAATATATTTCTAGTAATAAACTAGATACATTTATGAAATGTGTTGAAAAGTTTGAACAAGAAAATGAAAAGATATATTTCTAGTGATAATCTAGATACATTGCTGAAATGTGTTGAAAAGTCTCAAAATCAAAGAAATATTTTTCTAATGATAAATTAGATACATTTATGAGATGTGTTGAAAAGTTTGAAAATCAAAGAAATATATTTCTAGTGATAAATTAGATACATTTATGAAATATGTTGACAGGTTTGAAAAAGAAAATAAAAAAATATATTTCTAGTGATAAACTAGATAACATTTAAGAAATGTGTTGAAAAGTTTGAAAAAGAAAAAAAAGATATTTCTAGTAATAAACTAGATACATTTATGAAATGTGTTGAAAAGTTTGAACAAGAAAATGAAAAGATATATTTCTAGTGATAATCTACCGGTAGATACATTTATGAGATGTGTTGAAAAGATTGAAAAAGAAAATAAAAAAATATATTTCTAATGATAAACTACTGGTAGATACATTTATGAGATGTGTTGAAAAGTTTGAAAAAGAAAATTAAAAAATATATTTCTAATGATAAACTACCGGTAGATACATTTATGAGATGTGTTAAAAAGTTTGAAAAATATAATAAAAAATATATTTCTACCGATAATCTAGATACATTTATGAGATGTGTTGAAAAGTTTGAAAATCAAAGAAATATTTTTCTAATGATAAATTAGATACATTTATGAAATATGTTGAGAGGTTTGAAAAAGAAAATAAATAAATATATTTCTAGTGATAAACTAGATAACATTTAAGAAATGTGTTGAAAAGTTTGAAAAAGAAAATAAAAAAATATATTTCTAGTGATAAACATGAAATATGTCGAAAAGTTTGAAAATGAAAAAAAATATATTTCTAGTAATAAACTAGATACATTTATGAAATGTGTTGAAAAGTTTGAACAAGAAAATGAAAAAATATATTTCTAGTGATAATCTACCAGTAGATACATTTATGAAATATGTTGAAAAGGTTGTACAAGAAAATGAAAAGATATATTTCTAGTGATAATCTACCGGTAGATACATTTATGAGATGTGTTGAAAAGTTTGGAAAAGAAAATAAAAAAATATATTACTAGTGATAATCTACTGGTAGATACATTTATGAAATGTGTTGAAAGGTTTGAACAAGAAAATGAAAAGATATATTTCTAGTGATAATCTACCGGTAGATACATTTATGAGATGTGTTGAAAAGATTGAAAAAGAATATAAAAAAATATATTTCTAATGATAAACTATATACATTTATGAAATGTGTTGAAAAGTTTGAAAAAGAAAATGAAAAGATATATTTCTAGTGATAATCTACCGGTAGATACATTTATGAAATATGTTGAAAAGTTTGAACAAGAAAATGAAAAGATATATTTCTAGTGATAATCTACCGGTAGATACATTTATGAGATGTGTTGACAAGATTGAAAAAGAAAATAGAAAAATATATTTCTAATGATAAACTACTGGTAGATACATTTATGAGATGTGTTGAAAAGTTTGAAAAAGAAAATTAAAAAATATATTTCTAATGATAAACTACCAGTAGATACATTTATGAGATGTGTTGAAAAATTTGAAAAGAAAATAAAAAAATATATTTCTAATGATAAACTAGATACATTGCTGAAATGTGTTGAAAAGTTTCAAAATCAAAGAAATATTTTTCTAATGATAAATTAGATACATTTATGAAAAGTTTGAACAAGAAAATTTTTTTAAAGTATTTCTAATGATAAACTAGATACATTTATGAAATGTGTTGAAAAGATTGAAAAAGAAAATAAAAAAATATATTTCTAATGATAAACTACTGGTAGATACATTTATGAGATGTGTTGAAAAGTTTGAAAAATATAATAAAAAATATATTTCTACCGATAATCTAGATACATTTATGAGATGTGTTGAAAAGTTTGAAAATCAAAGAAATATTTTTCTAATGATAAATTAGATACATTTATGAAATATGTTGAGAGGCTTGAAAAAGAAAATAAATAAATATATTTCTAGTGATAAACTAGATAACATTTAAGAAATGTGTTGAAAAGTTTGAAAAAGAAAATAAAAAAATATATTTCTAGTGATAAACATGAAATATGTCGAAAAGTTTGAAAATGAAAAAAAATATATTTCTAGTAATAAACTAGATACATTTATGAAATGTGTTGAAAAGTTTGAACAAGAAAATGAAAAGATATATTTCTAGTGATAATCTAGATACATTGCTGAAATGTGTTGAAAAGTCTCAAAATCAAAGAAATATTTTTCTAATGATAAATTAGATACATTTATGAGATGTGTTGAAAAGTTTGAAAATCAAAGAAATATATTTCTAGTGATAAATTAGATACATTTATGAAATATGTTGACAGGTTTGAAAAAGAAAATAAAAAAATATATTTCTAGTGATAAACTAGATAACATTTAAGAAATGTGTTGAAAAGTTTGAAAAAGAAAAAAAAGATATTTCTAGTAATAAACTAGATACATTTATGAAATGTGTTGAAAAGTTTGAACAAGAAAATGAAAAGATATATTTCTAGTGATAATCTACCGGTAGATACATTTATGAAATATGTTGAAAAGTTTGAACAAGAAAATGAAAAGATATATTTCTAGTGATAATCTACCGGTAAACATACAGGTAAACATACATACATTTATGAAATGTGTTGAAATGTTTGAAAAAGAAAATCAAAAAATAAATTTCTATTGATCAACTACCGTTAAATTCTGAATATAAACCCATCCGATTGTAGGCCGATAACATTACTATCCCTTCCCAAAAGTGGAGAAAGTCGAAAGTCCGACTATAGACCGACATCCCCAACTTAACAAAGCCGGCAATAATGAACTTCATCATCATAAGAAAGAACGGGCATGCTAAATGGAAATTAACACAAACTTTTGCAACTCTAAGAAAATAGCATTCCTTTCATTTGCTTCACTCATGTAACTTGAATGAATCAAGGAATGAAACCCCGGTGGCTACTGTATTCTGGATCAATATATCCGAAAATAATGAATACCCGGTAGGCTGACTTCCCTATCCATGACTATAGACGGTTTATGAGGTGGCGAGACTTTGGGGAACAAAGTTTTTCCTGAATGAATTGTCTGTGTTGGGTGTCTGGACGTTATGACGCGGAACAGCGCTAGTGAATAGTAATTACTATGTAACTATTATGTCACTGGCTTCTGACAGTGACGTTTAAGTGGGAAATGATGAAAGGCAATTGATGATACATTTATGAGATGTGTTGAAAAGATTGAAAAAGAAAATAAAAAAATATATTTCTAATGATAAACTACCGGTAGATACATTTATGAGATGTGTTGAAAAGTTTGAAAAAGAAAAATAAAAAAATATATTTCTACCGATAAACTAGATACATTGCTGAAATGTGTTGAAAAGTCTCAAAATCAAAGAAATATTTTTCTAATGATAAATTATATACATTTATGAAATGTGTTGAAATGTTTGAAAAAGAAAAATCAAAAAATAAATTTCTATTGATCAACTATATACACTTATGAAATGTGTTGAAAAGTTTGGAAAAGAAAATAAAAAAATATATTTCTAGTGATAAACTATATACATTTATGAAATGTGTTGAAAAGTTTGAAAAAGAAAATGAAAAGATATATTTCTAGTGATAATCTACCGGTAGATACATTTATGAAATATGTTGAAAAGTTTGAACAAGAAAATGAAAAGATATATTTCTAGTGATAATCTACCGGTAGATACATTTATGAGATGTGTTGACAAGATTGAAAAAGAAAATAGAAAAATATATTTCTAATGATAAACTACTGGTAGATACATTTATGAGATGTGTTGAAAAGTTTGAAAAAGAAAATTAAAAAATATATTTCTAATGATAAACTACCAGTAGATACATTTATGAGATGTGTTGAAAAGTTTGAAAATAAAAAAATAAATTTCTAATGATAATCTAGATACATTTATGAGATGTGTTGAAAAGTTTGAAAATCAAAGAAATATTTTTCTAATGATAAATTAGATACATTTATGAAAAGTTTGAACAAGAAAATTTTTTTAAAGTATTTCTAATGATAAACTAGATACATTTATGAAATGTGTTGAAAAGATTGAAAAAGAAAATAAAAAAATATATTCCTAATGATAAACTACTGGTAGATACATTTATGAGATGTGTTGAAAAGTTTGAAAAAGAAAATTAAAAAATATATTTCTAATGATAAACTACCGGTAGATACATTTATGAGATGTGTTGAAAAGTTTGAAAAATATAATAAAAAATATATTTCTACCGATAATCTAGATACATTTATGAGATGTGTTGAAAAGTTTGAAAATCAAAGAAATATTTTTCTAATGATAAATTAGATACATTTATGAAATATGTTGAGAGGTTTGAAAAAGAAAATAAATAAATATATTTCTAGTGATAAACTAGATAACATTTAAGAAATGTGTTGAAAAGTTTGAAAAAGAAAATAAAAAAATATATTTCTAGTGATAAACATGAAATATGTCGAAAAGTTTGAAAATGAAAAAAAATATATTTCTAGTAATAAACTAGATACATTTATGAAATGTGTTGAAAAGTTTGAACAAGAAAATGAAAAAATATATTTCTAGTGATAATCTACCAGTAGATACATTTATGAAATATGTTGAAAAGGTTGTACAAGAAAATGAAAAGATATATTTCTAGTGATAATCTACCGGTAGATACATTTATGAGATGTGTTGAAAAGATTGAAAAAGAAAATAAAAAAATATATTTCTAATGATAAACTACTGGTAGATACATTTATGAACTGTGTTGAAAAGTTTGGAAAAGAAAATAAAAAAATATATTACTAGTGATAATCTACTGGTAGATACATTTATGAAATATGTTGAAAGGTTTGAACAAGAAAATGAAAAGATATATTTCTAGTGATAATCTACCGGTAGATACATTTATGAGATGTGTTGAAAAGATTGAAAAAGAATATAAAAAAATATATTTCTAATGATAAACTACCGGTAGATACATTTATGAGATGTGTTGAAAAGTTTGAAAAAGAAAAATAAAAAAATATATTTCTACCGATAAACTAGATACATTGCTGAAATGTGTTGAAAAGTCTCAAAATCAAAGAAATATTTTTCTAATGATAAATTATATACATTTATGAAATGTGTTGAAATGTTTGAAAAAGAAAATCAAAAAATAAATTTCTATTGATCAACTATATACACTTATGAAATGTGTTGAAAAGTTTGAACAAGAAAATGAAAAGATATATTTCTAGTGATAATCTACCGGTAAACATACAGGTAAACATACATACATTTATGAAATGTGTTGAAATGTTTGAAAAAGAAAATCAAAAAATAAATTTCTATTGATCAACTACCGTTAAATTCTGAATATAAACCCATCCGATTGTAGGCCGATAACATTACTATCCCTTCCCAAAAGTGGAGAAAGTCGAAAGTCCGACTATAGACCGACATCCCCAACTTAACAAAGCCGGCAATAATGAACTTCATCATCATAAGAAAGAACGGGCATGCTAAATGGAAATTAACACAAACTTTTGCAACTCTAAGAAAATAGCATTCCTTTCATTTGCTTCACTCATGTAACTTGAATGAATCAAGGAATGAAACCCCGGTGGCTACTGTATTCTGGATCAATATATCCGAAAATAATGAATACCCGGTAGGCTGACTTCCCTATCCATGACTATAGACGGTTTATGAGGTGGCGAGACTTTGGGGAACAAAGTTTTTCCTGAATGAATTGTCTGTGTTGGGTGTCTGGACGTTATGACGCGGAACAGCGCTAGTGAATAGTAATTACTATGTAACTATTATCTCACTGGCTTCTGACAGTGACGTTTAAGTGGGAAATGATGAAAGGCAATTGATGATACATTTATGAGATGTGTTGAAAAGATTGAAAAAGAAAATAAAAAAATATATTTCTAATGATAAACTACCGGTAGATACATTTATGAGATGTGTTGAAAAGTTTGAAAAAGAAAAATAAAAAAATATATTTCTACCGATAAACTAGATACATTGCTGAAATGTGTTGAAAAGTCTCAAAATCAAAGAAATATTTTTCTAATGATAAATTATATACATTTATGAAATGTGTTGAAATGTTTGAAAAAGAAAATCAAAAAATAAATTTCTCTTGATCAACTATATACACTTATGAAATGTGTTGAAAAGTTTGGAAAAGAAAATAAAAAAATATATTTCTAGTGATAAACTATATACATTTATGAAATGTGTTGAAAAGTTTGAAAAAGAAAATGAAAAGATATATTTCTAGTGATAATCTACCGGTAGATACATTTATGAAATATGTTGAAAAGTTTGAACAAGAAAATGAAAAGATATATTTCTAGTGATAATCTACCGGTAGATACATTTATGAGATGTGTTGACAAGATTGAAAAAGAAAATAGAAAAATATATTTCTAATGATAAACTACTGGTAGATACATTTATGAGATGTGTTGAAAAGTTTGAAAAAGAAAATTAAAAAATATATTTCTAATGATAAACTACCAGTAGATACATTTATGAGATGTGTTGAAAAGTTTGAAAATAAAAAAATAAATTTCTAATGATAATCTAGATACATTTATGAGATGTGTTGAAAAGTTTGAAAATCAAAGAAATATTTTTCTAATGATAAATTAGATACATTTATGAAAAGTTTGAACAAGAAAATTTTTTTAAAGTATTTCTAATGATAAACTAGATACATTTATGAAATGTGTTGAAAAGATTGAAAAGGAAAATAAAAAAATATATTCCTAATGATAAACTACTGGTAGATACATTTATGAGATGTGTTGAAAAGTTTGAAAAAGAAAATTAAAAAATATATTTCTAATGATAAACTACCGGTAGATACATTTATGAGATGTGTTGAAAAGTTTGAAAAATATAATAAAAAATATATTTCTACCGATAATCTAGATACATTTATGAGATGTGTTGAAAAGTTTGAAAATCAAAGAAATATTTTTCTAATGATAAATTAGATACATTTATGAAATATGTTGAGAGGTTTGAAAAAGAAAATAAATAAATATATTTCTAGTGATAAACTAGATAACATTTAAGAAATGTGTTGAAAAGTTTGAAAAAGAAAATAAAAAAATATATTTCTAGTGATAAACATGAAATATGTCGAAAAGTTTGAAAATGAAAAAAAATATATTTCTAGTAATAAACTAGATACATTTATGAAATGTGTTGAAAAGTTTGAACAAGAAAATGAAAAAATATATTTCTAGTGATAATCTACCAGTAGATACATTTATGAAATATGTTGAAAAGGTTGTACAAGAAAATGAAAAGATATATTTCTAGTGATAATCTACCGGTAGATACATTTATGAGATGTGTTGAAAAGATTGAAAAAGAAAATAAAAAAATATATTTCTAATGATAAACTACTGGTAGATACATTTATGAACTGTGTTGAAAAGTTTGGAAAAGAAAATAAAAAAATATATTACTAGTGATAATCTACTGGTAGATACATTTATGAAATATGTTGAAAGGTTTCAACAAGAAAATGAAAAGATATATTTCTAGTGATAATCTACCGGTAGATACATTTATGAGATGTGTTGAAAAGATTGAAAAAGAATATAAAAAAATATATTTCTAATGATAAACTACCGGTAGATACATTTATGAGATGTGTTGAAAAGTTTGAAAAAGAAAAATAAAAAAATATATTTCTACCGATAAACTAGATACATTGCTGAAATGTGTTGAAAAGTCTCAAAATCAAAGAAATATTTTTCTAATGATAAATTATATACATTTATGAAATGTTTGAAAAAGAAAATCAAAAAATAAATTTCTATTGATCAACTATATACACTTATGAAATGTGTTGAAAAGTTTGAACAAGAAAATGAAAAGATATATTTCTAGTGATAATCTACCGGTAAACATACAGGTAAACATACATACATTTATGAAATGTGTTGAAATGTTTGAAAAAGAAAATCAAAAAATAAATTTCTATTGATCAACTACCGTTAAATTCTGAATATAAACCAATCCGATTGTAGGCCGATAACATTACTATCCCTTCCCAAAAGTGGAGAAAGTCGAAAGTCCGACTATAGACCGACATCCCCAACTTAACAAAGCCGGCAATAATGAACTTCATCATCATAAGAAAGAACGGACATGCTAAATGGAAATTAACACAAACTTTTGCAACTCTAAGAAAATAGCATTCCTTTCATTTGCTTCACTCATGTAACTTGAATGAATCAAGGAATGAAACCCCGGTGGCTACTGTATTCTGGGTCAATATATCCGAAAATAATGAATACCCGGTAGGCTGACTTCCCTATCCATGACTATAGACGGTTTATGAGGTGGCGAGACTTTGGGGAACAAAGTTTTTCCTGAATGAATTGTCTGTGTTGGGTGTCTGGACGTTATGACGCGGAACAGCGCTAGTGAATAGTAATTACTATGTAACTATTATGTCACTGGCTTCTGACAGTGACGTTTAAGTGGGAAATGATGAAAGGCAAGACAGCAAGATCACGTTTGTTTTTATAAGATACAGAAGAGTTTGAAGTTCCTGGTTATGTTTACCATGTGGGGAGAATACGGTAATAAAATAAACATAACAGAGGATTGTGAAATTGATCTCTTCTTCCATTAAATGTACAGTGGTTGGGGGAGGGAATCAATTACGGTGCAATTTTACTACAAAATGCCTATGATGTGTTGTGATTTGGAACCTGTTTCAAATCTTCTATAAAGAAAGATTACATTTTAGTCACTTATCTGAATGGCATCACATAATGTGAGGGAAACGTGGATTGGTTGAGCCGATTGAAATGGGTAGGGCCAGTAGTCCATCTTCAGCCTCAGTGGGCTGGACTAATTAACAGAATATACCTAGCACCAGTATGTAACTACCGGTATTTGCCACCAAGTTCTCACAAAAATATTGCAGACAGTCATTCCCCAGCTTTGTTTTTAAAAGATACAGAATCAACAGTTTGAACTTAACAATGAGTTTGAACTTTGTGTGACCTGTATGTTTACCTTATACAGTAATATAAACATGAGGCACAGCTCAGAAGAGTTTCACTATTTATTTCTCTCCGCCATCCCACCAACACTGCCTAAGTAGCAAAGTTTTGGATGTCAGTTACATGTTTGTGCAAGACAGTGTTTGTGCAAGACTGTTGATTGTAGAAAAAGACCGCTGTACAGAATTAATTAGGACTTCATTCTTTATGTTTCTGATTATTGTCTTGGTCCCTATTTATATACTTGGAGTCGCATGTTAAAAATTGGCAAGGCCGACCAGCACATGCACGGAAATACTCAAAATCTGCCTTTGATGTGTTTTTACATTTTCTGTACACAGGTCTTATAGCCTAGTAGACGGTCAGTAACTGTTGTAACATTTGCTTTACCCAAAATGAAAGTGTGTGACAGTGTTTAGACTACTGGTAGTCGGTGTTTCCCTACAAAAACAAGACTGGGCCTTGATGATAAACATGTGTTACTGGTAGATCAGCTTAGGCTACCATATTTCGTTTTTTCACAGACCATTACCGTATTTTGGTCAATATATAAAAAACGGTAATACCCATTGCTAAAAATAGCATTTCCGGGGAAATTAAGCTCAGTAAAAATGGCGGGCATGGCATGTCGGAAATAACGATATAGACCTAGTAAGTGAGTTTTATCAAGAAATATCGGAGGTTTCGAAGGAAATATTGTATGATATATAGAAATTAATGTAATTAGAGGCTTAGCAGTATGGTAGTACGCTCTAGATTGTTGGAGAGCCCTAGTCATTTTATCCTGGTTTAATATATCGGGACATGTGAGTTGTCACTGGCATTTTTTTTAAAGTGTTTTTCTCCTTTTTTACTGTGATTTGGGCGTAATTTTTTTTTTTAATTTGATGTTACTCGATTATAAGACGAAGAGTATGAAGTCATCTCTGTTTATTGTCCAAAAATTCTCGGGTTATACACGGAATTTAACGGTATATACACTTATGAAATGTGTTGAAAAGTTTGGAAAAGAAAATGAAAAGATATATTTCTAGTGATAATCTACCGGTAGATACATTTATGAAATATGTTGAAAAGTTTGAACAAGAAAATGAAAAGATATATTTCTAGTGATAATCTACCGGTAGATACATTTATGAAATGTGTTGAAAAGATTGAAAAAGAAAATAAAAAAATATATTTCTAATGATAAACTACTGGTAGATACATTTATGAGATGTATTGAAAAGTTTGAAAAAGAAAATTAAAAAATATATTTCTAATGATAAACTACCAGTAGATACATTTATGAGATGTGTTGAAAAGTTTGAAAATGATAATAAAAAATATATTTCTACCGATAATCTAGATACATTGCTGAAATGTGTTGAAAAGTCTCAAAATCAAAGAAATATTTTTCTAATGATAAATTAGATACATTTATGAGATGTGTTTAAAAGTTTGAAAATCAAAGAAATATATTTCTAGTGATAAATTAGATACATTTATGAAATATGTTGACAGGTTTGAAAAAGAAAATAAAAAAATATATTTCTAGTGATAAACTAGATAACATTTAAGAAATGTGTTGAAAAGTTTGAAAAAGAAAATAAAAAAATATATTTCTAGTGATAAACATGAAATATGTCGAAAAGTTTGAAAATGAAAAAAAAATATATTTCTAGTAATAAACTAGATACATTTATGAAATGTGTTGAAAAGTTTGAACAAGAAAATGAAAAGATATATTTCTAGTGATAATCTACCGGTAGATACATTTATGAAATATGTTGAAAAGTTTGAACAAGAAAATGAAAAGATATATTTCTAGTGATAATCTACCGGTAAAAAAGGATAAATTTATGAGATGTGTTGAAAAGATTGAAAAAGAAAATAAAAAAATATATTTCTAATGATAAACTACTGGTAGATACATTTATGAGATGTGTTGAAAAGTTTGAAAAAGAAAATTAAAAAATATATTTCTAGTGATAATCTACCGGTAGATACATTTATGAAATATGTTGAAAAGGTTGAACAAGAAAATGAAAAGATATATTTCTAGTGATAATCTACCGGTAGATACATTTATGAGATGTGTTGAAAAGATTGAAAAAGAAAATAAAAAAATATATTTCTAATGATAAACTACTGGTAGATACATTTATGAGCTGTGTTGAAAAGTTTGGAAAAGAAAATAAAAAAATATATTACTAGTGATAATCTACTGGTAGATACATTTATGAAATATGTTAAAAGGTTTGAACAAGAAAATGAAAAGATATATTTCTAGTGATAATCTACCGGTAGATACATTTATGAGATGTGTTGAAAAGATTGAAAAAGAATATAAAAAAATATATTTCTAATGATAAACTACCGGTAGATACATTTATGAGATGTGTTGAAAAGTTTGAAAAAGAAAAATAAAAAAATATATTTCTACCGATAAACTAGATACATTGCTGAAATGTGTTGAAAAGTCTCAAAATCAAAGAAATATTTTTTACTAATGATAAATTATATACATTTATGAAATGTGTTGAAATGTTTGAAAAAGAAAATCAAAAAATAAATTTCTATTGATCAACTATATACACTTATGAAATGTGTTGAAAAGTTTGGAAAAGAAAATAAAAAAATATATTTCTAGTGATAAACTATATACATTTATGAAATGTGTTGAAAAGTTTGAAAAAGAAAATGAAAAGATATATTTCTAGTGATAATCTACCGGTAGATACATTTATGAAATATGTTGAAAAGTTTGAACAAGAAAATGAAAAGATATATTTCTAGTGATAATCTACCGGTAGTTACATTTATGAGATGTGTTGAGAAGATTGAAAAAGAAAATAGAAAAATATATTTCTAATGATAAACTACTGGTAGATACATTTATGAGATGTGTTGAAAAGTTTGAAAAAGAAAATTAAAAAATATATTTCTAATGATAAACTACTGGTAGATACATTTTTGAGATGTGTTGAAAAGTTTGAAAAGAAAATAAAAAAATATATTTCTAATGATAAACTAGATACATTGCTGAAATGTGTTGAAAAGTTTCAAAATCAAAGAAATATTTTTCTAATGATAAATTAGATACATTTATGAAAAGTTTGAAAAAGAAAATAAAAAAATATATTTCTAATGATAAACTACTGGTAGATACATTTATGAGATGTGTTGAAAAGTTTGAAAAAGATAATAAAAAATATATTTCTACCGATAAACTAGATACATTGCTGAAATGTGTTGAAAAGTCTCAAAATCAAAGAAATATTTTTCTAATGATAAATTAGATATATTTATGAGATGTGTTGAAAAGTTTGAAAATCAAAGAAATATATTTCTAGTGATAAATTAGATACATTTATGAAATATGTTGACAGGTTTGAAAAAGAAAATAAAAAAATATATTTCTAGTGATAAACTAGATACATTTAAGAAATGTGTTGAAAAGTTTGAAAAAGAAAATAAAAAAATATATTTCTAGTGATAAACATGAAATATGTCGAAAAGTTTGAAAATGAAAAAAAATATATTTCTAGTAATAAACTAGATACATTTATGAAATGTGTTGAAAAGTTTGAACAAGAAAATGAAAAGATATATTTCTAGTGATAATCTACCGGTAGATACATTTATGAAATATGTTGAAAAGTTTGAACAGGAAAATGAAAAGATATATTTCTAGTGATAATCTACCGGTAGATACATTTATGAGATGTGTTGAAAAGATTGAAAAAGAAAATAAAAAAATATATTTCTAATGATAAACTACTGGTAGATACATTTATGAGATGTGTTGAAAAGTTTGAAAAAGAAAATTAAAAAATATATTTCTAATGATAAACTACCGGTAGATACATTTATGAGATGTGTTGAAAAGTTTGAAAAAGATAATAAAAAATATATTTCTACCGATAAACTAGATACATTGCTGAAATGTGTTGAAAAGTCTCAAAATCAAAGAAATATTTTTCTAATGATAAATTAGATACATTTATGAGATGTGTTGAAAAGTTTGAAAATTAAAAAAATATATTTCTAATGATAAACTAGATACATTTATGAAATGTGTTTTAAAATGTTTGAATAAGAAAATCACAAAATATATTTCTAATGATAAACTAGATACATTTATGAAATGTGTTGAAAAGTTTGAAAAAGAAAATGAAAAGATATATTTCTAGTGATAAACGTGAAATATGTCGAAAAGTTTGAAAATGAAAAAAAATATATTTCTAGTAATAAATTAGATACATTTATGAAATGTGTTGAAAAGTTTGAACAAGAAAATGAAAAAATATATTTCTAATGCTAAACTACTGGTAGATACATTTATGAGCTGTGTTGAAAAGTTTGGAAAAGAAATTAAAAAAATATATTACTAGTGATAATCTACTGGTAGATACATTTATGAAATATGTTGAAAGGTTTGAACAAGAAAATGAAAAGATATATTTCTAGTGATAATCTACCGGTAGATACATTTATGAGATGTGTTGAAAAGATTGAAAAAGAATATAAAAAAATATATTTCTAATGATAAACTACTGGTAGATACATTTTTGAGATGTGTTGAAAAGTTTGAAAAAGAAAATTAAAAAATATATTTCTAATGATAAACTACCGGTAGATACATTTATGAGATGTGTTGAAAAGTTTGAAAAAGAAAATTAAAAAATATATTTCTACCGATAAACTAGATACATTGCTGAAATGTGTTGAAAAGTCTCAAAATCAAAGAAATATTTTTCTAATGATAAATTATATACATTTATGAAATGTTTGAAAAAGAAAATCAAAAAAAAAATTTCTATTGATCAACTATATACACTTATGAAATGTGTTGAAAAGTTTGGAAAAGAAAATAAAAAAATATATTTCTAGTGATAAACTATATACATTTATGAAATGTGTTGAAAAGTTTGAAAAAGAAAATGAAAAGATATATTTCTAGTGATAATCTACCGGTAGATACATTTATGAAATATGTTGAAAAGTTTGAACAAGAAAATGAAAAGATATATTTCTAGTGATAATCTACCGGTAGATACATTTATGAGATGTGTTGACAAGATTGAAAAAGAAAATAGAAAAATATATTTCTAATGATAAACTACTGATAGATACATTTATGAGATGTGTTGAAAAGTTTGAAAAAGAAAATTAAAAAATATATTTCTAATGATAAACTACCGGTAGATACATTTATGAAATATGTTGAAAAGGTTGAACAAGAAAATGAAAAGATATATTTCTAGTGATAATCTACCGGTAGATACATTTATGAGATGTGTTGAAAAGATTAAAAAGAAAATAAAAAAATATATTTCTAATGATAAACTACTGGTAGATACATTTATGAGATGTGTTGAAAAGTTTGAAAAAGATAATAAAAAATATATTTCTACCGATAATCTAGATACATTGCTGAAATGTGTTGAAAAGTCTCAAAATCAAAGAAATATTTTTCTAATGATAAATTAGATACATTTATGAGATGTGTTGAAAAGTTTGAAAATCAAAGAAATATATTTCTAGTGATAAATTAGATACATTTATGAAATATGTTGACAGGTTTGAAAAAGAAAATAAAAAAATATATTTCTAGTGATAAACTAGATAACATTTAAGAAATGTGTTGAAAAGTTTGAAAAAGAAAATAAAAAAATATATTTCTAGTGATAAACATGAAATATGTCGAAAAGTTTGAAAATGAAAAAAAAAATATTTCTTGTAATAAACTAGATACATTTATGAAATGTGTTGAAAAGTTTGAACAAGAAAATGAAAAGATATATTTCTAGTGATAATCTACCGGTAGATACATTTATGAAATATGTTGAAAAGTTTGAACAAGAAAATGAAAAGATATATTTCTAGTGATAATCTACCGGTAGATACATTTATGAGATGTGTTGAAAAGATTGAAAAAGAAAATAAAAAAATATATTTCTAATGATAAACTACTGGTAGATACATTTATGAGATGTGTTGAAAAGTTTGAAAAAGAAAATTAAAAAATATATTTCTAGTGATAATCTACCGGTAGATACATTTATGAAATATGTTGAAAAGGTTGAACAAGAAAATGAAAAGATATATTTCTAGTGATAATCTACCGGTAGATACATTTATGAGATGTGTTGAAAAGATTGAAAAAGAAAATAAAAAAATATATTTCTAATGATAAACTACTGGTAGATACATTTATGAGCTGTGTTGAAAAGTATGGAAAAGAAAATAAAAAAAAAAATTTCTATTTATCAACTATATACACTTATGAAATGTGTTGAAAAGTTTGGAAAAGAAAATAAAAAAATATATTTCTAGTGATAAACTATATACATTTATGAAATGTGTTGAAAAGTTTGAAAAAGAAAATGAAAAGATATATTTCTAGTGATAATCTACCGGTAGATACATTTATGAAATATGTTGAAAAGTTTGAACAAGAAAATGAAAAGATATATTTCTAGTGATAATCTACCGGTAGATACATTTATGAGATGTGTTGACAAGATTGAAAAAGAAAATAGAAAAATATATTTCTAATGATAAACTACTGGTAGATACATTTATGAGATGTGTTGAAAAGTTTGAAAAAGAAAATTAAAAAATATATTTCTAATGATAAACTACTGGTAGATACATTTTTGAGATGTGTTGAAAAGTTTGAAAAGAAAATAAAAAAATATATTTCTAATGATAAACTAGATACATTGCTGAAATGTGTTGAAAAGTTTCAAAATCAAAGAAATATTTTTCTAATGATAAATTAGATACATTTATGAAAAGTTTGAAAAAGAAAATAAAAAAATATATTTCTAATGATAAACTACCGGTAGATACATTTATGAGATGTGTTGAAAAGTTTCAAAATCAAAGAAATATTTTTCTAATGATAAATTAGATACATTTATGAAAAGTTTGAACAAGAAAATTTTTTTAAAGTATTTCTAATGATAAACTAGATACATTTATGAAATGTGTTGAAAAGATTGAAAAAGAAAATAAAAAAATATATTTCTAATGATAAACTACCGGTAGATACATTTATGAGATGTGTTGAAAAGTTTGAAAAAGATAATAAAAAATATTTTTCTACCGATAAACTAGATACATTGCTGAAATGTGTTGAAAAGTCTCAAAATCAAAGAAATATTTTTCTAATGATAAATTAGATACATTTATGAGATGTGTTGAAAAGTTTGAAAATCAAAGAAATATATTTCTAGTGATAAATTAGATACATTTATGAAATATGTTGACAGGTTTGAAAAAGAAAATTAAAAAATATATTTCTAGTGATAAACTAGATACATTTAAGAAATGTGTTGAAAAGTTTGAAAAAGAAAATAAAAAAATATATTTCTAGTGATAAACATGAAATATGTCGAAAAGTTTAAAAATGAAAAAAAATATATTTCTAGTAATAAACTAGATACATTTATGAAATGTGTTGAAAAGTTTGAACAAGAAAATGAAAAGATATATTTCTATTGATAATCTACCGGTAGATACATTTATGAAATATGTTGAAAAGTTTGCACAAGAAAATGAAAAGATATATTTCTAGTGATAATCTACCGGTAGATACATTTATGAGATGTGTTGAAAAGATTAAAAAGAAAATAAAAAAATATATTTCTGATGATAAACTACTGGTAGATACATTTATGAGATGTGTTGAAAAGTTTGGAAAAGAAAATAAAAAAAAATATTTCTAATGATAAACTACTGGTAGATACATTTATGAGATGTGTTGAAAAGTTTGAAAAAGAAAATTAAAAAATATATTTCTAATGATAAACTACCGGTAGATACATTTATGAGATGTGTTGAAAAGTTTGAAAAAGATAATAAAAAATATATTTCTACCGATAATCTAGATACATTGCTGAAATGTGTTGAAAAGTCTCAAAATCAAAGAAATATATTTCTAGTGATAAATTAGATACATTTATGAAATATGTTGACAGGTTTGAAAAAGAAAATAAAAAAATATATTTCTAATGATAAACTACTGGTAGATACATTTATGAGCTGTGTTGAAAAGTATGGAAAAGAAAATAAAAAAATAAATTTCTATTTATCAACTATATACACTTATGAAATGTGTTGAAAAGTTTGGAAAAGAAAATAAAAAAATATATTTCTAGTGATAAACTATATACATTTATGAAATGTGTTGAAAAGTTTGAAAAAGAAAATGAAAAGATATATTTCTAGTGATAAACTACTGGTAGATACATTTATGAGATGTGTTGAAAAGTTTGAAAAAGAAAATAAAAAAATATATTTCTAATGATAAACTACCGGTAGATACATTTATGAGATGTGTTGAAAAGTTTGAAAAAGATAATAAAAAATATATTTCTACCGATAAACTAGATACATTGCTGAAATGTGTTGAAAAGTCTCAAAATCAAAGAAATATTTTTCTAATGATAAATTAGATACATTTATGAGATGTGTTGAAAAGTTTGAAAATTAAAAAAATATATTTCTAATGATAAACTAGATACATTTATGAAATGTGTTTTAAAATGTTTGAATAAGAAAATCACAAAATATATTTCTAATGATAAACTAGATACATTTATGAAATGTGTTGAAAAGTTTGAAAAAGAAAATGAAAAGATATATTTCTAGTGATAAACATGAAATATGTCGAAAAGTTTGAAAATGAAAAAAAATATATTTCTAGTAATAAATTAGATACATTTATGAAATGTGTTGAAAAGTTTGAACAAGAAAATGAAAAGATATATTTCTAGTGATAATCTACCGGTAGATACATTTATGAGATGTGTTGAAAAGATTGAAAAAGAAAATAAAAAAATATATTTCTAATGCTAAACTACTGGTAGATACATTTATGAGCTGTGTTGAAAAGTTTGGAAAAGAAATTAAAAAAATATATTACTAGTGATAATCTACTGGTAGATACATTTATGAAATATGTTGAAAGGTTTGAACAAGAAAATGAAAAGATATATTTCTAGTGATAATCTACCGGTAGATACATTTATGAGATGTGTTGAAAAGATTGAAAAAGAATATAAAAAAATATATTTCTAATGATAAACTACTGGTAGATACATTTTTGAGATGTGTTGAAAAGTTTGAAAAAGAAAATTAAAAAATATATTTCTAATGATAAACTACCGGTAGATACATTTATGAGATGTGTTGAAAAGTTTGAAAAAGAAAATTAAAAAATATATTTCTACCGATAAACTAGATACATTGCTGAAATGTGTTGAAAAGTCTCAAAATCAAAGAAATATTTTTCTAATGATAAATTATATACATTTATGAAATGTTTGAAAAAGAAAATCAAAAAAAAAATTTATATTGATCAACTATATACACTTATGAAATGTGTTGAAAAGTTTGGAAAAGAAAATAAAAAAATATATTTCTAGTGATAAACTATATACATTTATGAAATGTGTTGAAAAGTTTGAAAAAGAAAATGAAAAGATATATTTCTAGTGATAATCTACCGGTAGATACATTTATGAAATATGTTGAAAAGTTTGAACAAGAAAATGAAAAGATATATTTCTAGTGATAATCTACCGGTAGATACATTTATGAGATGTGTTGACAAGATTGAAAAAGAAAATAGAAAAATATATTTCTAATGATAAACTACTGATAGATACATTTATGAGATGTGTTGAAAAGTTTGAAAAAGAAAATTAAAAAATATATTTCTAATGATAAACTACCGGTAGATACATTTATGAAATATGTTGAAAAGGTTGAACAAGAAAATGAAAAGATATATTTCTAATGATAAACTACTGGTAGATACATTTATGAGATGTGTTGAAAAGTTTGAAAAAGAAAATTAAAAAATATATTTCTAATGATAAACTACCGGTAGATACATTTATGAGATGTGTTGAAAAGTTTGAAAAAGATAATAAAAAATATATTTCTACCGATAATCTAGATACATTGCTGAAATGTGTTGAAAAGTCTCAAAATCAAAGAAATATTTTTCTAATGATAAATTAGATAAATTTATGAGATGTGTTGAAAAGTTTGAAAATCAAAGAAATATATTTCTAGTGATAAATTAGATACATTTATGAAATATGTTGACAGGTTTGAAAAAGAAAATAAAAAAATATATTTCTAGTGATAAACTAGATAACATTTAAGAAATGTGTTGAAAAGTTTGAAAAAGAAAATAAAAAAATATATTTCTAGTGATAAACATGAAATATGTCGAAAAGTTTGAAAATGAAAAAAAAAATATTTCTTGTAATAAACTAGATACATTTATGAAATGTGTTGAAAAGTTTGAACAAGAAAATGAAAAGATATATTTCTAGTGATAATCTACCGGTAGATACATTTATGAAATATGTTGAAAAGTTTGAACAAGAAAATGAAAAGATATATTTCTAGTGATAATCTACCGGTAGATACATTTATGAGATGTGTTGAAAAGATTGAAAAAGAAAATAAAAAAATATATTTCTAATGATAAACTACTGGTAGATACATTTATGAGATGTGTTGAAAAGTTTGAAAAAGAAAATTAAAAAATATATTTCTAGTGATAATCTACCGGTAGATACATTTATGAAATATGTTGAAAAGGTTGAACAAGAAAATGAAAAGATATATTTCTAGTGATAATCTACCGGTAGATACATTTATGAGATGTGTTGAAAAGATTGAAAAAGAAAATAAAAAAATATATTTCTAATGATAAACTACTGGTAGATACATTTATGAGCTGTGTTGAAAAGTATGGAAAAGAAAATAAAAAAATAAATTTCTATTTATCAACTATATACACTTATGAAATGTGTTGAAAAGTTTGGAAAAGAAAATAAAAAAATATATTTCTAGTGATAAACTATATACATTTATGAAATGTGTTGAAAAGTTTGAAAAAGAAAATGAAAAGATATATTTCTAGTGATAATCTACCGGTAGATACATTTATGAAATATGTTGAAAAGTTTGAACAAGAAAATGAAAAGATATATTTCTAGTGATAATCTACCGGTAGATACATTTATGAGATGTGTTGACAAGATTGAAAAAGAAAATAGAAAAATATATTTCTAATGATAAACTACTGGTAGATACATTTATGAGATGTGTTGAAAAGTTTGAAAAGAAAATAAAAAAATATATTTCTAATGATAAACTAGATACATTGCTGAAATGTGTTGAAAAGTTTCAAAATCAAAGAAATATTTTTCTAATGATAAATTAGATACATTTATGAAAAGTTTGAAAAAGAAAATAAAAAAATATATTTCTAATGATAAACTACCGGTAGATACATTTATGAGATGTGTTGAAAAGTTTGAAAAAGATAATAAAAAATATATTTCTACCGATAAACTAGATACATTGCTGAAATGTGTTGAAAAGTTTCAAAATCAAAGAAATATTTTTCTAATGATAAATTAGATACATTTATGAAAAGTTTGAACAAGAAAATTTTTTTAAAGTATTTCTAATGATAAACTAGATACATTTATGAAATGTGTTGAAAAGATTGAAAAAGAAAATAAAAAAATATATTTCTATTGATAATCTACCGGTAGATACATTTATGAAATATGTTGAAAAGTTTGCACAAGAAAATGAAAAGATATATTTCTAGTGATAATCTACCGGTAGATACATTTATGAGATGTGTTGAAAAGATTAAAAAGAAAATAAAAAAATATATTTCTGATGATAAACTACTGGTAGATACATTTATGAGATGTGTTGAAAAGTTTGGAAAAGAAAATAAAAAAAAATATTTCTAATGATAAACTACTGGTAGATACATTTATGAGATGTGTTGAAAAGTTTGAAAAAGAAAATTAAAAAATATATTTCTACCGATAATCTAGATACATTGCTGAAATGTGTTGAAAAGTCTCAAAATCAAAGAAATATATTTCTAGTGATAAATTAGATACATTTATGAAATATGTTGACAGGTTTGAAAAAGAAAATAAAAAAATATATTTCTAGTGATAAACATGAAATATGTCGAAAAGTTTGAAAATGAAAAAAAAATATATTTCTAGTAATAAACTAGATACATTTATGAAATGTGTTGAAAAGTTTGAACAAGAAAATGAAAAGATATATTTCTAGTGATAATCTACCGGTAGATACATTTATGAAATATGTTGAAAAGTTTGAACAAGAAAATGAAAAGATATATTTCTAGTGATAATCTACCGGTAGATACATTTATGAGATGTGGTGAAAAGATTGAAAAATAATATAAAAAAATATATTTCTAATGATAAACTACCGGTAGATACATTTATGAGATGTGTTGAAAAGTTTGAAAAAGAAAAATAAAAAAATATATTTCTACCGATAAACTAGATACATTGCTGAAATGTGTTGAAAAGTCTCAAAATCAAAGAAATATTTTTCTAATGATAAATTATATACATTTATGAAATGTGTTGAAATGTTTGAAAAAGAAAATCAAAAAATAAATTTCTATTGATCAACTATATACACTTATGAAATGTGTTGAAAAGTTTGGAAAAGAAAATAAAAAAATATATTTCTAGTGATAAACTATATACATTTATGAAATGTGTTGAAAAGTTTGAAAAAGAAAATGAAAAGATATATTTCTAGTGATAATCTACCGGTAGATACATTTATGAAATATGTTGAAAAGTTTGAACAAGAAAATGAAAAGATATATTTCTAGTGATAATCTACCGGTAGATACATTTATGAGATGTGTTGACAAGATTGAAAAAGAAAATAGAAAAATATATTTCTAATGATAAACTACTGGTAGATACATTTATGAGATGTGTTGAAAAGTTTGAAAAAGAAAATTAAAAAATATATTTCTAATGATAAACTACTGGTAGATACATTTTTGAGATGTGTTGAAAAGTTTGAAAAGAAAATAAAAAAATATATTTCTAATGATAAACTAGATACATTGCTGAAATGTGTTGAAAAGTTTCAAAATCAAAGAAATATTTTTCTAATGATAAATTAGATACATTTATGAAAAGTTTGAAAAAGAAAATAAAAAAATATATTTCTAATGATAAACTACCGGTAGATACATTTATGAGATGTGTTGAAAAGTTTGAAAAAGATAATAAAAAATATATTTCTACCGATAAACTAGATACATTGCTGAAATGTGTTGAAAAGTCTCAAAATCAAAGAAATATTTTTCTAATGATAAATTAGATACATTTATGAAAAGTTTGAACAAGAAAATTTTTTTAAAGTATTTCTAATGATAAACTAGATACATTTATGAAATGTGTTGAAAAGATTGAAAAAGAAAATAAAAAAATATATTACTAATGATAAACTACTGGTAGATACATTTATGAGATGTGTTGAAAAGTTTGAAAAAGAAAATTAAAAAATATATTTCTAATGATAAACTACCGGTAGATACATTTATGAGATGTGTTGAAAAGTTTGAAAAAGATAATAAAAAATATTTTTCTACCGATAAACTAGATACATTGCTGAAATGTGTTGAAAAGTCTCAAAATCAAAGAAATATTTTTCTAATGATAAATTAGATACATTTATGAGATGTGTTGAAAAGTTTGAAAATCAAAGAAATATATTTCTAGTGATAAATTAGATACATTTATGAAATATGTTGACAGGTTTGAAAAAGAAAATAAAAAAATATATTTCTAGTGATAAACTAGATACATTTAAGAAATGTGTTGAAAAGTTTGAAAAAGAAAATAAAAAAATATATTTCTAGTGATAAACATGAAATATGTCGAAAAGTTTAAAAATGAAAAAAAATATATTTCTAGTAATAAACTAGATACATTTATGAAATGTGTTGAAAAGTTTGAACAAGAAAATGAAAAGATATATTTCTATTGATAATCTACCGGTAGATACATTTATGAAATATGTTGAAAAGTTTGCACAAGAAAATGAAAAGATATATTTCTAGTGATAATCTACCGGTAGATACATTTATGAGATGTGTTGAAAAGATTAAAAAGAAAATAAAAAAATATATTTCTGATGATAAACTACTGGTAGATACATTTATGAGATGTGTTGAAAAGTTTGGAAAAGAAAATAAAAAAAAATATTTCTAATGATAAACTACTGGTAGATACATTTATGAGATGTGTTGAAAAGTTTGAAAAAGAAAATTAAAAAATATATTTCTACCGATAATCTAGATACATTGCTGAAATGTGTTGAAAAGTCTCAAAATCAAAGAAATATATTTCTAGTGATAAATTAGATACATTTATGAAATATGTTGACAGGTTTGAAAAAGAAAATAAAAAAATATATTTCTAGTGATAAACATGAAATATGTCGAAAAGTTTGAAAATGAAAAAAAAATATATTTCTAGTAATAAACTAGATACATTTATGAAATGTGTTGAAAAGTTTGAACAAGAAAATGAAAAGATATATTTCTAGTGATAATCTACCGGTAGATACATTTATGAAATATGTTGAAAAGTTTGAACAAGAAAATGAAAAGATATATTTCTAGTGATAATCTACCGGTAGATACATTTATGAGATGTGGTGAAAAGATTGAAAAATAATATAAAAAAATATATTTCTAATGATAAACTACCGGTAGATACATTTATGAGATGTGTTGAAAAGTTTGAAAAAGAAAAATAAAAAAATATATTTCTACCGATAAACTAGATACATTGCTGAAATGTGTTGAAAAGTCTCAAAATCAAAGAAATATTTTTCTAATGATAAATTATATACATTTATGAAATGTGTTGAAATGTTTGAAAAAGAAAATCAAAAAATAAATTTCTATTGATCAACTATATACACTTATGAAATGTGTTGAAAAGTTTGGAAAAGAAAATAAAAAAATATATTTCTAGTGATAAACTATATACATTTATGAAATGTGTTGAAAAGTTTGAAAAAGAAAATGAAAAGATATATTTCTAGTGATAATCTACCGGTAGATACATTTATGAAATATGTTGAAAAGTTTGAACAAGAAAATGAAAAGATATATTTCTAGTGATAATCTACCGGTAGATACATTTATGAGATGTGTTGACAAGATTGAAAAAGAAAATAGAAAAATATATTTCTAATGATAAACTACTGGTAGATACATTTATGAGATGTGTTGAAAAGTTTGAAAAAGAAAATTAAAAAATATATTTCTAATGATAAACTACTGGTAGATACATTTTTGAGATGTGTTGAAAAGTTTGAAAAGAAAATAAAAAAATATATTTCTAATGATAAACTAGATACATTGCTGAAATGTGTTGAAAAGTTTCAAAATCAAAGAAATATTTTTCTAATGATAAATTAGATACATTTATGAAAAGTTTGAAAAAGAAAATAAAAAAATATATTTCTAATGATAAACTACCGGTAGATACATTTATGAGATGTGTTGAAAAGTTTGAAAAAGATAATAAAAAATATATTTCTACCGATAAACTAGATACATTGCTGAAATGTGTTGAAAAGTCTCAAAATCAAAGAAATATTTTTCTAATGATAAATTAGATACATTTATGAAAAGTTTGAACAAGAAAATTTTTTTAAAGTATTTCTAATGATAAACTAGATACATTTATGAAATGTGTTGAAAAGATTGAAAAAGAAAATAAAAAAATATATTACTAATGATAAACTACTGGTAGATACATTTATGAGATGTGTTGAAAAGTTTGAAAAAGAAAATTAAAAAATATATTTCTAATGATAAACTACCGGTAGATACATTTATGAGATGTGTTGAAAAGTTTGAAAAAGATAATAAAAAATATTTTTCTACCGATAAACTAGATACATTGCTGAAATGTGTTGAAAAGTCTCAAAATCAAAGAAATATTTTTCTAATGATAAATTAGATACATTTAAGAAATGTGTTGAAAAGTTTGAAAAAGAAAATAAAAAAATATATTTCTAGTGATAAACATGAAATATGTCGAAAAGTTTAAAAATGAAAAAAAATATATTTCTAGTAATAAACTAGATACATTTATGAAATGTGTTGAAAAGTTTGAACAAGAAAATGAAAAGATATATTTCTATTGATAATCTACCGGTAGATACATTTATGAAATATGTTGAAAAGTTTGAACAAGAAAATGAAAAGATATATTTCTAGTGATAATCTACCGGTAGATACATTTATGAGATGTGTTGAAAAGATTGAAAAAGAAAATAAAAAAATATATTTCTAATGATAAACTACTGGTAGATACATTTATGAGATGTGTTGAAAAGTTTGAAAAAGAAAATTAAAAAATATATTTATAGTGATAATCTACCGGTAGATACATTTATGAAATATGTTGAAAAGGTTGAACAAGAAAATGAAAAGATATATTTCTAGTGATAATCTACCGGTAGATACATTTATGAGATGTGTTGAAAAGATTGAAAAAGAAAATAAAAAAATATATTTCTAATGATAAACTACTGGTAGATACATTTATGAGCTGTGTTGAAAAGTTTGGAAAAGAAAATAAAAAAATATATTACTAGTGATAATCTACTGGTAGATACATTTATGAAATATGTTGAAAAGTTTGAAAAGAAAATAAAAAAATATATTTCTAATGATAAACTAGATACATTGCTGAAATGTGTTGAAAAGTTTCAAAATCAAAGAAATATTTTTCTAATGATAAATTAGATACATTTATGAAAAGTTTGAAAAAGAAAATAAAAAAATATATTTCTAATGATAAACTACCGGTAGATACATTTATGAGATGTGTTGAAAAGTTTGAAAAAGATAATAAAAAATATATTTCTACCGATAAACTAGATACATTGCTGAAATGTGTTGAAAAGTCTCAAAATCAAAGAAATATTTTTCTAATGATAAATTAGATACATTTATGAAAAGTTTGAACAAGAAAATTTTTTTTAAGTATTTCTAATGATAAACTAGATACATTTATGAAATGTGTTGAAAAGATTGAAAAAGAAAATAAAAAAATATATTACTAATGATAAACTACTGGTAGATACATTTATGAGATGTGTTGAAAAGTTTGAAAAAGAAAATTAAAAAATATATTTCTAATGATAAACTACCGGTAGATACATTTATGAGATGTGTTGAAAAGTTTGAAAAAGATAATAAAAAATATTTTTCTACCGATAAACTAGATACATTGCTGAAATGTGTTGAAAAGTCTCAAAATCAAAGAAATATATTTCTAGTGATAAATTAGATACATTTATGAAATATGTTGACAGGTTTGAAAAAGATAATAAAAAAATATATTTCTAGTGATAAACTAGATACATTTAAGAAATGTGTTGAAAAGTTTGAAAAAGAAAATAAAAAAATATATTTCTAGTGATAAACATGAAATATGTCGAAAAGTTTAAAAATGAAAAAAAATATATTTCTAGTAATAAACTAGATACATTTATGAAATGTGTTGAAAAGTTTGAACAAGAAAATGAAAAGATATATTTCTATTGATAATCTACCGGTAGATACATTTATGATATTTGTTGAAAAGTTTGAACAAGAAAATGAAAAGATATATTTCTAGTGATAATCTACCGGTAGATACATTTATGAGATGTGTTGAAAAGATTGAAAAAGAAAATAAAAAAATATATTTCTAATGATAAACTACTGGTAGATACATTTATGAGATGTGTTGAAAAGTTTGAAAAAGAAAATTAAAAAATATATTTATAGTGATAATCTACCGGTAGATACATTTATGAAATATGTTGAAAAGGTTGAACAAGAAAATGAAAAGATATATTTCTAGTGATAATCTACCGGTAGATACATTTATGAGATGTGTTGAAAAGATTGAAAAAGAAAATAAAAAAATATATTTCTAATGATAAACTACTGGTAGATACATTTATGAGCTGTGTTGAAAAGTTTGGAAAAGAAAATAAAAAAATATATTACTAGTGATAATCTACTGGTAGATACATTTATGAAATATGTTGAAAGGTTTGAACAAGAAAATGAAAAGATATATTTCTAGTGATAATCTTCCGGTAGATACATTTATGAGATGTGTTGAAAAGATTGAAAAAGAATATAAAAAAATATATTTCTAATGATAAACTACAGGTAGATACATTTATGAAATATGTTGATAAGTTTGAAAAAAAAAATATATATATATATATTTCTAATGATAAACTACCAGTAGATACATTTATGAGATGTGTTGAAAAGTTTGAAAAAGATAATAAAAAATATTTTTCTACCGATAAACTAGATACATTGCTGAAATGTGTTGAAAAGTCTCAAAATCAAAGAAATATTTTTCTAATGATAAATTAGATACATTTATGATATGTGTTGAAAAGTTTGAAAATCAAAGAAATATATTTCTAGTGATAAATTAGATACATTTATGAAATATGTTGACAGGTTTGAAAATGAAAATAAAAAAAAAAAATTTCTAATGATAAACTAGATACATTTAAGAAATGTGTTGAAAAGTTTGAAAAAGAAAATAAAAAAATATATTTCTAGTGATAAACTAGATACATTTATGAAATGTGTTGACAGGTTTGAAAAAGAAAATCAACAAAAATATATTTCGAGTGATAAACTAGATAAATTTAAGAAATGTGTTGAAAAGTTTGAAAAAGAAAATAAAAAAATATATTTCTTGTGATAAACATGAAATATGTCGAAAAGTTTGAAAATGAAAAAAATATATTTCTAGTAATAAACTAGATACATTTATGAAATGTGTTGAAAAGTTTGAACAAGAAAATAAAAAGATATATTTCTAGTGATAATCTACTGGTAGATACATTTATGAAATGTGTTGAAAAGTTTCAAAATCAAAGAAATATTTTTCTAATGATAAATTATATACATTTATGAAATGTGTTGAAAAGTTTGAACAAGAAAATTTTATAAAAAATATTTCTAATGATAAACTAGATACATTTATGAAATGTGTTGAAATGTTTGAAAAAGAAAATCAAAAAATAAATTTCTATTGATCAACTATATACATTTATGAAATGTGTTGAAAAGTTGGAAAAAGAAAATGAAAAGATATATTTCTAGGTATAATCTACCTGTAGATAAATTCATGAGATGTGTTGAAAAGTTTGAAAAAAAAAATAAAAAAATATATTTCTAATAATAAACTGGTAGATACATTTATGAAATGTGTTGAAAAGTTTCAAAATCAAAGAAATATTTTTCTAATGATAAATTAGATACATTTATGAGATGTGTTGAAAAGTTTGAAAATCAAAGAAATATATTTCAAATGATAAACTATATACATTTATGAAATGTGTTGAAAAGTTTGAAAATGAAAAAAAATAAATTTCTAGTGATAAACTAGATACATTTATGAAATATGTTGAAAAGTTTGAACAAGAAAATAAAAATATATATTTTTAGTGATAAACTAGATACATTTATGAAATATGTTGAAAGGTTTGAAAATGAAAATTAAAAAAAAAAATTTCTAATGATAAACTAGATACATTTATGAAATGTGTTGAAAAGTTTTGAAAAGAAAAGAAAAAAAAATATATTTCTAATGATAAACTATATACATTTATGAAATGTGTTGAAAAGTTTGAAAATGAAAAAAAAGTATTTCTAGTGATAAACTAGATACATTTATGAAATATGTTGAAAAGTTTGAACAAGAAAATAAAAATATATATTTTTAGTGATAAACTAGATACCTTTATGAAATATGTTGAAAGGTTTGAAAATGAAAATGAAAAAAAAAAATTTATAATGATAAACTAGATACATTTAAGAAATGTGTTGAAAAGTTTGAAAAAGAAAATAAAAAAATATATTTCTAGTGATAAACTAGATACATTTATGAAATGTGTTGAAAGGTTTGAAAAAGAAAATAAAAAATATATTTCTAATGATAAACTAGATACATTTAAGAAATGTGTTGAAAAGTTTGAACAAGAAAATAAAAAAATATATTTCTAGTGATAAATTAGATACATTTATGAAATGTGTTGACAGGTTTGAAAAAGAAAATCAACAAAAATATATTTCGAGTGATAAACTAGATAAATTTAAGAAATGTGTTGAAAAGTTTGAAAAAGAAAATAAAAAAATATATTTCTAGTGATAAACATGAAATATGTCGAAAAGTTTGAAAATGAAAAAAATATATTTCTAGTAATAAACTAGATACATTTATGAAATGTGTTGAAAAGTTTGAACAAGAAAATAAAAAGATATATTTCTAGTGATAATCTACTGGTAGATACATTTATGAAATGTGTTGAAAAGTTTCAAAATCAAAGAAATATTTTTCTAATGATAAATTATATACATTTATGAAATGTGTTGAAAAGTTTGAACAAGAAAATTTTATAAAAAATATTTCTAATGATAAACTAGATACATTTATGAAATGTGTTGAAATGTTTGAAAAAGAAAATCAAAAAATAAATTTCTATTGATCAACTATATACATTTATGAAATGTGTTGAAAAGTTGGAAAAAGAAAATGAAAAGATATATTTCTAGGTATAATCTACCTGTAGATAAATTCATGAGATGTGTTGAAAAGTTTGAAAAAAAAAATAAAAAAATATATTTCTAATAATAAACTGGTAGATACATTTATGAAATGTGTTGAAAAGTTTCAAAATCAAAGAAATATTTTTCTAATGATAAATTAGATACATTTATGAGATGTGTTGAAAAGTTTGAAAATCAAAGAAATATATTTCAAATGATAAACTATATACATTTATGAAATGTGTTGAAAAGTTTGAAAATGAAAAAAAATAAATTTCTAGTGATAAACTAGATACATTTATGAAATATGTTGAAAAGTTTGAACAAGAAAATAAAAATATATATTTTTAGTGATAAACTAGATACATTTATGAAATATGTTGAAAGGTTTGAAAATGAAAATTAAAAAAAAAAATTTCTAATGATAAACTAGATACATTTATGAAATGTGTTGAAAAGTTTTGAAAAGAAAAGAAAAAAAAATATATTTCTAATGATAAACTATATACATTTATGAAATGTGTTGAAAAGTTTGAAAATGAAAAAAAAGTATTTCTAGTGATAAACTAGATACATTTATGAAATATGTTGAAAAGTTTGAACAAGAAAATAAAAATATATATTTTTAGTGATAAACTAGATACCTTTATGAAATATGTTGAAAGGTTTGAAAATGAAAATGAAAAAAAAAAATTTATAATGATAAACTAGATACATTTAAGAAATGTGTTGAAAAGTTTGAAAAAGAAAATAAAAAAATATATTTCTAGTGATAAACTAGATACATTTATGAAATGTGTTGAAAGGTTTGAAAAAGAAAATAAAAAATATATTTCTAATGATAAACTAGATACATTTAAGAAATGTGTTGAAAAGTTTGAACAAGAAAATAAAAAAATATATTTCTAGTGATAAATTAGATACATTTATGAAATGTGTTGACAGGTTTGAAAAAGAAAATCAACAAAAATATATTTCGAGTGATAAACTAGATAAATTTAAGAAATGTGTTGAAAAGTTTGAAAAAGAAAATAAAAAAATATATTTCTAGTGATAAACATGAAATATGTCGAAAAGTTTGAAAATGAAAAAAATATATTTCTAGTAATAAACTAGATACATTTATGAAATGTGTTGAAAAGTTTGAACAAGAAAATAAAAAGATATATTTCTAGTGATAATCTACTGGTAGATACATTTATGAAATGTGTTGAAAAGTTTCAAAATCAAAGAAATATTTTTCTAATGATAAATTATATACATTTATGAAATGTGTTGAAAAGTTTGAAGAAGAAAATTTTATAAAAAATATTTCTAATGATAAACTAGATACATTTATGAAATGTGTTGAAATGTTTGAAAAAAAAATCAAAAAATAAATTTCTATTGATCAACTATATACACTTATGAAATGTGTTGAAAAGTTTGGAAAAGAAAATCAAAAAATATATTTCTAGTGATAAACTATATACATTTATGAAATGTGTTGAAAAGTTTGAAAAAGAAAATGAAAAGATATATTTCTAGTGATAAACTAGATACATTTAAGAAATGTGTTGAAAAGTTTGAACAAGGAAATCATCAAATATATTTCTAGTGATAAATTAGATACATTTATGAAATATGTTGACAGGTTTGAAAAAGAAAATAAAAAAATATATTTCTAGTGATAAACTAGATACATTTATGAAATGTGTTGAAAAGTTTGGAAAAGAAAATCAAAAAATATATTTCTAGTGATGAATTAGGTAGATACATTTATGAAATGTGTTGAAAAGTTTGAAAAAGAAAATCAAAAAATATATTTCTAGTGATAAATTAGATACATTTATGAAATGTGTTGAAAAGTTTGAACAAGAAAATCAAAAAATATATTTCTAGTGATAAACTAGATACATTTATGAAATGTGTTGACAAGTTTGAAAAAAAAATATATATATATATTTCTAATGATAAACTAGATACATTTATGAAATGTGTTGAAAAGTTTGAACAAGAAAATCAAAAAATATATTTCTAGTGATAAACTAGATACATTTATGAAATGTGTTGACAAGTTTGAAAAAAAAAAATATATATATATTTCTAATGATAAACTAGATACATTTATGAAATGTGTTGAAAAGTTTGAAAAAAAAAATAAAAAAATATATTTCTAATAATAAACTACTGGTAGATACATTTATGAAATGTGTTGAAAAGTTTCAAAATCAAAGTAATATTTTTCTAATGATAAACTAGATACATTTATGAAATGTGTTGAAAGGTTTGAAAAAGAAAATAAAAAAATATATTTCTAATGATAAACTAGATACATTTAAGAAATGTGTTGAAAAGTTCGAACAAGAAAATCAAAAAATATATTTCTAGTGATAAACTAGATACATTTATGAAATGTGTTGAAAGGTTTGAATAAGAAAATAAAAAAATATATTTCTAATGATAAACTAGATACATTTAAGAAATGTGTTGAAAAGTTTGAACAAGGAAATCATCAAATATATTTCTAGTGATAAATTAGATACATTTATGAAATATGTTGACAGGTTTGAAAAAGAAAATAAAAAAATATATTTCTAGTGATAAACTAGATACATTTAAGAAATGTGTTTAAAAGTTTGAAAAAGAAAATTAAAAAATATATTTCTAGTGATAAACATGAAATATGTCGAAAAGTTTGAATATGAAAAAAATATATTTCTAGTAATAAACTAGATACATTTATGAAATGTGTTGAAAAGTTTGAACAAGAAAATGAAAAGATATATTTCTAGTGATAATCTTCTGGTAGATACATTTATGAAATGTGTTGAAAAGTTTGGAAAAGAAAATCAAAAAATATATTTCTAGTGATGAATTAGGTAGATACATTTATGAAATGTGTTGAAAAGTTTGCAAAAGAAAATCAAAAAATATATTTCTAGTGATAAATTAGATACATTTATGAAATGTGTTGAAAAGTTTGAACAAGAAAATCAAAAAATATATTTCTAGTGATAAACTAGATACATTTATGAAGTGTGTTGACAAGTTTGAAAAAAAAAATATATATATATTTCTAATGATAAACTAGATACATTTATGAAATGTGTTGAAAAGTTTGAAAAAAAAAATAAAAAAATATATTTCTAATAATAAACTACTGGTAGATACATTTATGAAATGTGTTGAAAAGTTTCAAAATCAAAGTAATATTTTTCTAATGATAAACTAGATACATTTATGAAATGTGTTGAAAGGTTTGAACAAGAAAATTTTATAAAAAATATTTCTAATGATAAACTAGATACATTTATGAAATGTGTTGAAAAGTTTGGAAAAGAAAATCAAAAAATATATTTCTAGTGATAAACTATATACATTTATGAAATGTGTTGAAAAGTTTGAAAAAGAAAATGAAAAGATATATTTCTAATGATAAACTAGATACATTTAAGAAATGTGTTGAAAAGTTTGAACAAGGAAATCATCAAATATATTTCTAGTGATAAATTAGATACATTTATGAAATATGTTGACAGGTTTGAAAAAGAAAATAAAAAAATATATTTCTAGTGATAAACTAGATACATTTATGAAATGTGTTGAAAAGTTTGGAAAAGAAAATCAAAAAATATATTTCTAGTGATGAATTAGGTAGATACATTTATGAAATGTGTTGAAAAGTTTGAAAAAGAAAATCAAAAAATATATTTCTAGTGATAAATTAGATACATTTATGAAATGTGTTGAAAAGTTTGAACAAGAAAATCAAAAAATATATTTCTAGTGATAAACTAGATACATTTATGAAATGTGTTGACAAGTTTGAAAAAAAAATATATATATATATTTCTAATGATAAACTAGATACATTTATGAAATGTGTTGAAAAGTTTGAACAAGAAAATCAAAAAATATATTTCTAGTGATAAACTAGATACATTTATGAAATGTGTTGACAAGTTTGAAAAAAAAATATATATATATATTTCTAATGATAAACTAGATACATTTATGAAATGTGTTGAAAAGTTTGAACAAGAAAATCAAAAAATATATTTCTAGTGATAAACTAGATACATTTATGAAATGTGTTGACAAGTTTGAAAAAAAAAATATATATATATTTCTAATGATAAACCAGATACATTTATGAAATGTGTTGAAAAGTTTGAAAAAAAAAATAAAAAAATATATTTCTAATAATAAACTACTGGTAGATACATTTATGAAATGTGTTGAAAAGTTTCAAAATCAAAGTAATATTTTTCTAATGATAAACTAGATACATTTATGAAATGTGTTGAAAGGTTTGAAAAAGAAAAAAAAAAAATATATTTCTAATGATAAACTAGATACATTTAAGAAATGTGTTGAAAAGTTCGAACAAGAAAATCAAAAAATATATTTCTAGTGATAAACTAGATACATTTATGAAATGTGTTGAAAGGTTTGAATAAGAAAATTAAAAAATATATTTCTAATGATAAACTAGATACATTTAAGAAATGTGTTGAAAAGTTTGAACAAGGAAATCATCAAATATATTTCTAGTGATAAATTAGATACATTTATGAAATATGTTGACAGGTTTGAAAAAGAAAATAAAAAAATATATTTCTAGTGATAAACTAGATACATTTATGAAATGTGTTGAAAAGTTTGGAAAAGAAAATCAAAAAATATATTTCTAGTGATGAATTAGGTAGATACATTTATGAAATGTGTTGAAAAGTTTGAAAAAGAAAATCAAAAAATATATTTCTAGTGATAAATTAGATACATTTATGAAATGTGTTGAAAAGTTTGAACAAGAAAATCAAAAAATATATTTCTAGTGATAAACTAGATACATTTATGAAATGTGTTGACAAGTTTGAAAAAAAAATATATATATATATTTCTAATGATAAACTAGATACATTTATGAAATGTGTTGAAAAGTTTGAACAAGAAAATCAAAAAATATATTTCTAGTGATAAACTAGATACATTTATGAAATGTGTTGACAAGTTTGAAAAAAAAATATATATATATATTTCTAATGATAAACTAGATACATTTATGAAATGTGTTGAAAAGTTTGAACAAGAAAATCAAAAAATATATTTCTAGTGATAAACTAGATACATTTATGAAATGTGTTGACAAGTTTGAAAAAAAAAATATATATATATTTCTAGTGATAAACTAGATACATTTAAGAAATGTGTTGAAAAGTTTGAAAAAAAAAATAAAAAAATATATTTCTAATAATAAACTACTGGTAGATACATTTATGAAATGTGTTGAAAAGTTTCAAAATCAAAGTAATATTTTTCTAATGATAAACTAGATACATTTATGAAATGTGTTGAAAGGTTTGAAAAAGAAAATAAAAAAATATATTTCTAATGATAAACTAGATACATTTAAGAAATGTGTTGAAAAGTTCGAACAAGAAAATCAAAAAATATATTTCTAGTGATAAACTAGATACATTTATGAAATGTGTTGAAAGGTTTGAATAAGAAAATAAAAAAATATATTTCTAATGATAAACTAGATACATTTAAGAAATGTGTTGAAAAGTTTGAACAAGGAAATCATCAAATATATTTCTAGTGATAAATTAGATACATTTATGAAATATGTTGACAGGTTTGAAAAAGAAAATAAAAAAATATATTTCTAGTGATAAACTAGATACATTTATGAAATGTGTTGAAAAGTTTGGAAAAGAAAATCAAAAAATATATTTCTAGTGATGAATTAGGTAGATACATTTATGAAATGTGTTGAAAAGTTTGAAAAAGAAAATCAAAAAATATATTTCTAGTGATAAATTAGATACATTTATGAAATGTGTTGAAAAGTTTGAACAAGAAAATCAAAAAATATATTTCTAGTGATAAACTAGATACATTTATGAAATGTGTTGACAAGTTTGAAAAAAAAAATATATATATATTTCTAATGATAAACTAGATACATTTATGAAATGTGTTGAAAAGTTTGAACAAGAAAATCAAAAAATATATTTCTAGTGATAAACTAGATACATTTATGAAATGTGTTGACAAGTTTGAAAAAAAAAAAAATATATATTTCTAATGATAAACTAGATACATTTATGAAATGTGTTGAAAAGTTTGAAAAAAAAAATAAAAAAATATATTTCTAATAATAAACTACTGGTAGATACATTTATGAAATGTGTTGAAAAGTTTCAAAATCAAAGTAATATTTTTCTAATGATAAACTAGATACATTTATGAAATGTGTTGAAAGGTTTGAAAAAGAAAATAAAAAAATATATTTCTAATGATAAACTAGATACATTTAAGAAATGTGTTGAAAAGTTCGAACAAGAAAATCAAAAAATATATTTCTAGTGATAAACTAGATACATTTATGAAATGTGTTGAAAGGTTTGAATAAGAAAATAAAAAAATATATTTCTAATGATAAACTAGATACATTTAAGAAATGTGTTGAAAAGTTTGAACAAGGAAATCATCAAATATATTTCTAGTGATAAATTAGATACATTTATGAAATATGTTGACAGGTTTGAAAAAGAAAATAAAAAAATATATTTCTAGTGATAAACTAGATACATTTAAGAAATGTGTTTAAAAGTTTGAAAAAGAAAATTAAAAAATATATTTCTAGTGATAAACATGAAATATGTCGAAAAGTTTGAATATGAAAAAAATATATTTCTAGTAATAAACTAGATACATTTATGAAATGTGTTGAAAAGTTTGAACAAGAAAATGAAAAGATATATTTCTAGTGATAATCTTCTGGTAGATACATTTATGAAATGTGTTGAAAAGTTTGGAAAAGAAAATCAAAAAATATATTTCTAGTGATGAATTAGGTAGATACATTTATGAAATGTGTTGAAAAGTTTGCAAAAGAAAATCAAAAAATATATTTCTAGTGATAAATTAGATACATTTATGAAATGTGTTGAAAAGTTTGAACAAGAAAATCAAAAAATATATTTCTAGTGATAAACTAGATACATTTATGAAGTGTGTTGACAAGTTTGAAAAAAAAAATATATATATATTTCTAATGATAAACTAGATACATTTATGAAATGTGTTGAAAAGTTTGAAAAAAAAAATAAAAAAATATATTTCTAATAATAAACTACTGGTAGATACATTTATGAAATGTGTTGAAAAGTTTCAAAATCAAAGTAATATTTTTCTAATGATAAACTAGATACATTTATGAAATGTGTTGAAAAGTTTGGAAAAGAAAATCAAAAAATATATTTCTAGTGATGAATTAGGTAGATACATTTATGAAATGTGTTGAAAAGTTTGAAAAAGAAAATCAAAAAATATATTTCTAGTGATAAATTAGATACATTTATGAAATGTGTTGAAAAGTTTGAACAAGAAAATCAAAAAATATATTTCTAGTGATAAACTAGATACATTTATGAAATGTGTTGACAAGTTTGAAAAAAAAATATATATATATATTTCTAATGATAAACTAGATACATTTATGAAATGTGTTGAAAAGTTTGAACAAGAAAATCAAAAAATATATTTCTAGTGATAAACTAGATACATTTATGAAATGTGTTGACAAGTTTGAAAAAAAAATATATATATATATTTCTAATGATAAACTAGATACATTTATGAAATGTGTTGAAAAGTTTGAACAAGAAAATCAAAAAATATATTTCTAGTGATAAACTAGATACATTTATGAAATGTGTTGACAAGTTTGAAAAAAAAAATATATATATATTTCTAATGATAAACCAGATACATTTATGAAATGTGTTGAAAAGTTTGAAAAAAAAAATAAAAAAATATATTTCTAATAATAAACTACTGGTAGATACATTTATGAAATGTGTTGAAAAGTTTCAAAATCAAAGTAATATTTTTCTAATGATAAACTAGATACATTTATGAAATGTGTTGAAAGGTTTGAAAAAGAAAATAAAAAAATATATTTCTAATGATAAACTAGATACATTTAAGAAATGTGTTGAAAAGTTCGAACAAGAAAATCAAAAAATATATTTCTAGTGATAAACTAGATACATTTATGAAATGTGTTGAAAGGTTTGAATAAGAAAATTAAAAAATATATTTCTAATGATAAACTAGATACATTTAAGAAATGTGTTGAAAAGTTTGAACAAGGAAATCATCAAATATATTTCTAGTGATAAATTAGATACATTTATGAAATATGTTGACAGGTTTGAAAAAGAAAATAAAAAAATATATTTCTAGTGATAAACTAGATACATTTATGAAATGTGTTGAAAAGTTTGGAAAAGAAAATCAAAAAATATATTTCTAGTGATGAATTAGGTAGATACATTTATGAAATGTGTTGAAAAGTTTGAAAAAGAAAATCAAAAAATATATTTCTAGTGATAAATTAGATACATTTATGAAATGTGTTGAAAAGTTTGAACAAGAAAATCAAAAAATATATTTCTAGTGATAAACTAGATACATTTATGAAATGTGTTGACAAGTTTGAAAAAAAAATATATATATATATTTCTAATGATAAACTAGATACATTTATGAAATGTGTTGAAAAGTTTGAACAAGAAAATCAAAAAATATATTTCTAGTGATAAACTAGATACATTTATGAAATGTGTTGACAAGTTTGAAAAAAAAATATATATATATATTTCTAATGATAAACTAGATACATTTATGAAATGTGTTGAAAAGTTTGAACAAGAAAATCAAAAAATATATTTCTAGTGATAAACTAGATACATTTATGAAATGTGTTGACAAGTTTGAAAAAAAAAATATATATATATTTCTAATGATAAACTAGATACATTTATGAAATGTGTTGAAAAGTTTGAAAAAAAAAGTAAAAAAATATATTTCTAATAATAAACTACTGGTAGATACATTTATGAAATGTGTTGAAAAGTTTCAAAATCAAAGTAATATTTTTCTAATGATAAACTAGATACATTTATGAAATGTGTTGAAAGGTTTGAAAAAGAAAATAAAAAAATATATTTCTAATGATAAACTAGATACATTTAAGAAATGTGTTGAAAAGTTCGAACAAGAAAATCAAAAAATATATTTCTAGTGATAAACTAGATACATTTATGAAATGTGTTGAAAGGTTTGAATAAGAAAATAAAAAAATATATTTCTAATGATAAACTAGATACATTTAAGAAATGTGTTGAAAAGTTTGAACAAGGAAATCATCAAATATATTTCTAGTGATAAATTAGATACATTTATGAAATATGTTGACAGGTTTGAAAAAGAAAATAAAAAAATATATTTCTAGTGATAAACTAGATACATTTATGAAATGTGTTGAAAAGTTTGGAAAAGAAAATCAAAAAATATATTTCTAGTGATAAACTAGATACATTTATGAAATGTGTTGACAAGTTTGAAAAAAAAATATATATATATATTTCTAATGATAAACTAGATACATTTATGAAATGTGTTGAAAAGTTTGAACAAGAAAATCAAAAAATATATTTCTAGTGATAAACTAGATACATTTATGAAATGTGTTGACAAGTTTGAAAAAAAAATATATATATATATTTCTAATGATAAACTAGATACATTTATGAAATGTGTTGAAAAGTTTGAACAAGAAAATCAAAAAATATATTTCTAGTGATAAACTAGATACATTTATGAAATGTGTTGACAAGTTTGAAAAAAAAATATATATATATATTTCTAATGATAAACTAGATACATTTATGAAATGTGTTGAAAAGTTTGAACAAGAAAATCAAAAAATATATTTCTAGTGATAAACTAGATACATTTATGAAATGTGTTGACAAGTTTGAAAAAAAAATATATATATATATTTCTAATGATAAACTAGATACATTTATGAAATGTGTTGAAAAGTTTGAACAAGAAAATCAAAAAATATATTTCTAGTGATAAACTAGATACATTTATGAAATGTGTTGACAAGTTTGAAAAAAAAAATATATATATATTTCTAATGATAAACCAGATACATTTATGAAATGTGTTGAAAAGTTTGAAAAAAAAAATAAAAAAATATATTTCTAATAATAAACTAGATACATTTAAGAAATGTGTTGAAAAGTTTCAAAATCAAAGTAATATTTTTCTAATGATAAACTAGATACATTTATGAAATGTGTTGAAAGGTTTGAAAAAGAAAATAAAAAAATATATTTCTAATGATAAACTAGATACATTTAAGAAATGTGTTGAAAAGTTCGAACAAGAAAATCAAAAAATATATTTCTAGTGATAAACTAGATACATTTATGAAATGTGTTGAAAGGTTTGAATAAGAAAATTAAAAAATATATTTCTAATGATAAACTAGATACATTTAAGAAATGTGTTGAAAAGTTTGAACAAGGAAATCATCAAATATATTTCTAGTGATAAATTAGATACATTTATGAAATATGTTGACAGGTTTGAAAAAGAAAATAAAAAAATATATTTCTAGTGATAAACTAGATACATTTATGAAATGTGTTGAAAAGTTTGGAAAAGAAAATCAAAAAATATATTTCTAGTGATGAATTAGGTAGATACATTTATGAAATGTGTTGAAAAGTTTGAAAAAGAAAATCAAAAAATATATTTCTAGTGATAAATTAGATACATTTATGAAATGTGTTGAAAAGTTTGAACAAGAAAATCAAAAAATATATTTCTAGTGATAAACTAGATACATTTATGAAATGTGTTGAAAAGTTTGAAAAAGAAAATCAAAAAATATATTTCTAGTGATAAATTAGATACATTTATGAAATGTGTTGAAAAGTTTGAACAAGAAAATCAAAAAATATATTTCTAGTGATAAACTAGATACATTTATGAAATGTGTTGACAAGTTTGAAAAAAAAATATATATATATATTTCTAATGATAAACTAGATACATTTATGAAATGTGTTGAAAAGTTTGAACAAGAAAATCAAAAAATATATTTCTAGTGATAAACTAGATACATTTATGAAATGTGTTGACAAGTTTGAAAAAAAAAATATATATATATTTCTAATGATAAACTAGATACATTTATGAAATGTGTTGAAAAGTTTGAAAAAAAAAATAAAAAAATATATTTCTAATAATAAACTACTGGTAGATACATTTATGAAATGTGTTGAAAAGTTTCAAAATCAAAGTAATATTTTTCTAATGATAAACTAGATACATTTATGAAATGTGTTGAAAGGTTTGAAAAAGAAAATAAAAAAATATATTTCTAATGATAAACTAGATACATTTAAGAAATGTGTTGAAAAGTTCGAACAAGAAAATCAAAAAATATATTTCTAGTGATAAACTAGATACATTTATGAAATGTGTTGAAAGGTTTGAATAAGAAAATAAAAAAATATATTTCTAATGATAAACTAGATACATTTAAGAAATGTGTTGAAAAGTTTGAACAAGGAAATCATCAAATATATTTCTAGTGATAAATTAGATACATTTATGAAATATGTTGACAGGTTTGAAAAAGAAAATAAAAAAATATATTTCTAGTGATAAACTAGATACATTTATGAAATGTGTTGAAAAGTTTGGAAAAGAAAATCAAAAAATATATTTCTAGTGATGAATTAGGTAGATACATTTATGAAATGTGTTGAAAAGTTTGAAAAAGAAAATCAAAAAATATATTTCTAGTGATAAATTAGATACATTTATGAAATGTGTTGAAAAGTTTGAACAAGAAAATCAAAAAATATATTTCTAGTGATAAACTAGATACATTTATGAAATGTGTTGACAAGTTTGAAAAAAAAAAATATATATATATTTCTAATGATAAACTAGATACATTTATGAAATGTGTTGAAAAGTTTGAACAAGAAAATCAAAAAATATATTTCTAGTGATAAACTAGATACATTTATGAAATGTGTTGACAAGTTTGAAAAAAAAAAAAATATATATTTCTAATGATAAACTAGATACATTTATGAAATGTGTTGAAAAGTTTGAAAAAAAAAATAAAAAAATATATTTCTAATAATAAACTACTGGTAGATACATTTATGAAATGTGTTGAAAAGTTTCAAAATCAAAGTAATATTTTTCTAATGATAAACTAGATACATTTATGAAATGTGTTGAAAGGTTTGAAAAAGAAAATAAAAAAATATATTTCTAATGATAAACTAGATACATTTAAGAAATGTGTTGAAAAGTTCGAACAAGAAAATCAAAAAATATATTTCTAGTGATAAACTAGATACATTTATGAAATGTGTTGAAAGGTTTGAATAAGAAAATAAAAAAATATATTTCTAATGATAAACTAGATACATTTAAGAAATGTGTTGAAAAGTTTAAACAAGGAAATCATCAAATATATTTCTAGTGATAAATTAGATACATTTATGAAATATGTTGACAGGTTTGAAAAAGAAAATAAAAAAATATATTTCTAGTGATAAACTAGATACATTTAAGAAATGTGTTTAAAAGTTTGAAAAAGAAAATTAAAAAATATATTTCTAGTGATAAACATGAAATATGTCGAAAAGTTTGAATATGAAAAAAATATATTTCTAGTAATAAACTAGATACATTTATGAAATGTGTTGAAAAGTTTGAACAAGAAAATGAAAAGATATATTTCTAGTGATAATCTTCTGGTAGATACATTTATGAAATGTGTTGAAAAGTTTGGAAAAGAAAATTAAAAAATATATTTCTAGTGATGAATTAGGTAGATACATTTATGAAATGTGTTGAAAAGTTTGCAAAAGAAAATCAAAAAATATATTTCTAGTGATAAATTAGATACATTTATGAAATGTGTTGAAAAGTTTGAACAAGAAAATCAAAAAATATATTTCTAGTGATAAACTAGATACATTTATGAAATGTGTTGACAAGTTTGAAAAAAAAAATATATATATATTTCTAATGATAAACTAGATACATTTATGAAATGTGTTGAAAAGTTTGAAACAAAAAATAAAAAAATATATTTCTAATAATAAACTACTGGTAGATACATTTATGAAATGTGTTGAAAAGTTTCAAAATCAAAGTAATATTTTTCTAATGATAAACTAGATACATTTATGAAATGTGTTGAAAAGTTTGAACAAGGAAATCATCAAATATATTTCTAGTGATAAATTAGATACATTTATGAAATATGTTGACAGGTTTGAAAAAGAAAATAAAAAAATATATTTCTAGTGATAAACTAGATACATTTAAGAAATGTGTTTAAAAGTTTGAAAAAGAAAATTAAAAAATATATTTCTAGTGATAAACATGAAATATGTCGAAAAGTTTGAATATGAAAAAAATATATTTCTAGTAATAAACTAGATACATTTATGAAATGTGTTGAAAGGTTTGAATAAGAAAATAAAAAAATATATTTCTAATGATAAACTAGATACATTTAAGAAATGTGTTGAAAAGTTTGAACAAGGAAATCATCAAATATATTTCTAGTGATAAATTAGATACATTTATGAAATATGTTGACAGGTTTGAAAAAGAAAATAAAAAAATATATTTCTAGTGATAAACTAGATACATTTAAGAAATGTGTTTAAAAGTTTGAAAAAGAAAATTAAAAAATATATTTCTAGTGATAAACATGAAATATGTCGAAAAGTTTGAATATGAAAAAAATATATTTCTAGTAATAAACTAGATACATTTATGAAATGTGTTGAAAAGTTTGAACAAGAAAATGAAAAGATATATTTCTAGTGATAATCTTCTGGTAGATACATTTATGAAATGTGTTGAAAAGTTTGAACAAGAAAATCAAAAAATATATTTCTAGTGATAAATTAGATACATTTATGAAATGTGTTGAAAAGTTTGAACAAGAAAATCAAAAAATATATTTCTAGTGATAAACTAGATACATTTATGAAATGTGTTGACAAGTTTGAAAAAAAAAATATATATATATTTCTAATGATAAACTAGATACATTTATGAAATGTGTTGAAAAGTTTGAACAAGAAAATCAAAAAATATATTTCTAGTGATAAACTAGATACATTTATGAAATGTGTTGACAAGTTTGAAAAAAAAATAATATATATTTCTAATGATAAACTAGATACATTTATGAAATGTGTTGAAAAGTTTGAAAATAAAAATGAAAAAAAATATATTTCTAATAATAAACTACTGGTAGATACATTTATGAAATGTGTTGAAAAGTTTCAAAATCAAAGTAATATTTTTCTAATGATAAACTAGATACATTTATGAAATGTGTTGAAAGGTTTGAAAAAGAAAATAAAAAAATATATTTCTAATGATAAACTAGATACATTTAAGAAATGTGTTGAAAAGTTCGAACAAGAAAATCAAAAAATATATTTATAGTAATAAACTAGATACATTTATGAAATGTGTTGAAAGGTTTGAATAAGAAAATAAAAAAATATATTTCTAATGATAAACTAGATACATTTAAGAAATGTGTTGAAAAGTTTGAACAAGGAAATCATCAAATATATTTCTAGTGATAAATTAGATACATTTATGAAATATGTTGACAGGTTTGAAAAAGAAAATAAAAAAATATATTTCTAGTGATAAACTAGATACATTTAAGAAATGTGTTTAAAAGTTTCAAAAAGAAAATTAAAAAATATATTTCTAGTGATAAACATGAAATATGTCGAAAAGTTTGAATATGAAAAAAATATATTTCTAGTAATAAACTAGATACATTTATGAAATGTGTTGAAAAGTTTGAACAAGAAAATGAAAAGATATATTTCTAGTGATAATCTTCTGGTAGATACATTTATGAAATGTGTTGAAAAGTTTGGAAAAGAAAATCAAAAAATATATTTCTAGTGATGAATTAGGTAGATACATTTATGAAATGTGTTGAAAAGTTTGAAAAAGAAAATCAAAACATATATTTCTAGTGATAAATTAGATACATTTATGAAATGTGTTGAAAAGTTTGAACAAGAAAATCAAAAAATATATTTCTAGTGATAAACTAGATACATTTATGAAATGTGTTGACAAGTTTGAAAAAAAAAAATATATATATATTTCTAATGATAAACTAGATACATTTATGAAATGTGTTGAAAAGTTTGAACAAGAAAATCAAAAAATATATTTCTAGTGATAAACTAGATACATTTATGAAATGTGTTGACAAGTTTGAACAAGAAAATGAAAAGATATATTTCTAGTGATAATCTTCTGGTAGATACATTTATGAAATGTGTTGAAAAGTTTGGAAAAGAAAATTAAAAAATATATTTCTAGTGATGAATTAGGTAGATACATTTATGAAATGTGTTGAAAAGTTTGCAAAAGAAAATCAAAAAATATATTTCTAGTGATAAATTAGATACATTTATGAAATGTGTTGAAAAGTTTGAACAAGAAAATCAAAAAATATATTTCTAGTGATAAACTAGATACATTTATGAAATGTGTTGACAAGTTTGAAAAAAAAAATATATATATATTTCTAATGATAAACTAGATACATTTATGAAATGTGTTGAAAAGTTTGAAAAAAAAAATAAAAAAATATATTTCTAATAATAAACTACTGGTAGATACATTTATGAAATGTGTTGAAAAGTTTCAAAATCAAAGTAATATTTTTCTAATGATAAACTAGATACATTTATGAAATGTGTTGAAAAGTTTGAACAAGGAAATCATCAAATATATTTCTAGTGATAAATTAGATACATTTATGAAATATGTTGACAGGTTTGAAAAAGAAAATAAAAAAATATATTTCTAGTGATAAACTAGATACATTTAAGAAATGTGTTTAAAAGTTTGAAAAAGAAAATTAAAAAATATATTTCTAGTGATAAACATGAAATATGTCGAAAAGTTTGAATATGAAAAAAATATATTTCTAGTAATAAACTAGATACATTTATGAAATGTGTTGAAAGGTTTGAATAAGAAAATAAAAAAATATATTTCTAATGATAAACTAGATACATTTAAGAAATGTGTTGAAAAGTTTGAACAAGGAAATCATCAAATATATTTCTAGTGATAAATTAGATACATTTATGAAATATGTTGACAGGTTTGAAAAAGAAAATAAAAAAATATATTTCTAGTGATAAACTAGATACATTTAAGAAATGTGTTTAAAAGTTTGAAAAAGAAAATTAAAAAATATATTTCTAGTGATAAACATGAAATATGTCGAAAAGTTTGAATATGAAAAAAATATATTTCTAGTAATAAACTAGATACATTTATGAAATGTGTTGAAAAGTTTGAACAAGAAAATGAAAAGATATATTTCTAGTGATAATCTTCTGGTAGATACATTTATGAAATGTGTTGAAAAGTTTGAACAAGAAAATCAAAAAATATATTTCTAGTGATAAATTAGATACATTTATGAAATGTGTTGAAAAGTTTGAACAAGAAAATCAAAAAATATATTTCTAGTGATAAACTAGATACATTTATGAAATGTGTTGACAAGTTTGAAAAAAAAAATATATATATATTTCTAATGATAAACTAGATACATTTATGAAATGTGTTGAAAAGTTTGAACAAGAAAATCAAAAAATATATTTCTAGTGATAAACTAGATACATTTATGAAATGTGTTGACAAGTTTGAAAAAAAAATAATATATATTTCTAATGATAAACTAGATACATTTATGAAATGTGTTGAAAAGTTTGAAAATAAAAATGAAAAAAAATATATTTCTAATAATAAACTACTGGTAGATACATTTATGAAATGTGTTGAAAAGTTTCAAAATCAAAGTAATATTTTTCTAATGATAAACTAGATACATTTATGAAATGTGTTGAAAGGTTTGAAAAAGAAAATAAAAAAATATATTTCTAATGATAAACTAGATACATTTAAGAAATGTGTTGAAAAGTTCGAACAAGAAAATCAAAAAATATATTTATAGTAATAAACTAGATACATTTATGAAATGTGTTGAAAGGTTTGAATAAGAAAATAAAAAAATATATTTCTAATGATAAACTAGATACATTTAAGAAATGTGTTGAAAAGTTTGAACAAGGAAATCATCAAATATATTTCTAGTGATAAATTAGATACATTTATGAAATATGTTGACAGGTTTGAAAAAGAAAATAAAAAAATATATTTCTAGTGATAAACTAGATACATTTAAGAAATGTGTTTAAAAGTTTCAAAAAGAAAATTAAAAAATATATTTCTAGTGATAAACATGAAATATGTCGAAAAGTTTGAATATGAAAAAAATATATTTCTAGTAATAAACTAGATACATTTATGAAATGTGTTGAAAAGTTTGAACAAGAAAATGAAAAGATATATTTCTAGTGATAATCTTCTGGTAGATACATTTATGAAATGTGTTGAAAAGTTTGGAAAAGAAAATCAAAAAATATATTTCTAGTGATGAATTAGGTAGATACATTTATGAAATGTGTTGAAAAGTTTGAAAAAGAAAATCAAAAAATATATTTCTAGTGATAAATTAGATACATTTATGAAATGTGTTGAAAAGTTTGAACAAGAAAATCAAAAAATATATTTCTAGTGATAAACTAGATACATTTATGAAATGTGTTGACAAGTTTGAAAAAAAAAAATATATATATATTTCTAATGATAAACTAGATACATTTATGAAATGTGTTGAAAAGTTTGAACAAGAAAATCAAAAAATATATTTCTAGTGATAAACTAGATACATTTATGAAATGTGTTGACAAGTTTGAAAAAAAAAATATATATATTTCTAATGATAAACTAGATACATTTATGAAATGTGTTGAAAAGTTTGAAAAAAAAAATAAAAAAATATATTTCTAATAATAAACTACTGGTAGATACATTTATGAAATGTGTTGAAAGGTTTGAAAAAGAAAATAAAAAAATATATTTCTAATGATAAACTAGATACATTTAAGAAATGTGTTGAAAAGTTCGAACAAGAAAATCAAAAAATATATTTCTAGTGATAAACTAGATACATTTATGAAATGTGTTGAAAGGTTTGAATAAGAAAATAAAAAAATATATTTCTAATGATAAACTAGATACATTTAAGAAATGTGTTGAAAAGTTTGAACAAGGAAATCATCAAATATATTTCTAGTGATAAATTAGATACATTTATGAAATATGTTGACAGGTTTGAAAAAGAAAATAAAAAAATATATTTCTAGTGATAAACTAGATACATTTAAGAAATGTGTTTAAAAGTTTGAAAAAGAAAATTAAAAAATATATTTCTAGTGATAAACATGAAATATGTCGAAAAGTTTGAATATGAAAAAAATATATTTCTAGTAATAAACTAGATACATTTATGAAATGTGTTGAAAAGTTTGAACAAGAAAATGAAAAGATATATTTCTAGTGATAATCTTCTGGTAGATACATTTATGAAATGTGTTGAAAAGTTTGGAAAAGGAAATCAAAAAATATATTTCTAGTGATAAACTAGATACATTTATGAAATGTGTTGAAAAGTTTGAAAAAGAAAATCAAAAAATATATTTCTAGTGATAAATTAGATACATTTATGAAATGTGTTGAAAAGTTTGAACAAGAAAATCAAAAAATATATTTCTAGTGATAAACTAGATACATTTATGAAATGTGTTGACAAGTTTGAAAAAAAAAATATATATATATTTCTAATGATAAACTAGATACATTTATGAAATGTGTTGAAAAGTTTGAAAAAAAAAATAAAAAAATATATTTCTAATAATAAACTACTGGTAGATACATTTATGAAATGTGTTGAAAAGTTTCAAAATCAAAGTAATATTTTTCTAATAATAAACTAGATACATTTATGAAATGTGTTGAAAGGTTTGAAAAAGAAAATAAAAAAATATATTTCTAATGATAAACTAGATACATTTAAGAAATGTGTTGAAAAGTTCGAACAAGAAAATCAAAAAATATATTTCTAGTGATAAACTAGATACATTTATGAAATGTGTTGAAAGGTTTGAATAAGAAAATAAAAAAATATATTTCTAATGATAAACTAGATACATTTAAGAAATGTGTTGAAAAGTTTGAACAAGGAAATCATCAAATATATTTCTAGTGATAAATTAGATACATTTATGAAATATGTTGACAGGTTTGAAAAAGAAAATAAAAAAATATATTTCTAGTGATAAACTAGATACATTTAAGAAATGTGTTTAAAAGTTTGAAAAAGAAAATTAAAAAATATATTTCTAGTGATAAACATGAAATATGTCGAAAAGTTTGAATATGAAAAAAATATATTTCTAGTAATAAACTAGATACATTTAGGAAATGTGTTGACAAGTTTGAAAAAAAAATATATATATATATTTCTAATGATAAACTAGATACATTTATGAAATGTGTTGAAAAGTTTGAACAAGAAAATGAAAAGATATATTTCTAGTGATAATCTTCTGGTAGATACATTTATGAAATGTGTTGAAAAGTTTGGAAAAGGAAATCAAAAAATATATTTCTAGTGATAAACTAGATACATTTATGAAATGTGTTGAAAAGTTTGAAAAAGAAAATCAAAAAATATATTTCTAGTGATAAATTAGATACATTTATGAAATGTGTTGAAAAGTTTGAACAAGAAAATCAAAAAATATATTTCTAGTGATAAACTAGATACATTTATGAAATGTGTTGATAAGTTTGAAAAAAAAAAATATATATATATTTCTAATGATAAACTAGATACATTTATGAAATGTGTTGAAAAGTTTGAACAAGAAAATCAAAAAATATATTTCTAGTGATAAACTAGATACATTTATGAAATGTGTTGACAAGTTTGAAAAAAAAAAATATATATATTTCTAATGATAAACTAGATACATTTATGAAATGTGTTGAAAAGTTTGAAAAAAAAAATAAAAAAATATATTTCTAATAATAAACTACTGGTAGATACATTTATGAAATGTGTTGAAAAGTTTCAAAATCAAAGTAATATTTTTCTAATGATAAACTAGATACATTTATGAAATGTGTTGAAAGGTTTGAAAAAGAAAATAAAAAAATATATTTCTAATGATAAACTAGATACATTTAAGAAATGTGTTGAAAAGTTCGAACAAGAAAATCAAAAAATATATTTCTAGTGATAAACTAGATACATTTATGAAATGTGTTGAAAGGTTTGAATAAGAAAATAAAAAAATATATTTCTAATGATAAACTAGATACATTTAAGAAATGTGTTGAAAAGTTTGAACAAGGAAATCATCAAATATATTTCTAGTGATAAATTAGATACATTTATGAAATATGTTGACAGGTTTGAAAAAGAAAATAAAAAAATATATTTCTAGTGATAAACTAGATACATTTAAGAAATGTGTTTAAAAGTTTGAAAAAGAAAATTAAAAAATATATTTCTAGTGATAAACATGAAATATGTCGAAAAGTTTGAATATGAAAAAAATATATTTCTAGTAATAAACTAGATACATTTATGAAATGTGTTGAAAAGTTTGAACAAGAAAATGAAAAGATATATTTCTAGTGATAATCTTCTGGTAGATACATTTATGAAATGTGTTGAAAAGTTTGGAAAAGGAAATCAAAAAATATATTTCTAGTGATAAACTAGATACATTTATGAAATGTGTTGAAAAGTTTGAAAATGAAAAAAATATATTTCTAGTGATAAACTAGATACATTTATGAAATGTGTTGAAAAGTTTGAAAATGAAAAAAATATATTTCTAGTGATAAACTAGATACATTTATGAAATGTGTTAAAAAGTTTGAACAAGAAAATCAAAAAATATATTTCTAGTGATAAACTAGATACATTTATGAAATGTGTTGACAAGTTTGAAAAAAAAATATATATATATTTCTAATGATAAACTAGATACATTTATGAAATGTGTTGAAAAGTTTGAACAAGAAAATCAAAAAATATATTTCTAGTGATAAACTAGATACATTTATGAAATGTGTTGACAAGTTTGAAAAAAAAAAAATATATATTTCTAATGATAAACTAGATACATTTATGAAATGTGTTGAAAAGTTTGAAAAAAAAAATAAAAAAATATATTTCTAATAATAAACTACTGGTAGATACATTTATGAAATGTGTTGAAAAGTTTCAAAATCAAAGTAATATATTTCTAGTGATAAACTAGATACATTTATGAAATGTGTTGAAAGGTTTGAATAAGAAAATAAAAAAATATATTTCTAATGATAAACTAGATACATTTAAGAAATGTGTTGAAAAGTTTGAACAAGGAAATCATCAAATATATTTCTAGTGATAAATTAGATACATTTATGAAATATGTTGACAGGTTTGAAAAAGAAAATAAAAAAATATATTTCTAGTGATAAACTAGATACATTTAAGAAATGTGTTTAAAAGTTTGAAAAAGAAAATTAAAAAATATATTTCTAGTGATAAACATGAAATATGTCGAAAAGTTTGAATATGAAAAAAATATATTTCTAGTAATAAACTAGATACATTTATGAAATGTGTTGAAAAGTTTGAACAAGAAAATGAAAAGATATTTCTAGTGATAATCTTCTGGTAGATACATTTATGAAATGTGTTGAAAAGTTTGGAAAAGGAAATCAAAAAATATATTTCTAGTGATAAACTAGATACATTTATGAAATGTGTTGAAAAGTTTGAAAATGAAAAAAATATATTTCTAGTGATAAACTAGATACATTTATGAAATGTGTTGAAAAGTTTGAACAAGAAAATCAAAAAATATATTTCTAGTGATAAACTAGATACATTTATGAAATGTGTTGACAAGTTTGAAAAAAAAAATATATATATATTTCTAATGATAAACTAGATACATTTATGAAATGTGTTGAAAAGTTTGAACAAGAAAATCAAAAAATATATTTCTAGTGATAAACTAGATACATTTATGAAATGTGTTGACAAGTTTGAAAAAAAAAAAATATATATTTCTAATGATAAACTAGATACATTTATGAAATGTGTTGAAAAGTTTCAAAATCAAAGTAATATTTTTCTAATGATAAACTAGATACATTTATGAAATGTGTTGAAAGGTTTGAAAAAGAAAATAAAAAAATATATTTCTAATGATAAACTAGATACATTTAAGAAATGTGTTGAAAAGTTCGAACAAGAAAATCAAAAAATATATTTATAGTGATAAACTAGATACATTTATGAAATGTGTTGAAAGGTTTGAATAAGAAAATAAAAAAATATATTTCTAATGATAAACTAGATACATTTAAGAAATGTGTTGAAAAGTTTAAACAAGGAAATCATCAAATATATTTCTAGTGATAAATTAGATACATTTATGAAATGTGTTGAAAAGTTTGAAAATGAAAAAAATATATTTCTAGTGATAAACTAGATACATTTATGAAATGTGTTGAAAAGTTTGAAAATGAAAAAAATATATTTCTAGTGATAAACTAGATACATTTATGAAATGTGTTGAAAAGTTTGAACAAGAAAATCAAAAAATATATTTCTAGTGATAAACTAGATACATTTATGAAATGTGTTGACAAGTTTGAAAAAAAAATATATATTTATTTCTAATGATAAACTAGATACATTTATGAAATGTGTTGAAAAGTTTGAACAAGAAAATCAAAAAATATATTTCTAGTGATAAACTAGATACATTTATGAAATGTGTTGACAAGTTTGAAAAAAAAAAAATATATATTTCTAATGATAAACTAGATACATTTATGAAATGTGTTGAAAAGTTTGAAAAAAAAAATAAAAAAATATATTTCTAATAATAAACTACTGGTAGATACATTTATGAAATGTGTTGAAAAGTTTCAAAATCAAAGTAATATATTTCTAGTGATAAACTAGATACATTTATGAAATGTGTTGAAAGGTTTGAATAAGAAAATAAAAAAATATATTTCTAATGATAAACTAGATACATTTAAGAAATGTGTTGAAAAGTTTGAACAAGGAAATCATCAAATATATTTCTAGTGATAAATTAGATACATTTATGAAATATGTTGACAGGTTTGAAAAAGAAAATAAAAAAATATATTTCTAGTGATAAACTAGATACATTTAAGAAATGTGTTTAAAAGTTTGAAAAAGAAAATTAAAAAATATATTTCTAGTGATAAACATGAAATATGTCGAAAAGTTTGAATATGAAAAAAATATATTTCTAGTAATAAACTAGATACATTTATGAAATGTGTTGAAAAGTTTGAACAAGAAAATGAAAAGATATATTTCTAGTGATAATCTTCTGGTAGATACATTTATGAAATGTGTTGAAAAGTTTGGAAAAGGAAATCAAAAAATATATTTCTAGTGATAAACTAGATACATTTATGAAATGTGTTGAAAAGTTTGAAAATGAAAAAAATATATTTCTAGTGATAAACTAGATACATTTATGAAATGTGTTGAAAAGTTTGAACAAGAAAATAAAAAAATATATTTCTAGTGATAAACTAGATACATTTATGAAATGTGTTGACAAGTTTGAAAAAAAAAATATATATATATTTCTAATGATAAACTAGATACATTTATGAAATGTGTTGAAAAGTTTGAACAAGAAAATCAAAAAATATATTTCTAGTGATAAACTAGATACATTTATGAAATGTGTTGACAAGTTTGAAAAAAAAAATATATATTTCTAATGATAAACTAGATACATTTATGAAATGTGTTGAAAAGTTTGAAAAAAAAAAATAAAAAAATATATTTCTAATAATAAACTACTGGTAGATACATTTATGAAATGTGTTGAAAAGTTTCAAAATCAAAGTAATATTTTTCTAATGATAAACTAGATACATTTATGAAATGTGTTGAAAGGTTTGAAAAAGAAAATAAAAAAATATATTTCTAATGATAAACTAGATACATTTAAGAAATGTGTTGAAAAGTTCGAACAAGAAAATCAAAAAATATATTTATAGTGATAAACTAGATACATTTATGAAATGTGTTGAAAGGTTTGAAAAAGAAAATAAAAAAATATATTTCTAATGATAAACTAGATACATTTAAGAAATGTGTTGAAAAGTTCGAACAAGAAAATCAAAAAATATATTTATAGTGATAAACTAGATACATTTATGAAATGTGTTGAAAGGTTTGAATAAGAAAATAAAAAAATATATTTCTAATGATAAACTAGATACATTTAAGAAATGTGTTGAAAAGTTTAAACAAGGAAATCATCAAATATATTTCTAGTGATAAATTAGATACATTTATGAAATGTGTTGAAAAGTTTGAAAATGAAAAAAATATATTTCTAGTGATAAACTAGATACATTTATGAAATGTGTTGAAAAGTTTGAAAATGAAAAAAATATATTTCTAGTGATAAACTAGATACATTTATGAAATGTGTTGAAAAGTTTGAACAAGAAAATCAAAAAATATATTTCTAGTGATAAACTAGATACATTTATGAAATGTGTTGACAAGTTTGAAAAAAAAATATATATTTATTTCTAATGATAAACTAGATACATTTATGAAATGTGTTGAAAAGTTTGAACAAGAAAATCAAAAAATATATTTCTAGTGATAAACTAGATACATTTATGAAATGTGTTGACAAGTTTGAAAAAAAAAAAATATATATTTCTAATGATAAACTAGATACATTTATGAAATGTGTTGAAAAGTTTGAAAAAAAAAATAAAAAAATATATTTCTAATAATAAACTACTGGTAGATACATTTATGAAATGTGTTGAAAAGTTTCAAAATCAAAGTAATATATTTCTAGTGATAAACTAGATACATTTATGAAATGTGTTGAAAGGTTTGAATAAGAAAATAAAAAAATATATTTCTAATGATAAACTAGATACATTTAAGAAATGTGTTGAAAAGTTTGAACAAGGAAATCATCAAATATATTTCTAGTGATAAATTAGATACATTTATGAAATATGTTGACAGGTTTGAAAAAGAAAATAAAAAAATATATTTCTAGTGATAAACTAGATACATTTAAGAAATGTGTTTAAAAGTTTGAAAAAGAAAATTAAAAAATATATTTCTAGTGATAAACATGAAATATGTCGAAAAGTTTGAATATGAAAAAAATATATTTCTAGTAATAAACTAGATACATTTATGAAATGTGTTGAAAAGTTTGAACAAGAAAATGAAAAGATATATTTCTAGTGATAATCTTCTGGTAGATACATTTATGAAATGTGTTGAAAAGTTTGGAAAAGGAAATCAAAAAATATATTTCTAGTGATAAACTAGATACATTTATGAAATGTGTTGAAAAGTTTGAAAATGAAAAAAATATATTTCTAGTGATAAACTAGATACATTTATGAAATGTGTTGAAAAGTTTGAACAAGAAAATAAAAAAATATATTTCTAGTGATAAACTAGATACATTTATGAAATGTGTTGACAAGTTTGAAAAAAAAAATATATATATATTTCTAATGATAAACTAGATACATTTATGAAATGTGTTGAAAAGTTTGAACAAGAAAATCAAAAAATATATTTCTAGTGATAAACTAGATACATTTATGAAATGTGTTGACAAGTTTGAAAAAAAAAATATATATTTCTAATGATAAACTAGATACATTTATGAAATGTGTTGAAAAGTTTGAAAAAAAAAAATAAAAAAATATATTTCTAATAATAAACTACTGGTAGATACATTTATGAAATGTGTTGAAAAGTTTCAAAATCAAAGTAATATTTTTCTAATGATAAACTAGATACATTTATGAAATGTGTTGAAAGGTTTGAAAAAGAAAATAAAAAAATATATTTCTAATGATAAACTAGATACATTTAAGAAATGTGTTGAAAAGTTCGAACAAGAAAATCAAAAAATATATTTATAGTGATAAACTAGATACATTTATGAAATGTGTTGAAAGGTTTGAATAAGAAAATAAAAAAATATATTTCTAATGATAAACTAGATACATTTAAGAAATGTGTTGAAAAGTTTAAACAAGGAAATCATCAAATATATTTCTAGTGATAAATTAGATACATTTATGAAATATGTTGACAGGTTTGAAAAAGAAAATAAAAAAATATATTTCTAGTGATAAACTAGATACATTTAAGAAATGTGTTTAAAAGTTTCAAAAAGAAAATTTAAAAATATATTTCTAGTGATAAACATGAAATATGTCGAAAAGTTTGAATATGAAAAAAATATATTTCTAGTAATAAACTAGATACATTTATGAAATGTGTTGAAAAGTTTGAACAAGAAAATGAAAAGATATATTTCTAGTGATAATCTTCTGGTAGATACATTTATGAAATGTGTTGAAAAGTTTGGAAAAGGAAATCAAAAAATATATTTCTAGTGATAAACTAGATACATTTATGAAATGTGTTGAAAAGTTTGAAAATGAAAAAAATATATTTCTAGTGATAAACTAGATACATTTATGAAATATGTTGAAAAGTTTGAACAAGAAAATACAATTTTTTTAATTTCTAATGATAAACTATACACATTTATGAAATGTGTTGAAAAGTTTCAAAATCAAAGTAATATTTTTCTAATGATAAACTAGATACATTTATGAAATGTGTTGAAAGGTTTGAAAAAGAAAATAAAAAAATATATTTCTAATGATAAACTAGATACATTTAAGAAATGTGTTGAAAAGTTCGAACAAGAAAATCAAAAAATATATTTATAGTGATAAACTAGATACATTTATGAAATGTGTTGAAAGGTTTGAATAAGAAAATAAAAAAATATATTTCTAATGATAAACTAGATACATTTAAGAAATGTGTTGAAAAGTTTAAACAAGGAAATCATCAAATATATTTCTAGTGATAAATTAGATACATTTATGAAATATGTTGACAGGTTTGAAAAAGAAAATAAAAAAATATATTTCTAGTGATAAACTAGATACATTTAAGAAATGTGTTTAAAAGTTTCAAAAAGAAAATTTAAAAATATATTTCTAGTGATAAACATGAAATATGTCGAAAAGTTTGAATATGAAAAAAATATATTTCTAGTAATAAACTAGATACATTTATGAAATGTGTTGAAAAGTTTGAACAAGAAAATGAAAAGATATATTTCTAGTGATAATCTTCTGGTAGATACATTTATGAAATGTGTTGAAAAGTTTGGAAAAGGAAATCAAAAAATATATTTCTAGTGATAAACTAGATACATTTATGAAATGTGTTGAAAAGTTTGAAAATGAAAAAAATATATTTCTAGTGATAAACTAGATACATTTATGAAATATGTTGAAAAGTTTGAACAAGAAAATACAATTTTTTTAATTTCTAATGATAAACTATACACATTTATGAAATGTGTTGAAAAGTTTCAAAATCAAAGTAATATTTTTCTAATGATAAACTAGATACATTTATGAAATGTGTTGAAAGGTTTGAAAAAGAAAATAAAAAAATATATTTCTAATGATAAACTAGATACATTTAAGAAATGTGTTGAAAAGTTCGAACAAGAAAATCAAAAAATATATTTATAGTGATAAACTAGATACATTTATGAAATGTGTTGAAAGGTTTGAATAAGAAAATAAAAAAATATATTTCTAATGATAAACTAGATACATTTAAGAAATGTGTTGAAAAGTTTAAACAAGGAAATCATCAAATATATTTCTAGTGATAAATTAGATACATTTATGAAATATGTTGACAGGTTTGAAAAAGAAAATAAAAAAATATATTTCTAGTGATAAACTAGATACATTTAAGAAATGTGTTTAAAAGTTTCAAAAAGAAAATTTAAAAATATATTTCTAGTGATAAACATGAAATATGTCGAAAAGTTTGAATATGAAAAAAATATATTTCTAGTAATAAACTAGATACATTTATGAAATGTGTTGAAAAGTTTGAACAAGAAAATGAAAAGATATATTTCTAGTGATAATCTTCTGGTAGATACATTTATGAAATGTGTTGAAAAGTTTGGAAAAGGAAATCAAAAAATATATTTCTAGTGATAAACTAGATACATTTATGAAATGTGTTGAAAAGTTTGAAAATGAAAAAAATATATTTCTAGTGATAAACTAGATACATTTATGAAATATGTTGAAAAGTTTGAACAAGAAAATACAATTTTTTTAATTTCTAATGATAAACTATACACATTTATGAAATGTGTTGAAAAGTTTCAAAATCAAAGAAATATTTTTCTAATGATAAATTAGATACATTTATGAGATGTGTTGAAAAGTTTGATAATCAAAGAAATATATTTCAAATGATAAACTAGATACATTTATGAAATGTGTTGAAAAGTTTTGAAAAGAAAAGAAAAAAAAATATATTTCTAATGATAAACTATATACATTTATGAAATGTGTTGAAAAGTTTGAAAATGAAAAAAAAATATTTCTAGTGATAAACTAGATACATTTATGAAATATGTTGAAAAGTTTGAACAAGAAAATTAAAAAATATATTTCTAGTGATAAATTAGATACATTTATGAAATATGTTGACAGGTTTGAAAAAGAAAATAAAAAAATATATTTCTAATAATAAACTAGATACATTTAAGAAATGTGTTGAAAAGTTTGAACAAAAAAATCAAAAAATATATTTCTAGTGATAAATTAGATACATTTATGAAATGTGTTGACAGGTTTGAAAAGAAAATCAAAAAATATATTTCGAGTGATAAACTAGATAAATTTAGGAAATGTGTTGAAAAGTTTGAAAAAGAAAATATTTCTAGTGATAAACATGAAATATGTCGAAAAGTTTGAAAATGAAAAAAATATATTTCTAGTAATAAACTAGATACATTTATGAAATGTGTTGAAAAGTTTGAACAAGAAAATTTTATAAAAAATATTTCTAATGATAAACTAGATACATTTATGAAATGTGTTGAAATGTTTGAGAAAAAAAATCAAAAAATAAATTTCTATTGATCAACTATATACACTTATGAAATGTGTTGAAAAGTTTGAAAAAGAAAATGAAAAGATATATTTCTAGTGATAATCTACCGGTAGATACATTTATGAAATATGTTGAAAAGTTTGAACAAGAAAATGAAAAGATATATTTCTAGTGATAATCTACCGGTAGATACATTTATGAGATGTGTTGACAAGATTGAAAAAGAAAATAGAAAAATATATTTCTAATGATAAACTACTGATAGATACATTTATGAGATGTGTTGAAAAGTTTGATAAAGAAAATTTAAAAATATATTTCTAATGATAAACTACCAGTAGATACATTTATGAGATGTGTTGAAAAGTTTGAAAAGAAAATAAAAAAATATATTTCTAATGATAAACTAGATACATTGCTGAAATGTGTTGAAAGTTTCAAAATCAAAGAAATATTTTTCTAATGATAAATTAGATACATTTATGAAATGTGTTGAAAAGTTTGAACAAGAAAATTTAAAAAATATATTTCTAGTGATAAACTAGATACATTTATGAAATGTGTTGACAAGTTTGAAAAAAAAATATATATATATATATTTCTAATGATAAACTAGATACATTTATGAAATGTGTTGAAAAGTTTGAACAAGAAAATCAAAAAATATATTTCTAGTGATAAACTAGATACATTTATGAAATGTGTTGACAAGTTTGAAAAAAAAAATATATATATATTTCTAATGATAAACTAGATACATTTATGAAATGTGTTGAAAAGTTTGAAAAAAAAAATAAAAAAATATATTTCTAATAATAAACTACTGGTAGATACATTTATGAAATGTGTTGAAAAGTTTCAAAATCAAAGTAATATTTTTCTAATGATAAACTAGATACATTTATGAAATGTGTTGAAAGGTTTGAAAAAGAAAATAAAAAAATATATTTCTAATGATAAACTAGATACATTTAAGAAATGTGTTGAAAAGTTCGAACAAGAAAATAAAAAAATATATTTCTAGTGATAAACTAGATACATTTATGAAATGTGTTGAAAGGTTTGAATAAGAAAATAAAAAAATATATTTCTAATGATAAACTAGATACATTTAAGAAATGTGTTGAAAAGTTTGAACAAGGAAATCATCAAATATATTTCTAGTGATAAATTAGATACATTTATGAAATATGTTGACAGGTTTGAAAAAGAAAATAAAAAAATATATTTCTAGTGATAAACTAGATACATTTAAGAAATGTGTTTAAAAGTTTGAAAAAGAAAATTAAAAAATATATTTCTAGTGATAAACATGAAATATGTCGAAAAGTTTGAATATGAAAAAAATATATTTCTAGTAATAAACTAGATACATTTATGAAATGTGTTGAAAAGTTTGAACAAGAAAATGAAAAGATATATTTCTAGTGATAATCTTCTGGTAGATACATTTATGAAATGTGTTGAAAAGTTTGGAAAAGGAAATCAAAAAATATATTTCTAGTGATAAACTAGATACATTTATGAAATGTGTTGAAAAGTTTGAAAATGAAAAAAATATATTTCTAGTGATAAACTAGATACATTTATGAAATGTGTTGAAAAGTTTGAACAAGAAAATCAAAAAATATATTTCTAGTGATAAACTAGATACATTTATGAAATGTGTTGACAAGTTTGAAAAAAAAAATATATATATATTTCTAATGATAAACTAGATACATTTATGAAATGTGTTGAAAAGTTTGAACAAGAAAATCAAAAAATATATTTCTAGTGATAAACTAGATACATTTATGAAATGTGTTGACAAGTTTGAAAAAAAAAAATATATATTTCTAATGATAAACTAGATACATTTATGAAATGTGTTGAAAAGTTTGAAAAAAAATATATATATATATTTCTAATGATAAACTAGATACATTTATGAAATGTGTTGAAAAGTTTGAACAAGAAAATCAAAAAATATATTTCTAGTGATAAACTAGATACATTTATGAAATGTGTTGACAAGTTTGAAAAAAAAAAAATATATATTTCTAATGATAAACTAGATACATTTATGAAATGTGTTGAAAAGTTTGAAAAAAAAAATAAAAAAATATATTTCTAATAATAAACTACTGGTAGATACATTTATGAAATGTGTTGAAAAGTTTCAAAATCAAAGTAATATTTTTCTAATGATAAACTAGATACATTTATGAAATGTGTTGAAAGGTTTGAAAAAGAAAATAAAAAAATATATTTCTAATGATAAACTAGATACATTTAAGAAATGTGTTGAAAAGTTCGAACAAGAAAATAAAAAAATATATTTCTAGTGATAAACTAGATACATTTATGAAATGTGTTGAAAGGTTTGAATAAGAAAATAAAAAAATATATTTCTAATGATAAACTAGATACATTTAAGAAATGTGTTGAAAAGTTTAAACAAGGAAATCATCAAATATATTTCTAGTGATAAATTAGATACATTTATGAAATGTGTTGAAAAGTTTGAAAATGAAAAAAATATATTTCTAGTGATAAACTAGATACATTTATGAAATGTGTTGAAAAGTTTGAAAATGAAAAAAATATATTTCTAGTGATAAACTAGATACATTTATGAAATGTGTTGAAAAGTTTGAAAATGAAAAAAATATATTTCTAGTGATAAACTAGATACATTTATGAAATGTGTTGACAAGTTTGAAAAAAAAAATATATATATATTTCTAATGATAAACTAGATACATTTATGAAATGTGTTGAAAAGTTTGAACAAGAAAATCAAAAAATATATTTCTAGTGATAAACTAGATACATTTATGAAATGTGTTGACAAGTTTGAAAAAAAAAATATATATATTTCTAATGATAAACTAGATACATTTATGAAATGTGTTGAAAAGTTTGAAAAAAAAAATAAAAAAATATATTTCTAATAATAAACTACTGGTAGATACATTTATGAAATGTGTTGAAAAGTTTCAAAATCAAAGTAATATTTTTCTAATGATAAACTAGATACATTTATGAAATGTGTTGAAAGGTTTGAAAAAGAAAATAAAAAAATATATTTCTAATGATAAACTAGATACATTTAAGAAATGTGTTGAAAAGTTCGAACAAGAAAATAAAAAAATATATTTCTAGTGATAAACTAGATACATTTATGAAATGTGTTGAAAGGTTTGAATAAGAAAATAAAAAAATATATTTCTAATGATAAACTAGATACATTTAAGAAATGTGTTGAAAAGTTTAAACAAGGAAATCATCAAATATATTTCTAGTGATAAATTAGATACATTTATGAAATGTGTTGAAAAGTTTGAAAATGAAAAAAATATATTTCTAGTGATAAACTAGATACATTTATGAAATGTGTTGAAAAGTTTGAAAATGAAAAAAATATATTTCTAGTGATAAACTAGATACATTTATGAAATGTGTTGAAAAGTTTGAACAAGAAAATCAAAAAATATATTTCTAGTGATAAACTAGATACATTTATGAAATGTGTTGACAAGTTTGAAAAAAAAATATATATATATTTCTAATGATAAACTAGATACATTTATGAAATGTGTTGAAAAGTTTGAACAAGAAAATCAAAAAATATATTTCTAGTGATAAACTAGATACATTTATGAAATGTGTTGACAAGTTTGAAAAAAAAAAATATATATTTCTAATGATAAACTAGATACATTTATGAAATGTGTTGAAAAGTTTGAAAAAAAAAATAAAAAAATATATTTCTAATAATAAACTACTGGTAGATACATTTATGAAATTTGTTGAAAAGTTTCAAAATCAAAGTAATATATTTCTAGTGATAAACTAGATACATTTATGAAATGTGTTGAAAGGTTTGAATAAGAAAATAAAAAAATATATTTCTAATGATAAACTAGATACATTTAAGAAATGTGTTGAAAAGTTTGAACAAGGAAATCATCAAATATATTTCTAGTGATAAATTAGATACATTTATGAAATATGTTGACAGGTTTGAAAAAGAAAATAAAAAAATATATTTCTAGTGATAAACTAGGTACATTTAAGAAATGTGTTTAAAAGTTTGAAAAAGAAAATTAAAAAATATATTTCTAGTGATAAACATGAAATATGTCGAAAAGTTTGAATATGAAAAAAATATATTTCTAGTAATAAACTAGATACATTTATGAAATGTGTTGAAAAGTTTGAACAAGAAAATGAAAAGATATATTTCTAGTGATAATCTTCTGGTAGATACATTTATGAAATGTGTTGAAAAGTTTGGAAAAGGAAATCAAAAAATATATTTCTAGTGATAAACTAGATACATTTATGAAATGTGTTGAAAAGTTTGAAAATGAAAAAAATATATTTCTAGTGATAAACTAGATACATTTATGAAATGTGTTGAAAAGTTTGAACAAGAAAATCAAAAAATATATTTCTAGTGATAAACTAGATACATTTATGAAATGTGTTGACAAGTTTGAAAAAAAAAATATATATATATTTCTAATGATAAACTAGATACATTTATGAAATGTGTTGAAAAGTTTAAACAAGAAAATCAAAAAATATATTTCTAGTGATAAACTAGATACATTTATGAAATGTGTTGACAAGTTTGAAAAAAAAAAATATATATATTTCTAATGATAAACTAGATACATTTATGAAATGTGTTGAAAAGTTTGAAAAAAAAAATAAAAAAATATATTTCTAATAATAAACTACTGGTAGATACATTTATGAAATGTGTTGAAAAGTTTCAAAATCAAAGTAATATTTTTCTAATGATAAACTAGATACATTTATGAAATGTGTTGAAAGGTTTGAAAAAGAAAATAAAAAAATATATTTCTAATGATAAACTAGATACATTTAAGAAATGTGTTGAAAAGTTCGAACAAGAAAATAAAAAAATATATTTCTAGTGATAAACTAGATACATTTATGAAATGTGTTGAAAGGTTTGAATAAGAAAATAAAAAAATATATTTCTAATGATAAACTAGATACATTTAAGAAATGTGTTGAAAAGTTTAAACAAGGAAATCATCAAATATATTTCTAGTGATAAATTAGATACATTTATGAAATATGTTGACAGGTTTGAAAAAGAAAATAAAAAAATATATTTCTAGTGATAAACTAGATACATTTAAGAAATGTGTTTAAAAGTTTCAAAAAGAAAATTTAAAAATATATTTCTAGTGATAAACATGAAATATGTCGAAAAGTTTGAATATGAAAAAAATATATTTCTAGTAATAAACTAGATACATTTATGAAATGTGTTGAAAAGTTTGAACAAGAAAATGAAAAGATATATTTCTAGTGATAATCTTCTGGTAGATACATTTATGAAATGTGTTGAAAAGTTTGGAAAAGGAAATCAAAAAATATATTTCTAGTGATAAACTAGATACATTTATGAAATGTGTTGAAAAGTTTGAAAATGAAAAAAATATATTTCTAGTGATAAACTAGATACATTTATGAAATATGTTGAAAAGTTTGAACAAGAAAATACAATTTTTTAAATTTCTAATGATAAACTATACACATTTATGAAATGTGTTGAAAAGTTTGAAAATGAAAATTATAAAAAAATATTTCTAATGATAAACTATATACATTTATGAAATGTGTTGAAAAGTTGGAAAAAGAAAATGAAAAGATATATTTCTAGGGATAATCTACCTGTAGATAAATTCATGAGATGTGTTGAAAAGTTTGAAAAAAAAAATAAAAAAATATATTTCTAATAATAAACTACTGGTAGATACATTTATGAAATGTGTTGAAAAGTTTCAAAATCAAAGAAATATTTTTCTAATGATAAATTAGATACATTTATGAGATGTGTTGAAAAGTTTGAAAATCAAACTAATATATTTCAAATGATAAACTAGATACATTTATGAAATGTGTTGAAAAGTTTTGAAAAGAAAAGAAAAAAAAATATATTTCTAATGATAAACTATATACATTTATGAAATGTGTTGAAAAGTTTGAAAATGAAAAAAAAATATTTCTAGTGATAAACTAGATACATTTATGAAATATGTTGAAAAGTTTGAACAAGAAAATTAAAAAATATATTTCTAGTGATAAATTAGATACATTTATGAAATATGTTGACAGGTTTGAAAAAGAAAATAAAAAAATATATTTCTAATGATAAACTAGATACATTTAAGAAATGTGTTGAAAAGTTTGAACAAAAAAATCAAAAAATATATTTCTAGTGATAAATTAGATACATTTATGAAATGTGTTGACAGGTTTGAAAAGAAAATCAAAAAATATATTTCGAGTGATAAACTAGATAAATTTAGGAAATGTGTTGAAAAGTTTGAAAAAGAAAATATTTCTAGTGATAAACATGAAATATGTCGAAAAGTTTGAAAATGAAAAAAATATATTTCTAGTATTAAACTAGATACATTTATGAAATGTGTTGAATAGTTTGAACAAGAAAATTTTATAAAAAATATTTCTAATGATAAACTAGATACATTTATGAAATGTGTTGAAATGTTTGAGAAAAAAAATCAAAAAATAAATTTCTATTGATCAACTATATACACTTATGAAATGTGTTGAAAAGTTTGAAAAAGAAAATGAAAAGATATATTTCTAGTGATAATCTACCGGTAGATACATTTATGAAATATGTTGAAAAGTTTGAACAAGAAAATGAAAAGATATATTTCTAGTGATAATCTACCGGTAGATACATTTATGAGATGTGTTGACAAGATTGAAAAAGAAAATAGAAAAATATATTTCTAATGATAAACTACTGATAGATACATTTATGAGATGTGTTGAAAAGTTTGATAAAGAAAATTTAAAAATATATTTCTAATGATAAACTACCAGTAGATACATTTATGAGATGTGTTGAAAAGTTTGAAAAGAAAATAAAAAAATATATTTCTAATGATAAACTAGATACATTGCTGAAATGTGTTGAAAGTTTCAAAATCAAAGAAATATTTTTCTAATGATAAATTAGATACATTTATGAAATGTGTTGAAAAGTTTGAACAAGAAAATTTAAAAAATATATTTCTAGTGATAAACTAGATACATTTATGAAATGTGTTGACAAGTTTGAAAAAAAAAAATATATATATATATTTCTAATGATAAACTAGATACATTTATGAAATGTGTTGAAAAGTTTGAACAAGAAAATCAAAAAATATATTTCTAGTGATAAACTAGATACATTTATGAAATGTGTTGACAAGTTTGAAAAAAAAAAATATATATATATATTTCTAATGATAAACTAGATACATTTATGAAATGTGTTGAAAAGTTTGAAAAAAAAAATAAAAAAATATATTTCTAATAATAAACTACTGGTAGATACATTTATGAAATGTGTTGAAAAGTTTCAAAATCAAAGTAATATTTTTCTAATGATAAACTAGATACATTTATGAAATGTGTTGAAAGGTTTGAAAAAGAAAATAAAAAAATATATTTCTAATGATAAACTAGATACATTTAAGAAATGTGTTGAAAAGTTCGAACAAGAAAATAAAAAAATATATTTCTAGTGATAAACTAGATACATTTATGAAATGTGTTGAAAGGTTTGAATAAGAAAATAAAAAAATATATTTCTAATGATAAACTAGATACATTTAAGAAATGTGTTGAAAAGTTTGAACAAGGAAATCATCAAATATATTTCTAGTGATAAATTAGATACATTTATAAAATATGTTGACAGGTTTGAAAAAGAAAATAAAAAAATATATTTCTAGTGATAAACTAGATACATTTAAGAAATGTGTTTAAAAGTTTGAAAAAGAAAATTAAAAAATATATTTCTAGTGATAAACATGAAATATGTCGAAAAGTTTGAATATGAAAAAAATATATTTCTAGTAATAAACTAGATACATTTATGAAATGTGTTGAAAAGTTTGAACAAGAAAATGAAAAGATATATTTCTAGTGATAATCTTCTGGTAGATACATTTATGAAATGTGTTGAAAAGTTTGGAAAAGGAAATCAAAAAATATATTTCTAGTGATAAACTAGATACATTTATGAAATGTGTTGAAAAGTTTGAAAATGAAAAAAATATATTTCTAGTGATAAACTAGATACATTTATGAAATGTGTTGACAAGTTTGAAAAAAAAAATATATATATATTTCTAATGATAAACTAGATACATTTATGAAATGTGTTGAAAAGTTTGAACAAGAAAATCAAAAAATATATTTCTAGTGATAAACTAGATACATTTATGAAATGTGTTGACAAGTTTGAAAAAAAAAAAATATATATTTCTAATGATAAACTAGATACATTTATGAAATGTGTTGAAAAGTTTGAACAAGAAAATCAAAAAATATATTTCTAGTGATAAACTAGATACATTTATGAAATGTGTTGACAAGTTTGAAAAAAAAAATATATATATATTTCTAATGATAAACTAGATACATTTATGAAATGTGTTGAAAAGTTTGAACAAGAAAATCAAAAAATATATTTCTAGTGATAAACTAGATACATTTATGAAATGTGTTGACAAGTTTGAAAAAAAAAAAATATATATTTCTAATGATAAACTAGATACATTTATGAAATATGTTGAAAAGTTTGAAAAAAAAAATAAAAAAATATATTTCTAATAATAAACTACTGGTAGATACATTTATGAAATGTGTTGAAAAGTTTCAAAATCAAAGTAATATTTTTCTAATGATAAACTAGATACATTTATGAAATGTGTTGAAAGGTTTGAAAAAGAAAATAAAAAAATATATTTCTAATGATAAACTAGATACATTTAAGAAATGTGTTGAAAAGTTCGAACAAGAAAATCAAAAAATATATTTATTGTGATAAACTAGATACATTTATGAAATGTGTTGAAAGGTTTGAATAAGAAAATAAAAAAATATATTTCTAATGATAAACTAGATACATTTAAGAAATGTGTTGAAAAGTTTAAACAAGGAAATCATCAAATATATTTCTAGTGATAAATTAGATACATTTATGAAATGTGTTGAAAAGTTTGAAAATGAAAAAAATATATTTCTAGTGATAAACTAGATACATTTATGAAATGTGTTGAAAAGTTTGAAAATGAAAAAAATATATTTCTAGTGATAAACTAGATACATTTATGAAATGTGTTGAAAAGTTTGAACAAGAAAATCAAAAAATATATTTCTAGTGATAAACTAGATACATTTATGAAATGTGTTGACAAGTTTGAAAAAAAAATATATATATATTTCTAATGATAAACTAGATACATTTATGAAATGTGTTGAAAAGTTTGAACAAGAAAATCAAAAAATATATTTCTAGTGATAAACTAGATACATTTATGAAATGTGTTGACAAGTTTGAAAAAAAAAAATATATATATTTCTAATGATAAACTAGATACATTTATGAAATGTGTTGAAAAGTTTGAAAAAAAAAATAAAAAAATATATTTCTAATAATAAACTACTGGTAGATACATTTATGAAATTTGTTGAAAAGTTTCAAAATCAAAGTAATATATTTCTAGTGATAAACTAGATACATTTATGAAATGTGTTGAAAGGTTTGAATAAGAAAATAAAAAAATATATTTCTAATGATAAACTAGATACATTTAAGAAATGTGTTGAAAAGTTTGAACAAGGAAATCATCAAATATATTTCTAGTGATAAATTAGATACATTTATGAAATATGTTGACAGGTTTGAAAAAGAAAATAAAAAAATATATTTCTAGTGATAAACTAGATACATTTAAGAAATGTGTTTAAAAGTTTGAAAAAGAAAATTAAAAAATATATTTCTAGTGATAAACATGAAATATGTCGAAAAGTTTGAATATGAAAAAAATATATTTCTAGTAATAAACTAGATACATTTATGAAATGTGTTGAAAAGTTTGAACAAGAAAATGAAAAGATATATTTCTAGTGATAATCTTCTGGTAGATACATTTATGAAATGTGTTGAAAAGTTTGGAAAAGGAAAAAAAAAATATATTTCTAGTGATAAACTAGATACATTTATGAAATGTGTTGAAAAGTTTGAAAATGAAAAAAATATATTTCTAGTGATAAACTAGATACATTTATGAAATATGTTGAAAAGTTTGAACAAGAAAATACAATTTTTTAAATTTCTAATGATAAACTATACACATTTATGAAATGTGTTGAAAAGTTTGAAAATGAAAATTATAAAAAAATATTTCTAATGATAAACTATATACATTTATGAAATGTGTTGAAAAGTTGGAAAAAGAAAATGAAAAGATATATTTCTAGGGATAATCTACCTGTAGATAAATTCATGAGATGTGTTGAAAAATTTGAAAAAAAAAATAAAAAAATATATTTCTAATAATAAACTACTGGTAGATACATTTATGAAATGTGTTGAAAAGTTTCAAAATCAAAGAAATATTTTTCTAATGATAAATTAGATACATTTATGAGATGTGTTGAAAAGTTTGAAAATCAAAGAAATATATTTCAAATGATAAACTAGATACATTTATGAAATGTGTTGAAAAGTTTTGAAAAGAGAAGAAAAAAAATTATATTTCTAATGATAAACTATATACATTTATGAAATGTGTTGAAAAGTTTGAAAATGAAAAAAAAATATTTCTAGTGATAAACTAGATACATTTATGAAATATGTTGAAAAGTTTGAACAAGAAAATTAAAAAATATATTTCTAGTGATAAATTAGATACATTTATGAAATATGTTGACAGGTTTGAAAAAGAAAATAAAAAAATATATTTCTAATGATAAACTAGATACATTTAAGAAATGTGTTGAAAAGTTTGAACAAAAAAATCAAAAAATATATTTCTAGTGATAAATTAGATACATTTATGAAATGTGTTGACAGGTTTGAAAAGAAAATCAAAAAATATATTTCGAGTGATAAACTAGATAAATTTAGGAAATGTGTTGAAAAGTTTGAAAAAGAAAATATTTCTAGTGATAAACATGAAATATGTCGAAAAGTTTGAAAATGAAAAAAATATATTTCTAGTAATAAACTAGATACATTTATGAAATGTGTTGAAAAGTTTGAACAAGAAAATTTTATAAAAAATATTTCTAATGATAAACTAGATACATTTATGAAATGTGTTGAAATGTTTGAGAAAAAAAATCAAAAAATAAATTTCTATTGATCAACTATATACACTTATGAAATGTGTTGAAAAGTTTGAAAAAGAAAATGAAAAGATATATTTCTAGTGATAATCTACCGGTAGATACATTTATGAAATATGTTGAAAAGTTTGAACAAGAAAATGAAAAGATATATTTCTAGTGATAATCTACCGGTAGATACATTTATGAGATGTGTTGACAAGATTGAAAAAGAAAATAGAAAAATATATTTCTAATGATAAACTACTGATAGATACATTTATGAGATGTGTTGAAAAGTTTGATAAAGAAAATTTAAAAATATATTTCTAATGATAAACTACCAGTAGATACATTTATGAGATGTGTTGAAAAGTTTGAAAAGAAAATAAAAAAATATATTTCTAATGATAAACTAGATACATTGCTGAAATGTGTTGAAAGTTTCAAAATCAAAGAAATATTTTTCTAATGATAAATTAGATACATTTATGAAATGTGTTGAAAAGTTTGAACAAGAAAATTTAAAAAAAATATTTATAATGATAAACTAGATACATTTATGAAATGTGTTGAAAAGATTGAAAAATAAAATAAAAAAATATATTTCTAGTGATAAACTACCGGTAGATACATTTATTAGAAATGTTGACAAGATTCAAAATTAAAAAATATATTTCTAGTGATAAATTAGATACATTTATGAAATATGTTGACAGGTTTGAAAAAGAAAATAAAAAAATATATTTCTAATGATAAACTAGATACATTTAAGAAATGTGTTGAAAAGTTTGAACAAGAAAATCAAAAAATATATTTCTAGTGATAAATTAGATACATTTATGAAATGTGTTGACAGGTTTGAAAAGAAAATCAAAAAATATATTTCGAGTGATAAACTAGATAAATTTAAGAAATGTGTTGAAAAGTTTGAAAAAGAAAATTAAAAAATATATTTCTAGTGATAAACATGAAATATGTCGAAAAGTTTGAAAATGAAAAAAATATATTTCTAGTAATAAACTAGATACATTTATGAAATGTGTTGAAAAGTTTGAACAAGAAAATTTTATAAAAAATATTTCTAATGATAAACTAGATACATTTATGAAATGTGTTGAAAAGTTTGGAAAAGAAAATCAAAAAATATATTTATAGTGATAAACTATATACATTTATGAAATGTGTTGAAAAGTTTGAAAAAGAAAATGAAAAGATATATTTCTAGTGATAATCTACCGGTAGATACATTTATGAAATATGTTGAAAAGTTTGAACAAGAAAATGAAAAGATATATTTCTAGTGATAATCTACCGGTAGATACATTTATGAGATGTGTTGACAAGATTGAAAAAGAAAATAGAAAAATATATTTCTAATGATAAACTACTGGTAGATCCATTTATGAGATGTGTTGAAAAGTTTGATAAAGAAAATTAAAAAATATATTTCTAATGATAAACTACCAGTAGATACATTTATGAAATGTGTTGAAAAGTTTGAACAAGAAAATTTAAAAAAAATATTTATAATGATAAACTAGATACATTTATGAAATGTGTTGAAAAGATTGAAAAATAAAATAAAAAAATATATTTCTAATGATAAACTACTGGTAGATACATTTATGAGATGTGTTGAAAAGTTTGAAAAAAAAATGAAAAGATATATTTCTAGTGATAATTTACCAGTAGATACATTTATGAAATGTGTTGAAAAGTTTGGAAAAGAAAATCAAAAAATATATTTCTAGTGATGAATTAGATACATTTATGAAATGTGTTGAAAAGTTTGAAAAAGAAAATCAAAAAATATATTTCTAGTGATAAATTAGATAAATTTATGAAATGTGTTGAAAAGTTTGAACAAGAAAATCAAAAAATATATTTCTAGTGATAAACTAGATACATTTATGAAATGTGTTGACAAGTTTGAAAAAAAATTATATATATATTTCTAATGATAAACTAGATACATTTATGAAATGTGTTGAAAAGTTTGAACAAGAAAATCAAAAAATATATTTCTAGTGATAAACTAGATACATTTATGAAATGTGTTGACAAGTTTGAAAAAAAAATATATATATATATTTCTAATGATAAACTAGATGCATTTATGAAATGTGTTGAAAAGTTGGAAAAAAAAAATAAAAAAATATATTTCTAATAATAAACTACTGGTAGATACATTTATGAAATGTGTTGAAAAGTTTCAAAATCAAAGTAATATTTTTCTAATGATAAACTAGATACATTTATGAAATGTGTTGAAAGGTTTGAAAAAGAAAATAAAAAAATATATTTCTAATGATAAACTAGATACATTTAAGAAATGTGTTGAAAAGTTCGAACAAGAAAATCAAAAAATATATTTCTAGTGATAAACTAGATACATTTATGAAATGTGTTGAAAGGTTTGAATAAGAAAATAAAAAAATATATTTCTAATGATAAACTAGATACATTTAAGAAATGTGTTGAAAAGTTTGAACAAGGAAATCATCAAATATATTTCTAGTGATAAATTAGATACATTTATGAAATATGTTGACAGGTTTGAAAAAGAAAATAAAAAAATATATTTCTAGTGATAAACTAGATACATTTAAGAAATGTGTTTAAAAGTTTGAAAAAGAAAATTAAAAAATATATTTCTAGTGATAAACATGAAATATGTCGAAAAGTTTGAATATGAAAAAAATATATTTCTAGTAATAAACTAGATACATTTAGGAAATGTGTTGACAAGTTTGAAAAAAAAATATATATATATATTTCTAGTAATAAACTAGATACATTTATGAAATGTGTTGAAAAGATTGAACAAGAAAATGAAAATATATATTTCTAGTGATAATCTTCTGGTAGATACATTTATGAAATGTGTTGAAAAGTTTGGAAAAGAAAATCAAAAAATATATTTCTAGTGTTGAATTAGGTAGATACATTTATGAAATGTGTTGAAAAGTTTGCAAAAGAAAATCAAAAAATATATTTCTAGTGATAAATTAGATACATTTATGAAATGTGTTGAAAAGTTTGAACAAGAAAATCAAAAAATATATTACTAGTGATAAACTAGATACATTTATGAAATGTGTTGACAAGTTTGAAAAAAAATATATATATATATATTTCTAATGATAAACTAGATACATTTATGAAATGTGTTGAAAATTTTGGAAAAAAAAATAAAAAAATATATTTCTAATAATAAACTACTGGTAGATACATTTATGAAATGTGTTGAAAAGTTTCAAAATCAAAGTAATATTTTTCTAATGATAAACTAGATACATTTATGAAATGTGTTGAAAGGTTTGAAAAAGAAAATAAAAAAATAAATTTCTAATGATAAACTAGATACATTTAAGAAATGTGTTGAAAAGTTCGAACAAGAAAATCAAAAAATATATTTCTAGTGATAAACTAGATACATTTATGAAATGTGTTAAAAGGTTTGAATAAGAAAATAAAAAAATATATTTCTAATGATAAACTAGATACATTTAAGAAATGTGTTGAAAAGTTTGAACAAGGAAATCATCAAATATATTTCTAGTGATAAATTAGATACATTTATGAAATATGTTGACAGGTTTGAAAAAGAAAATAAAAAAATATATTTCTAGTGATAAACTAGATACATTTAAGAAATGTGTTTAAAAGTTTGAAAAAGAAAATTAAAAAATATATTTCTAGTGATAAACATGAAATATGTCGAAAAGTTTGAATATGAAAAAAATATATTTCTAGTAATAAACTAGATACATTTATGAAATGTGTTGAAAAGATTGAACAAGAAAATGAAAAGATATATTTCTAGTGATAATCTTCTGGTAGATACATTTATGAAATGTGTTGAAAAGTTTGGAAAAGAAAATCAAAAAATATATTTCTAGTGATGAATTAGGTAGATACATTTATGAAATGTGTTGAAAAGTTTGAAAAAGAAAAAAAAATATATTTCTAGTGATAAATTAGATACATTTATGAAATGTGTTGAAAAGTTTGAACAAGAAAATCAAAAAATATATTTCTAGTGATAAACTAGATACATTTATGAAATGTGTTGACAAGTTTGAAAAAAAAATATATATATATATATTTCTAATGATAAACTAGATACATTTATGAAATGTGTTGAAAAGTTTGAACAAGAAAATCAAAAAATATATTTCTAGTGATAAACTAGATACATTTATGAAATGTGTTGACAAGTTTGAAAAAAAAAATATATATATATTTCTAATGATAAACTAGATACATTTATGAAATGTGTTGAAAAGTTTGAAAAAAAAAATAAAAAAATATATTTCTAATAATAAACTACTGGTAGATACATTTATGAAATGTGTTGAAAAGTTTCAAAATCAAAGTAATATTTTTCTAATGATAAACTAGATACATTTATGAAATGTGTTGAAAGGTTTGAAAAAGAAAATAAAAAAATATATTTCTAATGATAAACTAGATACATTTAAGAAATGTGTTGAAAAGTTCGAACAAGAAAATCAAAAAATATATTTCTAGTGATAAACTAGATACATTTATGAAATGTGTTGAAAGGTTTGAATAAGAAAATAAAAAAATATATTTCTAATGATAAACTAGATACATTTAAGAAATGTGTTGAAAAGTTTGAACAAGGAAATCATCAAATATATTTCTAGTGATAAATTAGATACATTTATGAAATATGTTGACAGGTTTGAAAAAGAAAATAAAAAAATGTATTTCTAGTGATAAACTAGATACATTTAAGAAATGTGTTTAAAAGTTTGAAAAAGAAAATTAAAAAATATATTTCTAGTGATAAACATGAAATATGTCGAAAAGTTTGAATATGAAAAAAATATATTTCTAGTAATAAACTAGATACATTTAGGAAATGTGTTGACAAGTTTGAAAAAAAAATATATATATATATTTCTAGTAATAAACTAGATACATTTATGAAATGTGTTGAAAAGATTGAACAAGAAAATGAAAAGATATATTTCTAGTGATAATCTTCTGGTAGATACATTTATGAAATGTGTTGAAAAGTTTGGAAAAGAAAATCAAAAAATATATTTCTAGTGATGAATTAGGTAGATACATTTATGAAATGTGTTGAAAAGTTTGCAAAAGAAAATCAAAAAATATATTTCTAGTGATAAATTAGATACATTTATGAAATGTGTTGAAAAGTTTGAACAAGAAAATCAAAAAATATATTTCTAGTGATAAACTAGATACATTTATGAAATGTGTTGACAAGTTTGAAAAAAAAAATATATATATATATTTCTAATGATAAACTAGATACATTTATGAAATGTGTTGAAAAGTTTGGAAAAAAAAATAAAAAAATATATTTATAATAATAAACTACTGGTAGATACATTTATGAAATGTGTTGAAAAGTTTCAAAATCAAAGTAATATTTTTCTAATGATAAACTAGATACATTTATGAAATGTGTTGAAAGGTTTGAAAAAGAAAATAAAAAAATATATTTCTAATGATAAACTAGATACATTTAAGAAATGTGTTGAAAAGTTCGAACAAGAAAATCAAAAAATATATTTCTAGTGATAAACTAGATACATTTATGAAATGTGTTAAAAGGTTTGAATAAGAAAATAAAAAAATATATTTCTAATGATAAACTAGATACATTTAAGAAATGTGTTGAAAAGTTTGAACAAGGAAATCATCAAATATATTTCTAGTGATAAATTAGATACATTTATGAAATATGTTGACAGGTTTGAAAAAGAAAATAAAAAAATATATTTCTAGTGATAAACTAGATACATTTAAGAAATGTGTTTAAAAGTTTGAAAAAGAAAATTAAAAAATATATTTCTAGTGATAAACATGAAATATGTCGAAAAGTTTGAATATGAAAAAAATATATTTCTAGTAATAAACTAGATACATTTATGAAATGTGTTGAAAAGATTGAACAAGAAAATGAAAAGATATATTTCTAGTGATAATCTTCTGGTAGATACATTTATGAAATGTGTTGAAAAGTTTGGAAAAGAAAATCAAAAAATATATTTCTAGTGATGAATTAGGTAGATACATTTATGAAATGTGTTGAAAAGTTTGAAAAAGAAAATCAAAAAATATATTTCTAGTGATAAATTAGATACATTTATGAAATGTGTTGAAAAGTTTGAACAAGAAAATCAAAAAATATATTTCTAGTGATAAACTAGATACATTTATGAAATGTGTTGACAAGTTTGAAAAAGAAAATAAAAAAATATATTTCTAATGATAAACTAGATACATTTAAGAAATGTGTTGAAAAGTTCGAACAAGAAAATCAAAAAATATATTTATAGTGATAAACTAGATACATTTATGAAATGTGTTGAAAGGTTTGAATAAGAAAATAAAAAAATATATTTCTAATGATAAACTAGATACATTTAAGAAATGTGTTGAAAAGTTTAAACAAGGAAATCATCAAATATATTTCTAGTGATAAATTAGATACATTTATGAAATATGTTGACAGGTTTGAAAAAGAAAATAAAAAAATATATTTCTAGTGATAAACTAGATACATTTAAGAAATGTGTTTAAAAGTTTCAAAAAGAAAATTTAAAAATATATTTCTAGTGATAAACATGAAATATGTCGAAAAGTTTGAATATGAAAAAAATATATTTCTAGTAATAAACTAGATACATTTATGAAATGTGTTGAAAAGTTTGAACAAGAAAATGAAAAGATATATTTCTAGTGATAATCTTCTGGTAGATACATTTATGAAATGTGTTGAAAAGTTTGGAAAAGGAAATCAAAAAATATATTTCTAGTGATAAACTAGATACATTTATGAAATGTGTTGAAAAGTTTGAAAATGAAAAAAATATATTTCTAGTGATAAACTAGATACATTTATGAAATATGTTGAAAAGTTTGAACAAGAAAATACAATTTTTTTAATTTCTAATGATAAACTATACACATTTATGAAATGTGTTGAAAAGTTTGAAAATGAAAATTATAAAAAAATATTTCTAATGATAAACTATATACATTTATGAAATGTGTTGAAAAGTTGGAAAAAGAAAATATATATATATTTCTAATGATAAACTAGATACATTTATGAAATGTGTTGAAAAGTTTGAAAAAAAAAAAAAAAATATATATTTCTAATAATAAACTACTGGTAGATACATTTATGAAATGTGTTGAAAAGTTTCAAAATCAAAGTAATATTTTTCTAATGATAAACTAGATACATTTATGAAACGTGTTGAAAGGTTTGAAAAAGAAAATAAAAAAATATATTTCTAATGATAAACTAGATACATTTAAGAAATGTGTTGAAAAGTTCGAACAAGAAAATCAAAAAATATATTTCTAGTGATAAACTAGATACATTTATGAAATGTGTTGAAAGGTTTGAATAAGAAAATAAAAAAATATATTTCTAATGATAAACTAGATACATTTAAGAAATGTGTTGAAAAGTTTGAACAAGGAAATCATCAAATATATTTCTAGTGATAAATTAGATACATTTATGAAATATGTTGACAGGTTTGAAAAAGAAAATAAAAAAATATATTTCTAGTGATAAACTAGATACATTTAAGAAATGTGTTTAAAAGTTTGAAAAAGAAAATTAAAAAATATATTTCTAGTGATAAACATGAAATATGTCGAAAAGTTTGAATATGAAAAAAATATATTTCTAGTAATAAACTAGATACATTTATGAAATGTGTTGAAAAGTTTGAACAAGAAAATGAAAAGATATATTTCTAGTGATAATCTTCTGGTAGATACATTTATGAAATGTGTTGAAAAGTTTGGAAAAGAAAATCAAAAAATATATTTCTAGTGATGAATTAGGTAGATACATTTATGAAATGTGTTGAAAAGTTTGCAAAAGAAAATCAAAAAATATATTTCTAGTGATAAATTAGATACATTTATGAAATGTGTTGAAAAGTTTGAACAAGAAAATCAAAAAATATATTTCTAGTGATAAACTAGATACATTTATGAAATGTGTTGACAAGTTTGAAAAAAAATATATATATATATATTTCTAATGATAAACTAGATACATTTATGAAATGTGTTGAAAAGTTTGGAAAAAAAAATAAAAAAATATATTTCTAATAATAAACTACTGGTAGATACATTTATGAAATGTGTTGAAAAGTTTCAAAATCAAAGTAATATTTTTCTAATGATAAACTAGATACATTTATGAAATGTGTTGAAAGGTTTGAAAAAGAAAATAAAAAAATATATTTCTAATGATAAACTAGATACATTTAAGAAATGTGTTGAAAAGTTCGAACAAGAAAATCAAAAAATATATTTCTAGTGATAAACTAGATACATTTATGAAATGTGTTAAAAGGTTTGAATAAGAAAATAAAAAAATATATTTCTAATGATAAACTAGATACATTTAAGAAATGTGTTGAAAAGTTTGAACAAGGAAATCATCAAATATATTTCTAGTGATAAATTAGATACATTTATGAAATATGTTGACAGGTTTGAAAAAGAAAATAAAAAAATATATTTCTAGTGATAAACTAGATACATTTAAGAAATGTGTTTAAAAGTTTGAAAAAGAAAATTAAAAAATATATTTCTAGTGATAAACATGAAATATGTCGAAAAGTTTGAATATGAAAAAAATATATTTCTAGTAATAAACTAGATACATTTATGAAATGTGTTGAAAAGATTGAACAAGAAAATGAAAAGATATATTTCTAGTGATAATCTTCTGGTAGATACATTTATGAAATGTGTTGAAAAGTTTGGAAAAGAAAATCATAAAATATATTTCTAGTGATGAATTAGGTAGATACATTTATGAAATGTGTTGAAAAGTTTGAAAAAGAAAATCAAAAAATATATTTCTAGTGATAAATTAGATACATTTATGAAATGTGTTGAAAAGTTTGAACAAGAAAATCAAAAAATATATTTCTAGTGATAAACTAGATACATTTATGAAATGTGTTGACAAGTTTGAAAAAAAAATATATATATATATTTCTAATGATAAACTAGATACATTTATGAAATGTGTTGAAAAGTTTGAACAAGAAAATCAAAAAATATATTTCTAGTGATAAACTAGATACATTTATGAAATGTGTTGACAAGTTTGAAAAAAAAATATATATATATATTTCTAATGATAAACTAGATACATTTATGAAATGTGTTGAAAAGTTTGAAAAAAAAAATAAAAAAATATATTTCTAATAATAAACTACTGGTAGATACATTTATGAAATGTGTTGAAAAGTTTCAAAATCAAAGTAATATTTTTCTAATGATAAACTAGATACATTTATGAAATGTGTTGAAAGGTTTGAAAAAGAAAATAAAAAAATATATTTCTAATGATAAACTAGATACATTTAAGAAATGTGTTGAAAAGTTCGAACAAGAAAATAAAAAAATATATTTCTAGTGATAAACTAGATACATTTATGAAATGTGTTGAAAGGTTTGAATAAGAAAATAAAAAAATATATTTCTAATGATAAACTAGATACATTTAAGAAATGTGTTGAAAAGTTTGAACAAGGAAATCATCAAATATATTTCTAGTGATAAATTAGATACATTTATGAAATATGTTGACAGGTTTGAAAAAGAAAATAAAAAAATATATTTCTAATGATAAACTAGATACATTTATGAAATGTGTTGAAATGTTTGAGAAAAAAAATCAAAAAATAAATTTCTATTGATCAACTATATACACTTATGAAATGTGTTGAAAAGTTTGAAAAAGAAAATGAAAAGATATATTTCTAGTGATAATCTACCGGTAGATACATTTATGAAATATGTTGAAAAGTTTGAACAAGAAAATGAAAAGATATATTTCTAGTGATAATCTACCGGTAGATACATTTATGAGATGTGTTGACAAGATTGAAAAAGAAAATAGAAAAATATATTTCTAATGATAAACTACTGATAGATACATTTATGAGATGTGTTGAAAAGTTTGATAAAGAAAATTTAAAAATATATTTCTAATGATAAACTACCAGTAGATACATTTATGAGATGTGTTGAAAAGTTTGAAAAGAAAATAAAAAAATATATTTCTAATGATAAACTAGATACATTGCTGAAATGTGTTGAAAGTTTCAAAATCAAAGAAATATTTTTCTAATGATAAATTAGATACATTTATGAAATGTATTGAAAAGTTTGAACAAGAAAATTTAAAAAAAATATTTATAATGATAAACTAGATACATTTATGAAATGTGTTGAAAAGATTGAAAAATAAAATAAAAAAATATATTTCTAGTGATAAACTACCGGTAGATACATTTATTAGAAATGTTGAAAAGATTCAAAATTAAAAAATATATTTCTAGTGATAAATTAGATACATTTATGAAATATGTTGACAGGTTTGAAAAAGAAAATAAAAAAATATATTTCTAATGATAAACTAGATACATTTAAGAAATGTGTTGAAAAGTTTGAACAAGAAAATCAAAAAATATATTTCTAGTGATAAATTAGATACATTTATGAAATGTGTTGACAGGTTTGAAAAGAAAATCAAAAAATATATTTCGAGTGATAAACTAGATAAATTTAAGAAATGTGTTGAAAAGTTTGAAAAAGAAAATTAAAAAATATATTTCTAGTGATAAACATGAAATATGTCGAAAAGTTTGAAAATGAAAAAAATATATTTCTAGTAATAAACTAGATACATTTATGAAATGTGTTGAAAAGTTTGAACAAGAAAATTTTATAAAAAATATTTCTAATGATAAACTAGATACATTTATGAAATGTGTTGAAAAGTTTGGAAAAGAAAATCAAAAAATATATTTCTAGTGATAAACTAGATACATTTATGAAATGTGTTGAAAAGATTGAAAAATAAAATAAAAAAATATATTTCTAGTGATAAACTACCGGTAGATACATTTATTAGAAATGTTGAAAAGATTCAAAATTAAAAAATATATTTCTAGTGATAAATTAGATACATTTATGAAATATGTTGACAGGTTTGAAAAAGAAAATAAAAAAATATATTTCTAATGATAAACTAGATACATTTAAGAAATGTGTTGAAAAGTTTGAACAAGAAAATCAAAAAATATATTTCTAGTGATAAATTAGATACATTTATGAAATGTGTTGACAGGTTTGAAAAGAAAATCAAAAAATATATTTCGAGTGATAAACTAGATAAATTTAAGAAATGTGTTGAAAAGTTTGAAAAAGAAAATTAAAAAATATATTTCTAGTGATAAACATGAAATATGTCGAAAAGTTTGAAAATGAAAAAAATATATTTCTAGTAATAAACTAGATACATTTATGAAATGTGTTGAAAAGTTTGAACAAGAAAATTTTATAAAAAATATTTCTAATGATAAACTAGATACATTTATGAAATGTGTTGAAAAGTTTGGAAAAGAAAATCAAAAAATATATTTCTAGTGATAAACTATATACATTTATGAAATGTGTTGAAAAGTTTGAAAAAGAAAATGAAAAGATATATTTCTAGTGATAATCTACCGGTAGATACATTTATGAAATATGTTGAAAAGTTTGAACAAGAAAATGAAAAGATATATTTCTAGTGATAATCTACCGGTAGATACATTTATGAGATGTGTTGACAAGATTGAAAAAGAAAATAGAAAAATATATTTCTAATGATAAACTACTGGTAGATCCATTTATGAGATGTGTTGAAAAGTTTGATAAAGAAAATTAAAAAATATATTTCTAATGATAAACTACCAGTAGATACATTTATGAGATGTGTTGAAAAGTTTGTAAAGAAAATAAAAAAATATATTTCTAATGATAAACTAGATACATTGCTGAAATGTGTTGAAAAGTTTCAAAATCAAAGAAATATTTTTATAATGATAAATTAGATACATTTATGAAATGTGTTGAAAAGTTTGAACAAGAAAATTTAAAAAAAATATTTATAATGATAAACTAGATACATTTATGAAATGTGTTGAAAAGATTGAAAAATAAAATAAAAAAATATATTTCTAATGATAAACTACTGGTAGATACATTTATGAGATGTGTTGAAAAGTTTGAAAAAACAATGAAAAGATATATTTCTAGTGATAATTTACCAGTAGATACATTTATGAAATGTGTTGAAAAGTTTGGAAAAGAAAATCAAAAAATATATTTCTAGTGATGAATTAGATACATTTATGAAATGTGTTGAAAAGTTTGAAAAAGAAAATCAAAAAATATATTTCTAGTGATAAATTAGATAAATTTATGAAATGTGTTGAAAAGTTTGAACAAGAAAATCAAAAAATATATTTCTAGTGATAAACTAGATACATTTATGAAATGTGTTGACAAGTTTGAAAAAAAAAATATATATATTTCTAATGATAAACTAGATACATTTATGAAATGTGTTGAAAAGTTTGAAAAAGAAAATCAAAAAATATATTTCTAGTGATAAACTAGATACATTTATGAAATGTGTTGACAAGTTTGAAAAAAAAATATATATATATATATTTCTAATGATAAACTAGATACATTTATGAAATGTGTTGAAAAGTTTGAAAAAAAAAATAAAAAAATATATTTCTAATAATAAACTACTGGTAGATACATTTATGAAATGTGTTGAAAAGTTTCAAAATCAAAGTAATATTTTTCTAATGATAAACTAGATACATTTATGAAATGTGTTGAAAGGTTTGAAAAAGAAAATAAAAAAATATATTTCTAATGATAAACTAGATACATTTAAGAAATGTGTTGAAAAGTTCGAACAAGAAAATCAAAAAATATATTTATAGTGATAAACTAGATACATTTATGAAATGTGTTGAAAGGTTTGAATAAGAAAATAAAAAAATATATTTCTAATGATAAACTAGATACATTTAAGAAATGTGTTGAAAAGTTTAAACAAGGAAATCATCAAATATATTTCTAGTGATAAATTAGATACATTTATGAAATGTGTTGAAAAGTTTGAAAATGAAAAAAATATATTTCTAGTGATAAACTAGATACATTTATGAAATGTGTTGAAAAGTTTGAAAATGAAAAAAATATATTTCTAGTGATAAACTAGATACATTTATGAAATGTGTTGAAAAGTTTGAACAAGAAAATCAAAAAATATATTTCTAGTGATAAACTAGATACATTTATGAAATGTGTTGACAAGTTTGAAAAAAAAATATATATATATTTCTAATGATAAACTAGATACATTTATGAAATGTGTTGAAAAGTTTGAACAAGAAAATCAAAAAATATATTTCTAGTGATAAACTAGATACATTTATGAAATGTGTTGACAAGTTTGAAAAAAAAAAATATATATTTCTAATGATAAACTAGATACATTTATGAAATGTGTTGAAAAGTTTGAAAAAAAAAATAAAAAAATATATTTCTAATAATAAACTACTGGTAGATACATTTATGAAATTTGTTGAAAAGTTTCAAAATCAAAGTAATATATTTCTAGTGATAAACTAGATACATTTATGAAATGTGTTGAAAGGTTTGAATAAGAAAATAAAAAAATATATTTCTAATGATAAACTAGATACATTTAAGAAATGTGTTGAAAAGTTTGAACAAGGAAATCATCAAATATATTTCTAGTGATAAATTAGATACATTTATGAAATATGTTGACAGGTTTGAAAAAGAAAATAAAAAAATATATTTCTAGTGATAAACTAGATACATTTAAGAAATGTGTTTAAAAGTTTGAAAAAGAAAATTAAAAAATATATTTCTAGTGATAAACATGAAATATGTCGAAAAGTTTGAATATGAAAAAAATATATTTCTAGTAATAAACTAGATACATTTATGAAATGTGTTGAAAAGTTTGAACAAGAAAATGAAAAGATATATTTCTAGTGATAATCTTCTGGTAGATACATTTATGAAATGTGTTGAAAAGTTTGGAAAAGGAAATCAAAAAATATATTTCTAGTGATAAACTAGATATATTTATGAAATGTGTTGAAAAGTTTGAAAATGAAAAAAATATATTTCTAGTGATAAACTAGATACATTTATGAAATGTGTTGAAAAGTTTGAACAAGAAAATCAAAAAATATATTTCTAGTGATAAACTAGATACATTTATGAAATGTGTTGACAAGTTTGAAAAAAAAAATATATATATTTCTAATGATAAACTAGATACATTTATGAAATGTGTTGAAAAGTTTGAAAAAAAAAAGTAAAAAAATATATTTCTAATAATAAACTACTGGTAGATACATTTATGAAATGTGTTGAAAAGTTTCAAAATCAAAGTAATATTTTTCTAATGATAAACTAGATACATTTATGAAATGTGTTGAAAGGTTTGAAAAAGAAAATAAAAAAATATATTTCTAATCATAAACTAGATACATTTAAGAAATGTGTTGAAAAGTTCGAACAAGAAAATCAAAAAATATATTTATAGTGATAAACTAGATACATTTATGAAATGTGTTGAAAGGTTTGAATAAGAAAATAAAAAAATATATTTCTAATGATAAACTAGATACATTTAAGAAATGTGTTGAAAAGTTTAAACAAGGAAATCATCAAATATATTTCTAGTGATAAATTAGATACATTTATGAAATATGTTGACAGGTTTGAAAAAGAAAATAAAAAAATATATTTCTAGTGATAAACTAGATACATTTAAGAAATGTGTTTAAAAGTTTGAAAAAGAAAATTAAAAAATATATTTCTAGTGATAAACATGAAATATGTCGAAAAGTTTGAATATGAAAAAAATATATTTCTAGTAATAAACTAGATACATTTAGGAAATGTGTTGACAAGTTTGAAAAAAAAATATATATATATATTTCTAATGATAAACTAGATACATTTATGAAATGTGTTGAAAAGTTTGAACAAGAAAATGAAAAGATATATTTCTAGTGATAATCTTCTAGTAGATACATTTATGAAATGTGTTGAAAAGTTTGGAAAAGAAAATCAAAAAATATATTTCTAGTGATGAATTAGGTAGATACATTTATGAAATGTGTTGAAAAGTTTGAAAAAGAAAATCAAAAAATATATTTCTAGTGATAAATTAGATACATTTATGAAATGTGTTGAAAAGTTTGAACAAGAAAATCAAAAAATATATTTCTAGTGATAAACTAGATACATTTATGAAATGTGTTGACAAGTTTGAAAAAAAAATATATATATATATATTTCTAATGATAAACTAGATACATTTATGAAATGTGTTGAAAAGTTTGAACAAGAAAATCAAAAAATATATTTCTAGTGATAAACTAGATACATTTATGAAATCTGTTGACAAGTTTGAAAAAAAAAAATATATATATATTTCTAATGATAAACTAGATACATTTATGAAATGTGTTGAAAAGTTTGAAAAAAAAAATAAAAAAATATATTTCTAATAATAAACTACTGGTAGATACATTTATGAAATGTGTTGAAAAGTTTCAAAATCAAAGTAATATTTTTCTAATGATAAACTAGATACATTTATGAAATGTGTTGAAAGGTTTGAAAAAGAAAATAAAAAAATATATTTCTAGTGATAAACTAGATACATTTAAGAAATGTGTTGAAAGGTTTGAACAAGAAAATTAAAAATATATTTCTAGTGATAAACATGAAATATGTCGAAAAGTTTGAATATGAAAAAAATATATTTCTAGTAATAAACTAGATACATTTATGAAATGTGTTGAAAAGTTTGAACAAGAAAATGAAAAGATATATTTCTAGTGATAATCTTCTGGTAGATACATTTATGAAATGTGTTGAAAAGTTTGGAAAAGAAAATCAAAAAATATATTTCTAGTGATGAATTAGGTAGATACATTTATGAAATGTGTTGAAAAGTTTGCAAAAGAAAATCAAAAAATATATTTCTAGTGATAAATTAGATACATTTATGAAATGTGTTGAAAAGTTTGAACAAGAAAATAAAAAAATATATTTCTAGTGATAAACTAGATACATTTATGAAATGTGTTGACAAGTTTGAAAAAAAAAATAAAAAAATATATTTCTAATAATAAACTACTGGTAGATACATTTATGAAATGTGTTGAAAAGTTTCAAAATCAAAGTAATATTTTTCTAATGATAAACTAGATACATTTATGAAATGTGTTGAAAGGTTTGAAAAAGAAAATAAAAAAATATATTTCTAATGATAAACTAGATACATTTAAGAAATGTGTTGAAAAGTTCGAACAAGAAAATCAAAAAATATATTTCTAGTGATAAACTAGATACATTTATGAAATGTGTTGAAAGGTTTGAATAAGAAAATAAAAAAATATATTTCTAATGATAAACTAGATACATTTAAGAAATGTGTTGAAAAGTTTGAACAAGGAAATCATCAAATATATTTCTAGTGATAAATTAGATACATTTATGAAATATGTTGACAGGTTTGAAAAAGAAAATAAAAAAATATATTTCTAGTGATAAACTAGATACATTTAAGAAATGTGTTGAAAGGTTTGAACAAGAAAATTAAAAAATATTTTTCTAGTGATAAACATGAAATATGTCGAAAAGTTTGAATATGAAAAAAATATATTTCTAGTAATAAACTAGATACATTTATGAAATGTGTTGAAAAGTTTGAACAAGAAAATGAAAAGATATATTTCTAGTGATAATCTTCTGGTAGATACATTTATGAAATGTGTTGAAAAGTTTGGAAAAGAAAATCAAAAAATATATTTCTAGTGATGAATTAGGTAGATACATTTATGAAATGTGTTGAAAAGTTTGAACAAGAAAATCAAAAAATATATTTCTAGTGATAAATTAGATACATTTATGAAATGTGTTGAAAAGTTTGAACAAGAAAATCAAAAAATATATTTCTAGTGATAAACTAGATACATTTATGAAATGTGTTGACAAGTTTGAAAAAAAAAATAAAAAAATATATTTCTAATAATAAACTACTGGTAGATACATTTATGAAATGTGTTGAAAAGTTTCAAAATCAAAGTAATATTTTTCTAATGATAAACTAGATACATTTATGAAATGTGTTGAAAGGTTTGAAAAAGAAAATAAAAAAATATATTTCTAATGATAAACTAGATACATTTAAGAAATGTGTTGAAAAGTTCGAACAAGAAAATCAAAAAATATATTTCTAGTGATAAACTAGATACATTTATGAAATGTGTTGAAAGGTTTGAATAAGAAAATAAAAAAATATATTTCTAATGATAAACTAGATACATTTAAAAAATGTGTTGAAAAGTTTGAACAAGGAAATCATCAAATATATTTCTAGTGATAAATTAGATACATTTATGAAATATGTTGACAGGTTTGAAAAAGAAAATAAAAAAATATATTTCTAGTGATAAACTAGATACATTTAAGAAATGTGTTTAAAAGTTTGAAAAAGAAAATTAAAAAATATATTTCTAGTGATAAACATGAAATATGTCGAAAAGTTTGAATATGAAAAAAATATATTTCTAGTAATAAACTAGATACATTTAGGAAATGTGTTGACAAGTTTGAAAAAAAAATATATATATATATTTCTAATGATAAACTAGATACATTTATGAAATGTGTTGAAAAGTTTGAACAAGAAAATGAAAAGATATATTTCTAGTGATAATCTTCTGGTAGATACATTTATGAAATGTGTTGAAAAGTTTGGAAAAGAAAATCAAAAAATATATTTCTAGTGATGAATTAGGTAGATACATTTATGAAATGTGTTGAAAAGTTTGAAAAAGAAAATCAAAAAATATATTTCTAGTGATAAATTAGATACATTTATGAAATGTGTTGAAAAGTTTGAACAAGAAAATCAAAAAATATATTTCTAGTGATAAACTAGATACATTTATGAAATGTGTTGACAAGTTTGAAAAAAAAATATATATATATATATTTCTAATGATAAACTAGATACATTTATGAAATGTGTTGAAAAGTTTGAACAAGAAAATCAAAAAATATATTTCTAGTGATAAACTAGATACATTTATGAAATGTGTTGACAAGTTTGAAAAAAAAAAAATATATATATATTTCTAATGATAAACTAGATACATTTATGAAATGTGTTGAAAAGTTTGAAAAAAAAATAAAAAAATATATTTCTAATAATAAACTACTGGTAGATACATTTATGAAATGTGTTGAAAAGTTTCAAAATCAAAGTAATATTTTTCTAATGATAAACTAGATACATTTATGAAATGTGTTGAAAGGTTTGAAAAAGAAAATAAAAAAATATATTTCTAATGATAAACTAGATACATTTAAGAAATGTGTTGAAAAGTTCGAACAAGAAAATAAAAAAATATATTTCTAGTGATAAACTAGATACATTTATGAAATGTGTTGAAAGGTTTGAATAAGAAAATAAAAAAATATATTTCTAATGATAAACTAGATACATTTAAGAAATGTGTTGAAAAGTTTGAACAAGGAAATCATCAAATATATTTCTAGTGATAAATTAGATACATTTATGAAATATGTTGACAGGTTTGAAAAAGAAAATAAAAAAATATATTTCTAATGATAAACTAGATACATTTATGAAATGTGTTGAAATGTTTGAGAAAAAAAATCAAAAAATAAATTTCTATTGATCAACTATATACACTTATGAAATGTGTTGAAAAGTTTGAAAAAGAAAATGAAAAGATATATTTCTAGTGATAATCTACCGGTAGATACATTTATGAAATATGTTGAAAAGTTTGAACAAGAAAATGAAAAGATATATTTCTAGTGATAATCTACCGGTAGATACATTTATGAGATGTGTTGACAAGATTGAAAAAGAAAATAGAAAAATATATTTCTAATGATAAACTACTGATAGATACATTTATGAGATGTGTTGAAAAGTTTGATAAAGAAAATTTAAAAATATATTTCTAATGATAAACTACCAGTAGATACATTTATGAGATGTGTTGAAAAGTTTGAAAAGAAAATAAAAAAATATATTTCTAATGATAAACTAGATACATTGCTGAAATGTGTTGAAAGTTTCAAAATCAAAGAAATATTTTTCTAATGATAAATTAGATACATTTATGAAATGTGTTGAAAAGTTTGAACAAGAAAATTTAAAAAAAATATTTATAATGATAAACTAGATACATTTATGAAATGTGTTGAAAAGATTGAAAAATAAAATAAAAAAATATATTTCTAGTGATAAACTACCGGTAGATACATTTATTAGAAATGTTGAAAAGATTCAAAATTAAAAAATATATTTCTAGTGATAAATTAGATACATTTATGAAATATGTTGACAGGTTTGAAAAAGAAAATAAAAAAATATATTTCTAATGATAAACTAGATACATTTAAGAAATGTGTTGAAAAGTTTGAACAAGAAAATCAAAAAATATATTTCTAGTGATAAATTAGATACATTTATGAAATGTGTTGACAGGTTTGAAAAGAAAATCAAAAAATATATTTCGAGTGATAAACTAGATAAATTTAAGAAATGTGTTGAAAAGTTTGAAAAAGAAAATTAAAAAATATATTTCTAGTGATAAACATGAAATATGTCGAAAAGTTTGAATATGAAAAAAATTTATTTCTTGTAATAAACTAGATACATTTATGAAATGTGTTGAAAAGTTTGAACAAGAAAATGAAAAGATATATTTCTAGTGATAATCTTCTGGTAGATACATTTATGAAATGTGTTGAAAAGTTTGGAAAAGAAAATCAAAAAATATATTTCTAGTGATGAATTAGGTAGATACATTTATGAAATGTGTTGAAAAGTTTGAAAAAGAAAATCAAAAAATATATTTCTAGTGATAAATTAGATACATTTATGAAATGTGTTGAAAAGTTTGAACAAGAAAATCAAAAAATATATTTCTAGTGATAAACTAGATACATTTATGAAATGTGTTGACAAGTTTGAAAAAAAAAATAAAAAAATATATTTCTAATAATAAACTACTGGTAGATACATTTATGAAATGTGTTGAAAAGTTTCAAAATCAAAGTAATATTTTTCTAATGATAAACTAGATACATTTATGAAATGTGTTGAAAGGTTTGAAAAAGAAAATAAAAAAATATATTTCTAATGATAAACTAGATACATTTAAGAAATGTGTTGAAAAGTTCGAACAAGAAAATAAAAAGATATATTTCTAGTGATAAACTAGATACATTTATGAAATGTGTTGAAAGGTTTGAATAAGAAAATAAAAAAATATATTTCTAATGATAAACTAGATACATTTAAGAAATGTGTTGAAAAGTTTGAACAAGGAAATCATCAAATATATTTCTAGTGATAAATTAGATACATTTATGAAATATGTTGACAGGTTTGAAAAAGAAAATAAAAAAATATATTTCTAATGATAAACTAGATACATTTATGAAATGTGTTGAAATGTTTGAGAAAAAAAATCAAAAAATAAATTTCTATTGATCAACTATATACACTTATGAAATGTGTTGAAAAGTTTGAAAAAGAAAATGAAAAGATATATTTCTAGTGATAATCTACCGGTAGATACATTTATGAAATATGTTGAAAAGTTTGAACAAGAAAATGAAAAGATATATTTCTAGTGATAATCTACCGGTAGATACATTTATGAGATATGTTGACAAGATTGAAAAAGAAAATAGAAAAATATATTTCTAATGATAAACTACTGATAGATACATTTATGAGATGTGTTGAAAAGTTTGATAAAGAAAATTTAAAAATATATTTCTAATGATAAACTACCAGTAGATACATTTATGAGATGTGTTGAAAAGTTTGAAAAGAAAATAAAAAAATATATTTCTAATGATAAACTAGATACATTGCTGAAATGTGTTGAAAGTTTCAAAATCAAAGAAATATTTTTCTAATGATAAATTAGATACATTTATGAAATGTGTTGAAAAGTTTGAACAAGAAAATTTAAAAAAAATATTTATAATGATAAACTAGATACATTTATGAAATGTGTTGAAAAGATTGAAAAATAAAATAAAAAAATATATTTCTAGTGATAAACTACCGGTAGATACATTTATTAGAAATGTTGAAAAGATTCAAAATTAAAAAATATATTTCTAGTGATAAATTAGATACATTTATGAAATATGTTGACAGGTTTGAAAAAGAAAATAAAAAAATATATTTCTAATGATAAACTAGATACATTTAAGAAATGTGTTGAAAAGTTTGAACAAGAAAATCAAAAAATATATTTCTAGTGATAAATTAGATACATTTATGAAATGTGTTGACAGGTTTGAAAAGAAAATCAAAAAATATATTTCGAGTGATAAACTAGATAAATTTAAGAAATGTGTTGAAAAGTTTGAAAAAGAAAATTAAAAAATATATTTCTAGTGATAAACATGAAATATGTCGAAAAGTTTGAATATGAAAAAAATTTATTTCTAGTAATAAACTATATACATTTATGAAATGTGTTGAAAAGTTTGAACAAGAAAATGAAAAGATATATTTCTAGTGATAATCTTCTGGTAGATACATTTATGAAATGTGTTGAAAAGTTTGGAAAAGAAAATCAAAAAATATATTTCTAGTGATGAATTAGGTAGATACATTTATGAAATGTGTTGAAAAGTTTGCAAAAGAAAATCAAAAAATATATTTCTAGTGATAAATTAGATACATTTATGAAATGTGTTGAAAAGTTTGAACAAGAAAATCAAAAAATATATTTCTAGTGATAAACTAGATACATTTATGAAATGTGTTGACAAGTTTGAAAAAAAAAATAAAAAAATATATTTCTAATAATAAACTACTGGTAGATACATTTATGAAATGTGTTGAAAAGTTTGGAAAAGAAAATCAAAAAATATATTTCTAGTGATGAATTAGGTAGATACATTTATGAAATGTGTTGAAAAGTTTGCAAAAGAAAATCAAAAAATATATTTCTAGTGATAAATTAGATACATTTATGAAATGTGTTGAAAAGTTTGAACAAGAAAATCAAAAAATATATTTCTAGTGATAAACTAGATACATTTATGAAATGTGTTGACAAGTTTGAAAAAAAAATAAAAAAATATATTTCTAATAATAAACTACTGGTAGATACATTTATGAAATGTGTTGAAAAGTTTCAAAATCAAAGTAATATTTTTCTAATGATAAACTAGATACATTTATGAAATGTGTTGAAAGGTTTGAAAAAGAAAATAAAAAAATATATTTCTAATGATAAACTAGATACATTTAAGAAATGTGTTGAAAAGTTCGAACACGAAAATCAAAAAATATATTTCTAGTGATAAACTAGATACATTTATGAAATGTGTTGAAAGGTTTGAATAAGAAAATAAAAAAATATATTTCTAATGATAAACTAGATACATTTAAGAAATGTGTTGAAAAGTTTGAACAAGGAAATCATCAAATATATTTCTAGTGATAAATTAGATACATTTATGAAATATGTTGACAGGTTTGAAAAAGAAAATAAAAAAATATATTTCTAGTGATAAACTAGATACATTTAAGAAATGTGTTTAAAAGTTTGAAAAAGAAAATTAAAAAATATATTTCTAGTGATAAACATGAAATATGTCGAAAAGTTTGAATATGAAAAAAAATATATTTCTAGTAATAAACTAGATACATTTAGGAAATGTGTTGACAAGTTTGAAAAAAAAATATATATATATATTTCTAATGATAAACTAGATACATTTATGAAATGTGTTGAAAAGTTTGAACAAGAAAATGAAAAGATATATTTCTAGTGATAATCTTCTGGTAGATACATTTATGAAATGTGTTGAAAAGTTTGGAAAAGAAAATCAAAAAATATATTTCTAGTGATGAATTAGGTAGATACATTTATGAAATGTGTTGAAAAGTTTGAAAAAGAAAATCAAAAAATATATTTCTAGTGATAAATTAGATACATTTATGAAATGTGTTGAAAAGTTTGAACAAGAAAATCAAAAAATATATTTCTAGTGATAAACTAGATACATTTATGAAATGTGTTGACAAGTTTGAAAAAAAAATATATATATATATATTTCTAATGATAAACTAGATACATTTATGAAATGTGTTGAAAAGTTTGAACAAGAAAATCAAAAAATATATTTCTAGTGATAAACTAGATACATTTATGAAATGTGTTGACAAGTTTGAAAAAAAAAAATATATATATATATTTCTAATGATAAACTAGATACATTTATGAAATGTGTTGAAAAGTTTGAAAAAAAAAATAAAAAAATATATTTCTAATAATAAACTACTGGTAGATACATTTATGAAATGTGTTGAAAAGTTTCAAAATCAAAGTAATATTTTTCTAATGATAAACTAGATACATTTATGAAATGTGTTGAAAGGTTTGAAAAAGAAAATAAAAAAATATATTTCTAATGATAAACTAGATACATTTAAGAAATGTGTTGAAAAGTTCGAACAAGAAAACAAAAAAATATATTTCTAGTGATAAACTAGATACATTTATGAAATGTGTTGAAAGGTTTGAAAAGAAAATAAAAAAATATATTTCTAATGATAAACTAGATACATTTAAGAAATGTGTTGAAAAGTTTGAACAAGGAAATCATCAAATATATTTCTAGTGATAAATTAGATACATTTATGAAATATGTTGACAGGTTTGAAAAAGAAAATAAAAAAATATATTTCTAATGATAAACTAGATACATTTATGAAATGTGTTGAAATGTTTGAGAAAAAAAATCAAAAAATAAATTTCTATTGATCAACTATATACACTTATGAAATGTGTTGAAAAGTTTGAAAAAGAAAATGAAAAGATATATTTCTAGTGATAATCTACCGGTAGATACATTTATGAAATATGTTGAAAAGTTTGAACAAGAAAATGAAAAGATATATTTCTAGTGATAATCTACCGGTAGATACATTTATGAGATGTGTTGACAAGATTGAAAAAGAAAATAGAAAAATATATTTCTAATGATAAACTACTGATAGATACATTTATGAGATGTGTTGAAAAGTTTGATAAAGAAAATTTAAAAATATATTTCTAATGATAAACTACCAGTAGATACATTTATGAGATGTGTTGAAAAGTTTGAAAAGAAAATAAAAAAATATATTTCTAATGATAAACTAGATACATTGCTGAAATATGTTGAAAGTTTCAAAATCAAAGAAATATTTTTCTAATGATAAATTAGATACATTTATGAAATGTGTTGAAAAGTTTGAACAAGAAAATTTAAAAAAAATATTTATAATGATAAACTAGATACATTTATGAAATGTGTTGAAAAGATTGAAAAATAAAATAAAAAAATATATTTCTAGTGATAAACTACCGGTAGATACATTTATTAGAAATGTTGAAAAGATTCAAAATTAAAAAATATATTTCTAGTGATAAATTAGATACATTTATGAAATATGTTGACAGGTTTGAAAAAGAAAATTAAAAAATATATTTCTAATGATAAACTAGATACATTTAAGAAATGTGTTGAAAAGTTTGAACAAGAAAATCAAAAAATATATTTCTAGTGATAAATTAGATACATTTATGAAATGTGTTGACAGGTTTGAAAAGAAAATCAAAAAATATATTTCGAGTGATAAACTAGATAAATTTAAGAAATGTGTTGAAAAGTTTGAAAAAGAAAATTAAAAAATATATTTCTAGTGATAAACATGAAATATGTCGAAAAGTTTGAAAATGAAAAAAATATATTTCTAGTAATAAACTAGATACATTTATGAAATGTGTTGAAAAGTTTGAACAAGAAAATTTTATAAAAAATATTTCTAATGATAAACTAGATACATTTATGAAATGTGTTGAAAAGTTTGGAAAAGAAAATCAAAAAATATATTTCTAGTGATAAACTATATACATTTATGAAATGTGTTGAAAAGTTTGAACAAGAAAATGAAAAGAAATATTTCTAGTGATAATCTTCTGGTAGATACATTTATGAAATGTGTTGAAAAGTTTGGAAAAGAAAATCAAAAAATATATTTCTAGTGATGAATTAGGTAGATACATTTATGAAATGTGTTGAAAAGTTTGCAAAAGAAAATCAAAAAATATATTTCTAGTGATAAATTAGATACATTTATGAAATGTGTTGAAAAGTTTGAACAAGAAAATCAAAAAATATATTTCTAGTGATAAACTAGATACATTTATGAAATGTGTTGACAAGTTTGAAAAAAAAAATAAAAAAATATATTTCTAATAATAAACTACTGGTAGATACATTTATGAAATGTGTTGAAAAGTTTCAAAATCAAAGTAATATTTTTCTAATGATAAACTAGATACATTTATGAAATGTGTTGAAAGGTTTGAAAAAGAAAATAAAAAAATATATTTCTAATGATAAACTAGATACATTTAAGAAATGTGTTGAAAAGTTCGAACAAGAAAATCAAAAAATATATTTCTAGTGATAAACTAGATACATTTATGAAATGTGTTGAAAGGTTTGAATAAGAAAATAAAAAAATATATTTCTAATGATAAACTAGATACATTTAAGAAATGTGTTGAAAAGTTTGAACAAGGAAATCATCAAATATATTTCTAGTGATAAATTAGATACATTTATGAAATATGTTGACAGGTTTGAAAAAGAAAATAAAAAAATATATTTCTAGTGATAAACTAGATACATTTAAGAAATGTGTTTAAAAGTTTGAAAAAGAAAATTAAAAAATATATTTCTAGTGATAAACATGAAATATGTCGAAAAGTTTGAATATGAAAAAAATATATTTCTAGTAATAAACTAGATACATTTAGGAAATGTGTTGACAAGTTTGAAAAAAAAATATATATATATATTTCTAATGATAAACTAGATACATTTATGAAATGTGTTGAAAAGTTTGAACAAGAAAATGAAAAGATATATTTCTAGTGATAATCTTCTGGTAGATACATTTATGAAATGTGTTGAAAAATTTGGAAAAGAAAATCAAAAAATATATTTCTAGTGATGAATTAGGTAGATACATTTATGAAATGTGTTGAAAAGTTTGCAAAAGAAAATCAAAAAATATATTTCTAGTGATAAATTAGATACATTTATGAAATGTGTTGAAAAGTTTGAACAAGAAAATCAAAAAATATATTTCTAGTGATAAACTAGATACATTTATGAAATGTGTTGACAAGTTTGAAAAAAAAAATAAAAAAATATATTTCTAATAATAAACTACTGGTAGATACATTTATGAAATGTGTTGAAAAGTTTCAAAATCAAAGTAATATTTTTCTAATGATAAACTAGATACATTTATGAAATGTGTTGAAAGGTTTGAAAAAGAAAATAAAAAAATATATTTCTAATGATAAACTAGATACATTTAAGAAATGTGTTGAAAAGTTCGAACAAGAAAATCAAAAAATATATTTCTAGTGATAAACTAGATACATTTATGAAATGTGTTGAAAGGTTTGAATAAGAAAATAAAAAAATATATTTCTAATGATAAACTAGATACATTTAAGAAATGTGTTGAAAAGTTTGAACAAGGAAATCATCAAATATATTTCTAGTGATAAATTAGATACATTTATGAAATATGTTGACAGGTTTGAAAAAGAAAATAAAAAAATATATTTCTAGTGATAAACTAGATACATTTAAGAAATGTGTTTAAAAGTTTGAAAAAGAAAATTAAAAAATATATTTCTAGTGATAAACATGAAATATGTCGAAAAGTTTGAATATGAAAAAAATATATTTCTAGTAATAAACTAGATACATTTAGGAAATGTGTTGACAAGTTTGAAAAAAAAATATATATATATATTTCTAATGATAAACTAGATACATTTATGAAATGTGTTGAAAAGTTTGAACAAGAAAATGAAAAGATATATTTCTAGTGATAATCTTCTGGTAGATACATTTATGAAATGTGTTGAAAAGTTTGGAAAAGAAAATCAAAAAATATATTTCTAGTGATGAATTAGGTAGATACATTTATGAAATGTGTTGAAAAGTTTGAAAAAGAAAATCAAAAAATATATTTCTAGTGATAAATTAGATACATTTATGAAATGTGTTGAAAAGTTTGAACAAGAAAATCAAAAAATATATTTCTAGTGATAAACTAGATACATTTATGAAATGTGTTGACAAGTTTGAAAAAAAAATATATATATATATATTTCTAATGATAAACTAGATACATTTATGAAATGTGTTGAAAAGTTTGAACAAGAAAATCAAAAAATATATTTCTAGTGATAAACTAGATACATTTATGAAATGTGTTGACAAGTTTGAAAAAAAAAAATATATATATATTTCTAATGATAAACTAGATACATTTATGAAATGTGTTGAAAAGTTTGAAAAAAAAAATAAAAAAATATATTTCTAATAATAAACTACTGGTAGATACATTTATGAAATGTGTTGAAAAGTTTCAAAATCAAAGTAATATTTTTCTAATGATAAACTAGATACATTTATGAAATGTGTTGAAAGGTTTGAAAAAGAAAATAAAAAAATATATTTCTAATGATAAACTAGATACATTTAAGAAATGTGTTGAAAAGTTCGAACAAGAAAATAAAAAAATATATTTCTAGTGATAAACTAGATACATTTATGAAATGTGTTGAAAGGTTTGAATAAGAAAATAAAAAAATATATTTCTAATGATAAACTAGATACATTTAAGAAATGTGTTGAAAAGTTTGAACAAGGAAATCATCAAATATATTTCTAGTGATAAATTAGATACATTTATGAAATATGTTGACAGGTTTGAAAAAGAAAATAAAAAAATATATTTCTAATGATAAACTAGATACATTTATGAAATGTGTTGAAATGTTTGAGAAAAAAAATCAAAAAATAAATTTCTATTGATCAACTATATACACTTATGAAATGTGTTGAAAAGTTTGAAAAAGAAAATGAAAAGATATATTTCTAGTGATAATCTACCGGTAGATACATTTATGAAATATGTTGAAAAGTTTGAACAAGAAAATGAAAAGATATATTTCTAGTGATAATCTACCGGTAGATACATTTATGAGATGTGTTGACAAGATTGAAAAAGAAAATAGAAAAATATATTTCTAATGATAAACTACTGATAGATACATTTATGAGATGTGTTGAAAAGTTTGATAAAGAAAATTTAAAAATATATTTCTAATGATAAACTACCAGTAGATACATTTATGAGATGTGTTGAAAAGTTTGAAAAGAAAATAAAAAAATATATTTCTAATGATAAACTAGATACATTGCTGAAATGTGTTGAAAGTTTCAAAATCAAAGAAATATTTTTCTAATGATAAATTAGATACATTTATGAAATGTGTTGAAAAGTTTGAACAAGAAAATTTAAAAAAAATATTTATAATGATAAACTAGATACATTTATGAAATGTGTTGAAAAGATTGAAAAATAAAATAAAAAAATATATTTCTAGTGATAAACTACCGGTAGATACATTTATTAGAAATGTTGAAAAGATTCAAAATTAAAAAATATATTTCTAGTGATAAATTAGATACATTTATGAAATATGTTGACAGGTTTGAAAAAGAAAATTAAAAAATATATTTCTAATGATAAACTAGATACATTTAAGAAATGTGTTGAAAAGTTTGAACAAGAAAATCAAAAAATATATTTCTAGTGATAAATTAGATACATTTATGAAATGTGTTGACAGGTTTGAAAAGAAAATCAAAAAATATATTTCGAGTGATAAACTAGATAAATTTAAGAAATGTGTTGAAAAGTTTGAAAAAGAAAATTAAAAAATATATTTCTAGTGATAAACATGAAATATGTCGAAAAGTTTGAAAATGAAAAAAATATATTTCTAGTAATAAACTAGATACATTTATGAAATGTGTTGAAAAGTTTGAACAAGAAAATTTTATAAAAAATATTTCTAATGATAAACTAGATACATTTATGAAATGTGTTGAAAAGTTTGGAAAAGAAAATCAAAAAATATATTTCTAGTGATAAACTATATACATTTATGAAATGTGTTGAAAAGTTTGAACAAGAAAATGAAAAGAAATATTTCTAGTGATAATCTTCTGGTAGATACATTTATGAAATGTGTTGAAAAGTTTGGAAAAGAAAATCAAAAAATATATTTCTAGTGATGAATTAGGTAGATACATTTATGAAATGTGTTGAAAAGTTTGCAAAAGAAAATCAAAAAATATATTTCTAGTGATAAATTAGATACATTTATGAAATGTGTTGAAAAGTTTGAACAAGAAAATCAAAAAATATATTTCTAGTGATAAACTAGATACATTTATGAAATGTGTTGACAAGTTTGAAAAAAAAAATAAAAAAATATATTTCTAATAATAAACTACTGGTAGATACATTTATGAAATGTGTTGAAAAGTTTCAAAATCAAAGTAATATTTTTCTAATGATAAACTAGATACATTTATGAAATGTGTTGAAAGGTTTGAAAAAGAAAATAAAAAAATATATTTCTAATGATAAACTAGATACATTTAAGAAATGTGTTGAAAAGTTCGAACAAGAAAATCAAAAAATATATTTCTAGTGATAAACTAGATACATTTATGAAATGTGTTGAAAGGTTTGAATAAGAAAATAAAAAAATATATTTCTAATGATAAACTAGATACATTTAAGAAATGTGTTGAAAAGTTTGAACAAGGAAATCATCAAATATATTTCTAGTGATAAATTAGATACATTTATGAAATATGTTGACAGGTTTGAAAAAGAAAATAAAAAAATATATTTCTAGTGATAAACTAGATACATTTAAGAAATGTGTTTAAAAGTTTGAAAAAGAAAATTAAAAAATATATTTCTAGTGATAAACATGAAATATGTCGAAAAGTTTGAATATGAAAAAAATATATTTCTAGTAATAAACTAGATACATTTAGGAAATGTGTTGACAAGTTTGAAAAAAAAATATATATATATATTTCTAATGATAAACTAGATACATTTATGAAATGTGTTGAAAAGTTTGAACAAGAAAATGAAAAGATATATTTCTAGTGATAATCTTCTGGTAGATACATTTATGAAATGTGTTGAAAAGTTTGGAAAAGAAAATCAAAAAATATATTTCTAGTGATGAATTAGGTAGATACATTTATGAAATGTGTTGAAAAGTTTGCAAAAGAAAATCAAAAAATATATTTCTAGTGATAAATTAGATACATTTATGAAATGTGTTGAAAAGTTTGAACAAGAAAATCAAAAAATATATTTCTAGTGATAAACTAGATACATTTATGAAATGTGTTGACAAGTTTGAAAAAAAAAATAAAAAAATATATTTCTAATAATAAACTACTGGTAGATACATTTATGAAATGTGTTGAAAAGTTTCAAAATCAAAGTAATATTTTTCTAATGATAAACTAGATACATTTATGAAATGTGTTGAAAGGTTTGAAAAAGAAAATAAAAAAATATATTTCTAATGATAAACTAGATACATTTAAGAAATGTGTTGAAAAGTTCGAACAAGAAAATCAAAAAATATATTTCTAGTGATAAACTAGATACATTTATGAAATGTGTTGAAAGGTTTGAATAAGAAAATAAAAAAATATATTTCTAATGATAAACTAGATACATTTAAGAAATGTGTTGAAAAGTTTGAACAAGGAAATCATCAAATATATTTCTAGTGATAAATTAGATACATTTATGAAATATGTTGACAGGTTTGAAAAAGAAAATAAAAAAATATATTTCTAGTGATAAACTAGATACATTTAAGAAATGTGTTTAAAAGTTTGAAAAAGAAAATTAAAAAATATATTTCTAGTGATAAACATGAAATATGTCGAAAAGTTTGAATATGAAAAAAATATATTTCTAGTAATAAACTAGATACATTTAGGAAATGTGTTGACAAGTTTGAAAAAAAAATATATATATATATTTCTAATGATAAACTAGATACATTTATGAAATGTGTTGAAAAGTTTGAACAAGAAAATGAAAAGATATATTTCTAGTGATAATCTTCTGGTAGATACATTTATGAAATGTGTTGAAAAGTTTGGAAAAGAAAATCAAAAAATATATTTCTAGTGATGAATTAGGTAGATACATTTATGAAATGTGTTGAAAAGTTTGAAAAAGAAAATCAAAAAATATATTTCTAGTGATAAATTAGATACATTTATGAAATGTGTTGAAAAGTTTGAACAAGAAAATCAAAAAATATATTTCTAGTGATAAACTAGATACATTTATGAAATGTGTTGACAAGTTTGAAAAAAAAATATATATATATATATTTCTAATGATAAACTAGATACATTTATGAAATGTGTTGAAAAGTTTGAACAAGAAAATCAAAAAATATATTTCTAGTGATAAACTAGATACATTTATGAAATGTGTTGACAAGTTTGAAAAAAAAAAATATATATATATTTCTAATGATAAACTAGATACATTTATGAAATGTGTTGAAAAGTTTGAAAAAAAAAATAAAAAAATATATTTCTAATAATAAACTACTGGTAGATACATTTATGAAATGTGTTGAAAAGTTTCAAAATCAAAGTAATATTTTTCTAATGATAAACTAGATACATTTATGAAATGTGTTGAAAGGTTTGAAAAAGAAAATAAAAAAATATATTTCTAATGATAAACTAGATACATTTAAGAAATGTGTTGAAAAGTTCGAACAAGAAAATAAAAAAATATATTTCTAGTGATAAACTAGATACATTTATGAAATGTGTTGAAAGGTTTGAATAAGAAAATAAAAAAATATATTTCTAATGATAAACTAGATACATTTAAGAAATGTGTTGAAAAGTTTGAACAAGGAAATCATCAAATATATTTCTAGTGATAAATTAGATACATTTATGAAATATGTTGACAGGTTTGAAAAAGAAAATAAAAAAATATATTTCTAATGATAAACTAGATACATTTATGAAATGTGTTGAAATGTTTGAGAAAAAAAATCAAAAAATAAATTTCTATTGATCAACTATATACACTTATGAAATGTGTTGAAAAGTTTGAAAAAGAAAATGAAAAGATATATTTCTAGTGATAATCTACCGGTAGATACATTTATGAAATATGTTGAAAAGTTTGAACAAGAAAATGAAAAGATATATTTCTAGTGATAATCTACCGGTAGATACATTTATGAGATGTGTTGACAAGATTGAAAAAGAAAATAGAAAAATATATTTCTAATGATAAACTACTGATAGATACATTTATGAGATGTGTTGAAAAGTTTGATAAAGAAAATAAAAAAATATATTTCTAGTGATAAACTACCGGTAGATACATTTATTAGAAATGTTGAAAAGATTCAAAATTAAAAAATATATTTCTAGTGATAAATTAGATACATTTATGAAATATGTTGACAGGTTTGAAAAAGAAAATAAAAAAATATATTTCTAATGATAAACTAGATACATTTAAGAAATGTGTTGAAAAGTTCGAACAAGAAAATCAAAAAATATATTTCTAGTGATAAACTAGATACATTTATGAAATGTGTTGAAAGGTTTGAATAAGAAAATAAAAAAATATATTTCTAATGATAAACTAGATACATTTAAGAAATGTGTTGAAAAGTTTGAACAAGGAAATCATCAAATATATTTCTAGTGATAAATTAGATACATTTATGAAATATGTTGACAGGTTTGAAAAAGAAAATAAAAAAATATATTTCTAGTGATAAACTAGATACATTTAAGAAATGTGTTTAAAAGTTTGAAAAAGAAAATTAAAAAATATATTTCTAGTGATAAACATGAAATATGTCGAAAAGTTTGAATATGAAAAAAATATATTTCTAGTAATAAACTAGATACATTTAGGAAATGTGTTGACAAGTTTGAAAAAAAAATATATATATATATTTCTAATGATAAACTAGATACATTTATGAAATGTGTTGAAAAGTTTGAACAAGAAAATGAAAAGATATATTTCTAGTGATAATCTTCTGGTAGATACATTTATGAAATGTGTTGAAAAGTTTGGAAAAGAAAATCAAAAAATATATTTCTAGTGATGAATTAGGTAGATACATTTATGAAATGTGTTGAAAAGTTTGAAAAAGAAAATCAAAAAATATATTTCTAGTGATAAATTAGATACATTTATGAAATGTGTTGAAAAGTTTGAACAAGAAAATCAAAAAATATATTTCTAGTGATAAACTAGATACATTTATGAAATGTGTTGACAAGTTTGAAAAAAAAATATATATATATATATTTCTAATGATAAACTAGATACATTTATGAAATGTGTTGAAAAGTTTGAACAAGAAAATCAAAAAATATATTTCTAGTGATAAACTAGATACATTTATGAAATGTGTTGACAAGTTTGAAAAAAAAAAATATATATATATTTCTAATGATAAACTAGATACATTTATGAAATGTGTTGAAAAGTTTGAAAAAAAAAATAAAAAAATATATTTCTAATAATAAACTACTGGTAGATACATTTATGAAATGTGTTGAAAAGTTTCAAAATCAAAGTAATATTTTTCTAATGATAAACTAGATACATTTATGAAATGTGTTGAAAGGTTTGAAAAAGAAAATAAAAAAATATATTTCTAATGATAAACTAGATACATTTAAGAAATGTGTTGAAAAGTTCGAACAAGAAAATAAAAAAATATATTTCTAGTGATAAACTAGATACATTTATGAAATGTGTTGAAAGGTTTGAATAAGAAAATAAAAAAATATATTTCTAATGATAAACTAGATACATTTAAGAAATGTGTTGAAAAGTTTGAACAAGGAAATCATCAAATATATTTCTAGTGATAAATTAGATACATTTATGAAATATGTTGACAGGTTTGAAAAAGAAAATAAAAAAATATATTTCTAATGATAAACTAGATACATTTATGAAATGTGTTGAAATGTTTGAGAAAAAAAATCAAAAAATAAATTTCTATTGATCAACTATATACACTTATGAAATGTGTTGAAAAGTTTGAAAAAGAAAATGAAAAGATATATTTCTAGTGATAATCTACCGGTAGATACATTTATGAAATATGTTGAAAAGTTTGAACAAGAAAATGAAAAGATATATTTCTAGTGATAATCTACCGGTAGATACATTTATGAGATGTGTTGACAAGATTGAAAAAGAAAATAGAAAAATATATTTCTAATGATAAACTACTGATAGATACATTTATGAGATGTGTTGAAAAGTTTGATAAAGAAAATTTAAAAATATATTTCTAATGATAAACTACCAGTAGATACATTTATGAGATGTGTTGAAAAGTTTGAAAAGAAAATAAAAAAATATATTTCTAATGATAAACTAGATACATTGCTGAAATGTGTTGAAAGTTTCAAAATCAAAGAAATATTTTTCTAATGATAAATTAGATACATTTATGAAATGTGTTGAAAAGTTTGAACAAGAAAATTTAAAAAAAATATTTATAATGATAAACTAGATACATTTATGAAATGTGTTGAAAAGATTGAAAAATAAAATAAAAAAATATATTTCTAGTGATAAACTACCGGTAGATACATTTATTAGAAATGTTGAAAAGATTCAAAATTAAAAAATATATTTCTAGTGATAAATTAGATACATTTATGAAATATGTTGACAGGTTTGAAAAAGAAAATTAAAAAATATATTTCTAATGATAAACTAGATACATTTAAGAAATGTGTTGAAAAGTTTGAACAAGAAAATCAAAAAATATATTTCTAGTGATAAATTAGATACATTTATGAAATGTGTTGACAGGTTTGAAAAGAAAATCAAAAAATATATTTCGAGTGATAAACTAGATAAATTTAAGAAATGTGTTGAAAAGTTTGAAAAAGAAAATTAAAAAATATATTTCTAGTGATAAACATGAAATATGTCGAAAAGTTTGAAAATGAAAAAAATATATTTCTAGTAATAAACTAGATACATTTATGAAATGTGTTGAAAAGTTTGAACAAGAAAATTTTATAAAAAATATTTCTAATGATAAACTAGATACATTTATGAAATGTGTTGAAAAGTTTGGAAAAGAAAATCAAAAAATATATTTCTAGTGATAAACTATATACATTTATGAAATGTGTTGAAAAGTTTGAACAAGAAAATGAAAAGAAATATTTCTAGTGATAATCTTCTGGTAGATACATTTATGAAATGTGTTGAAAAGTTTGGAAAAGAAAATCAAAAAATATATTTCTAGTGATGAATTAGGTAGATACATTTATGAAATGTGTTGAAAAGTTTGCAAAAGAAAATCAAAAAATATATTTCTAGTGATAAATTAGATACATTTATGAAATGTGTTGAAAAGTTTGAACAAGAAAATCAAAAAATATATTTCTAGTGATAAACTAGATACATTTATGAAATGTGTTGACAAGTTTGAAAAAAAAAATAAAAAAATATATTTCTAATAATAAACTACTGGTAGATACATTTATGAAATGTGTTGAAAAGTTTCAAAATCAAAGTAATATTTTTCTAATGATAAACTAGATACATTTATGAAATGTGTTGAAAGGTTTGAAAAAGAAAATAAAAAAATATATTTCTAATGATAAACTAGATACATTTAAGAAATGTGTTGAAAAGTTCGAACAAGAAAATCAAAAAATATATTTCTAGTGATAAACTAGATACATTTATGAAATGTGTTGAAAGGTTTGAATAAGAAAATAAAAAAATATATTTCTAATGATAAACTAGATACATTTAAGAAATGTGTTGAAAAGTTTGAACAAGGAAATCATCAAATATATTTCTAGTGATAAATTAGATACATTTATGAAATATGTTGACAGGTTTGAAAAAGAAAATAAAAAAATATATTTCTAGTGATAAACTAGATACATTTAAGAAATGTGTTTAAAAGTTTGAAAAAGAAAATTAAAAAATATATTTCTAGTGATAAACATGAAATATGTCGAAAAGTTTGAATATGAAAAAAATATATTTCTAGTAATAAACTAGATACATTTAGGAAATGTGTTGACAAGTTTGAAAAAAAAATATATATATATATTTCTAATGATAAACTAGATACATTTATGAAATGTGTTGAAAAGTTTGAACAAGAAAATGAAAAGATATATTTCTAGTGATAATCTTCTGGTAGATACATTTATGAAATGTGTTGAAAAGTTTGGAAAAGAAAATCAAAAAATATATTTCTAGTGATGAATTAGGTAGATACATTTATGAAATGTGTTGAAAAGTTTGCAAAAGAAAATCAAAAAATATATTTCTAGTGATAAATTAGATACATTTATGAAATGTGTTGAAAAGTTTGAACAAGAAAATCAAAAAATATATTTCTAGTGATAAACTAGATACATTTATGAAATGTGTTGACAAGTTTGAAAAAAAAAATAAAAAAATATATTTCTAATAATAAACTACTGGTAGATACATTTATGAAATGTGTTGAAAAGTTTCAAAATCAAAGTAATATTTTTCTAATGATAAACTAGATACATTTATGAAATGTGTTGAAAGGTTTGAAAAAGAAAATAAAAAAATATATTTCTAATGATAAACTAGATACATTTAAGAAATGTGTTGAAAAGTTCGAACAAGAAAATCAAAAAATATATTTCTAGTGATAAACTAGATACATTTATGAAATGTGTTGAAAGGTTTGAATAAGAAAATAAAAAAATATATTTCTAATGATAAACTAGATACATTTAAGAAATGTGTTGAAAAGTTTGAACAAGGAAATCATCAAATATATTTCTAGTGATAAATTAGATACATTTATGAAATATGTTGACAGGTTTGAAAAAGAAAATAAAAAAATATATTTCTAGTGATAAACTAGATACATTTAAGAAATGTGTTTAAAAGTTTGAAAAAGAAAATTAAAAAATATATTTCTAGTGATAAACATGAAATATGTCGAAAAGTTTGAATATGAAAAAAATATATTTCTAGTAATAAACTAGATACATTTAGGAAATGTGTTGACAAGTTTGAAAAAAAAATATATATATATATTTCTAATGATAAACTAGATACATTTATGAAATGTGTTGAAAAGTTTGAACAAGAAAATGAAAAGATATATTTCTAGTGATAATCTTCTGGTAGATACATTTATGAAATGTGTTGAAAAGTTTGGAAAAGAAAATCAAAAAATATATTTCTAGTGATGAATTAGGTAGATACATTTATGAAATGTGTTGAAAAGTTTGAAAAAGAAAATCAAAAAATATATTTCTAGTGATAAATTAGATACATTTATGAAATGTGTTGAAAAGTTTGAACAAGAAAATCAAAAAATATATTTCTAGTGATAAACTAGATACATTTATGAAATGTGTTGACAAGTTTGAAAAAAAAATATATATATATATATTTCTAATGATAAACTAGATACATTTATGAAATGTGTTGAAAAGTTTGAACAAGAAAATCAAAAAATATATTTCTAGTGATAAACTAGATACATTTATGAAATGTGTTGACAAGTTTGAAAAAAAAAAATATATATATATTTCTAATGATAAACTAGATACATTTATGAAATGTGTTGAAAAGTTTGAAAAAAAAAATAAAAAAATATATTTCTAATAATAAACTACTGGTAGATACATTTATGAAATGTGTTGAAAAGTTTCAAAATCAAAGTAATATTTTTCTAATGATAAACTAGATACATTTATGAAATGTGTTGAAAGGTTTGAAAAAGAAAATAAAAAAATATATTTCTAATGATAAACTAGATACATTTAAGAAATGTGTTGAAAAGTTCGAACAAGAAAATAAAAAAATATATTTCTAGTGATAAACTAGATACATTTATGAAATGTGTTGAAAGGTTTGAATAAGAAAATAAAAAAATATATTTCTAATGATAAACTAGATACATTTAAGAAATGTGTTGAAAAGTTTGAACAAGGAAATCATCAAATATATTTCTAGTGATAAATTAGATACATTTATGAAATATGTTGACAGGTTTGAAAAAGAAAATAAAAAAATATATTTCTAATGATAAACTAGATACATTTATGAAATGTGTTGAAATGTTTGAGAAAAAAAATCAAAAAATAAATTTCTATTGATCAACTATATACACTTATGAAATGTGTTGAAAAGTTTGAAAAAGAAAATGAAAAGATATATTTCTAGTGATAATCTACCGGTAGATACATTTATGAAATATGTTGAAAAGTTTGAACAAGAAAATGAAAAGATATATTTCTAGTGATAATCTACCGGTAGATACATTTATGAGATGTGTTGACAAGATTGAAAAAGAAAATAGAAAAATATATTTCTAATGATAAACTACTGATAGATACATTTATGAGATGTGTTGAAAAGTTTGATAAAGAAAATAAAAAAATATATTTCTAGTGATAAACTACCGGTAGATACATTTATTAGAAATGTTGAAAAGATTCAAAATTAAAAAATATATTTCTAGTGATAAATTAGATACATTTATGAAATATGTTGACAGGTTTGAAAAAGAAAATAAAAAAATATATTTCTAATGATAAACTAGATACATTTAAGAAATGTGTTGAAAAGTTTGAACAAGAAAATCAAAAAATATATTTCTAGTGATAAATTAGATACATTTATGAAATGTGTTGACAGGTTTGAAAAGAAAATCAAAAAATATATTTCGAGTGATAAACTAGATAAATTTAAGAAATGTGTTGAAAAGTTTGAAAAAGAAAATTAAAAAATATATTTCTAGTGATAAACATGAAATATGTCGAAAAGTTTGAAAATGAAAAAAATATATTTCTAGTAATAAACTAGATACATTTATGAAATGTGTTGAAAAGTTTGAACAAGAAAATTTTATAAAAAATATTTCTAATGATAAACTAGATACATTTATGAAATGTGTTGAAAAGTTTGGAAAAGAAAATCAAAAAATATATTTCTAGTGATAAACTATATACATTTATGAAATGTGTTGAAAAGTTTGGAAAAGAAAATCAAAAAATATATTTCTAGTGATAAACTATATACATTTATGAAATGTGTTGAAAAGTTTGAAAAAGAAAATGAAAAGATATATTTCTAGTGATAATCTACCGGTAGATACATTTATGAAATATGTTGAAAAGTTTGAACAAGAAAATTAAAAAATATATTTCTAATGATAAACTACCAGTAGATACATTTATGAGATGTGTTGAAAAGTTTGAAAAGAAAATAAAAAAATATATTTCTAATGATAAACTAGATACATTGCTGAAATGTGTTGAAAAGTTTCAAAATCAAAGAAATATTTTTATAATGATAAATTAGATACATTTATGAAATGTGTTGAAAAGTTTGAACAAGAAAATTTAAAAAAAATATTTATAATGATAAACTAGATACATTTATGAAATGTGTTGAAAAGATTGAAAAATAAAATAAAAAAATATATTTCTAATGATAAACTACTGGTAGATACATTTATGAGATGTGTTGAAAAGTTTGAAAAAAAATGAAAAGATATATTTCTAGTGATAATTTACCAGTAGATACATTTATGAAATGTGTTGAAAAGTTTGGAAAAGAAAATCAAAAAATATATTTCTAGTGATGAATTAGATACATTTATGAAATGTGTTGAAAAGTTTGAAAAAGAAAATCAAAAAATATATTTCTAGTGATAAATTAGATAAATTTATGAAATGTGTTGAAAAGTTTGAACAAGAAAATCAAAAAATATATTTCTAGTGATAAACTAGATACATTTATGAAATGTGTTGACAAGTTTGAAAAAAAAAATATATATATATTTCTAATGATAAACTAGATACATTTATGAAATGTGTTGAAAAGTTTGAACAAGAAAATCAAAAAATATATTTCTAATGATAAACTAGATACATTTATGAAATGTGTTGACAAGTTGGAAAAAAAAAATAAAAAAATATATTTCTAATAATAAACTACTGGTAGATACATTTATGAAATGTGTTGAAAAGTTTCAAAATCAAAGTAATATTTTTCTAATGATAAACTAGATACATTTATGAAATGTGTTGAAAGGTTTGAAAAAGAAAATAAAAAAATATATTTCTAATGATAAACTAGATACATTTTAGAAATGTGTTGAAAAGTTCGAACAAGAAAATCAAAAAATATATTTCTAGTGATAAACTAGATACATTTATGAAATGTGTTGAAAGGTTTGAATAAGAAAATAAAAAAATATATTTCTAATGATAAACTAGATACATTTAAGAAATGTGTTGAAAAGTTTGAACAAGGAAATCATCAAATATATTTCTAGTGATAAATTAGATACATTTATGAAATATGTTGACAGGTTTGAAAAAGAAAATAAAAAAATATATTTCTAGTGATAAACTAGATACATTTAAGAAATGTGTTTAAAAGTTTGAAAAAGAAAATTAAAAAATATATTTCTAGTGATAAACATGAAATATGTCGAAAAGTTTGAATATGAAAAAAATATATTTCTAGTAATAAACTAGATACATTTAGGAAATGTGTTGACAAGTTTGAAAAAAAAATATATATATATATTTCTAATGATAAACTAGATACATTTATGAAATGTGTTGAAAAGTTTGGAAAAAAAATAAAAAAATATATTTCTAATAATAAACTACTGGTAGATACATTTATGAAATGTGTTGAAAAGTTTCAAAATCAAAGTAATATTTTTCTAATGATAAACTAGATACATTTATGAAATGTGTTGAAAGGTTTGAAAAAGAAAATAAAAAAATATATTTCTAATGATAAACTAGATACATTTAAGAAATGTGTTGAAAAGTTCGAACAAGAAAATCAAAAAATATATTTCTAGTGATAAACTAGATACATTTATGAAATGTGTTAAAAGGTTTGAATAAGAAAATAAAAAAATATATTTCTAATGATAAACTAGATACATTTAAGAAATGTGTTGAAAAGTTTGAACAGGGAAATCATCAAATATATTTCTAGTGATAAATTAGATACATTTATGAAATATGTTGACAGGTTTGAAAAAGAAAATAAAAAAATATATTTCTAGTGATAAACTAGATACATTTAAGAAATGTGTTTAAAAGTTTGAAAAAGAAAATTAAAAAATATATTTCTAGTGATAAACATGAAATATGTCGAAAAGTTTGAATATGAAAAAAATATATTTCTAGTAATAAACTAGATACATTTATGAAATGTGTTGAAAAGTTTGAACAAGAAAATGAAAAGATATATTTCTAGTGATAATCTTCTGGTAGATACATTTATGAAATGTGTTGAAAAGTTTGGAAAAGAAAATCAAAAAATATATTTCTAGTGATGAATTAGGTAGATACATTTATGAAATGTGTTGAAAAGTTTGAAAAAGAAAATCAAAAAATATATTTCTAGTGATAAATTAGATACATTTATGAAATCTGTTGAAAAGTTTGAACAAGAAAATCAAAAAATATATTTCTAGTGATAAACTAGATACATTTATGAAATGTGTTGACAAGTTTGAAAAAAAAATATATATATATATTTCTAATGATAAACTAGATACATTTATGAAATGTGTTGAAAAGTTTGAACAAGAAAATCAAAAAATATATTTCTAGTGATAAACTAGATACATTTATGAAATGTGTTGACAAGTTTGAAAAAAAAAAATATATATATATTTCTAATGATAAACTAGATACATTTATGAAATGTGTTGAAAAGTTTGAAAAAAAAAATAAAAAAATATATTTCTAATAATAAACTACTGGTAGATACATTTATGAAATGTGTTGAAAAGTTTCAAAATCAAAGTAATATTTTTCTAATGATAAACTAGATACATTTATGAAATGTGTTGAAAGGTTTGAAAAAGAAAATAAAAAAATATATTTCTAATGATAAACTAGATACATTTAAGAAATGTGTTGAAAAGTTCGAACAAGAAAATAAAAAAATATATTTCTAGTGATAAACTAGATACATTTATGAAATGTGTTGAAAGGTTTGAATAAGAAAATAAAAAAATATATTTCTAATGATAAACTAGATACATTTAAGAAATGTGTTGAAAAGTTTGAACAAGGAAATCATCAAATATATTTCTAGTGATAAATTAGATACATTTATGAAATATGTTGACAGGTTTGAAAAAGAAAATAAAAAAATATATTTCTAGTGATAAACTAGATACATTTAAGAAATGTGTTTAAAAGTTTGAAAAAGAAAATTAAAAAATATATTTCTAGTGATAAACATGAAATATGTCGAAAAGTTTGAATATGAAAAAAATATATTTCTAGTAATAAACTAGATACATTTAGGAAATGTGTTGACAAGTTTGAAAAAAAAATATATATATATATTTCTAGTGATAATCTTCTGGTAGATACATTTATGAAATGTGTTGAAAAGTTTGGAAAAGAAAATCAAAAAATATATTTCTAGTGATGAATTAGGTAGATACATTTATGAAATGTGTTGAAAAGTTTGCAAAAGAAAATCAAAAAATATATTTCTAGTGATAAATTAGATACATTTATGAAATGTGTTGAAAAGTTTGAACAAGAAAATCAAAAAATATATTTCTAGTGATAAACTAGATACATTTATGAAATGTGTTGACAAGTTTGAAAAAAAAAATATATATATATATTTCTAATGATAAACTAGATACATTTATGAAATGTGTTGAAAAGTTTGGAAAAAAAAATAAAAAAATATATTTCTAATAATAAACTACTGGTAGATACATTTATGAAATGTGTTGAAAAGTTTCAATATCAAAGTAATATTTTTCTAATGATAAACTAGATACATTTATGAAATGTGTTGAAAGGTTTGAAAAAGAAAATAAAAAAATATATTTCTAATGATAAACTAGATACATTTAAGAAATGTGTTGAAAAGTTCGAACAAGAAAATCAAAAAATATATTTCTAGTGATAAACTAGATACATTTATGAAATGTGTTAAAAGGTTTGAATAAGAAAATAAAAAAATATATTTCTAATGATAAACTAGATACATTTAAGAAATGTGTTGAAAAGTTTGAACAAGGAAATCATCAAATATATTTCTAGTGATAAATTAGATACATTTATGAAATATGTTGACAGGTTTGAAAAAGAAAATAAAAAAATATATTTCTAGTGATAAACTAGATACATTTAAGAAATGTGTTTAAAAGTTTGAAAAAGAAAATTAAAAAATATATTTCTAGTGATAAACATGAAATATGTCGAAAAGTTTGAATATGAAAAAAATATATTTCTAGTAATAAACTAGATACATTTATGAAATGTGTTGAAAAGTTTGAACAAGAAAATGAAAAGATATATTTCTAGTGATAATCTTCTGGTAGATACATTTATGAAATGTGTTGAAAAGTTTGGAAAAGAAAATCAAAAAATATATTTCTAGTGATGAATTAGGTAGATACATTTATGAAATGTGTTGAAAAGTTTTGAAAAAGAAAATCAAAAAATATATTTCTAGTGATAAATTAGATACATTTATGAAATGTGTTGAAAAGTTTGAACAAGAAAATCAAAAAATATATTTCTAGTGATAAACTAGATACATTTATGAAATGTGTTGACAAGTTTGAAAAAAAAATATATATATATATTTCTAATGATAAACTAGATACATTTATGAAATGTGTTGAAAAGTTTGAACAAGAAAATCAAAAAATATATTTCTAGTGATAAACTAGATACATTTATGAAATGTGTTGACAAGTTTGAAAAAAAAAAATATATATTTTTCTAATGATAAACTAGATACATTTATGAAATGTGTTGAAAGGTTTGAAAAAGAAAATAAAAAAATATATTTCTAATGATAAACTAGATACATTTAAGAAATGTGTTGAAAAGTTCGAACAAGAAAATAAAAAAATATATTTCTAGTGATAAACTAGATACATTTATGAAATGTGTTGAAAAGTTTGGAAAAGAAAATCAAAAAATATATTTCTAGTGATGAATTAGGTAGATACATTTATGAAATGTGTTGAAAAGTTTGCAAAAGAAAATCAAAAAATATATTTCTAGTGATAAATTAGATACATTTATGAAATGTGTTGAAAAGTTTGAACAAGAAAATCAAAAAATATATTTCTAGTCATAAACTAGATACATTTATGAAATGTGTTGACAAGTTTGAAAAAAAATATATATATATATATTTCTAATGATAAACTAGATACATTTATGAAATGTGTTGAAAAGTTTGAAAAAAAAAATAAAAAAATATATTTCTAATAATAAACTACTGGTAGATACATTTATGAAATGTGTTGAAAAGTTTCAAAATCAAAGTAATATTTTTCTAATGATAAACTAGATACATTTATGAAATGTGTTGAAAGGTTTGAAAAAGAAAATAAAAAAATATATTTCTAATGATAAACTAGATACATTTAAGAAATGTGTTGAAAAGTTCGAATAAGAAAATAAAAAAATATATTTCTAGTGATAAACTAGATACATTTATGAAATGTGTTGAAAAGTTTGGAAAAGAAAATCAAAAAATATATTTCTAGTGATGAATTAGGTAGATACATTTAAGAAATGTGTTGAAAAGTTTGCAAAAGAAAATCAAAAAATATATTTCTAGTGATAAATTAGATACATTTATGAAATGTGTTGAAAAGTTTGAACAAGAAAATCAAAAAATATATTTCTAGTGATAAACTAGATACATTTATGAAATGTGTTGACAAGTTTGAAAAAAAATATATATATATATATTTCTAATGATAAACTAGATACATTTATGAAATGTGTTGAAAAGTTTGAAAAAAAAAATAAAAAAATATATTTCTAATAATAAACTACTGGTAGATACATTTATGAAATGTGTTGAAAAGTTTCAAAATCAAAGTAATATTTTTCTAATGATAAACTAGATACATTTATGAAATGTGTTGAAAGGTTTGAAAAAGAAAATAAAAAAATATATTTCTAATGATAAACTAGATACATTTAAGAAATGTGTTGAAAAGTTCGAACAAGAAAATCAAAAAATATATTTCTAGTGATAAACTAGATACATTTATGAAATGTGTTGAAAGGTTTGAATAAGAAAATAAAAAAATATATTTCTAATGATAAACTAGATACATTTAAGAAATGTGTTGAAAAGTTTGAACAAGGAAATCATCAAATATATTTCTAGTGATAAATTAGATACATTTATGAAATATGTTGACAGGTTTGAAAAAGAAAATAAAAAAATATATTTCTAGTGATAAACTAGATACATTTAAGAAATGTGTTTAAAAGTTTGAAAAAGAAAATTAAAAAATATATTTCTAGTGATAAACATGAAATATGTCGAAAAGTTTGAATATGAAAAAAATATATTTCTAGTAATAAACTAGATACATTTATGAAATGTGTTGAAAAGTTTGAACAAGAAAATGAAAAGATATATTTCTAGTGATAATCTTCTGGTAGATACATTTATGAAATGTGTTGAAAAGTTTGGAAAAGAAAATCAAAAAATATATTTCTAGTGATGAATTAGGTAGATACATTTATGAAATGTGTTGAAAAGTTTGAAAAAGAAAATCAAAAAATATATTTCTAGTGATAAATTAGATACATTTATGAAATGTGTTGAAAAGTTTGAACAAGAAAATCAAAAAATATATTTCTAGTGATAAACTAGATACATTTATGAAATGTGTTGAAAAGTTTCAAAATCAAAGTAATATTTTTCTAATGATAAACTAGATACATTTATGAAATGTGTTGAAAGGTTTGAAAAAGAAAATAAAAAAATATATTTCTAATGATAAACTAGATACATTTAAGAAATGTGTTGAAAAGTTCGAACAAGAAAATCAAAAAATATATTTCTAGTGATAAACTAGATACATTTATGAAATGTGTTAAAAGGTTTCAATAAGAAAATAAAAAAATATATTTCTAATGATAAACTAGATACATTTAAGAAATGTGTTGAAAAGTTTGAACAAGGAAATCATCAAATATATTTCTAGTGATAAATTAGATACATTTATGAAATATGTTGACAGGTTTGAAAAAGAAAATAAAAAAATATATTTCTAGTGATAAACTAGATACATTTAAGAAATGTGTTTAAAAGTTTGAAAAAAAATTAAAAAATATATTTCTAGTGATAAACATGAAATATGTCGAAAAGTTTGAATATGAAAAAAATATATTTCTAGTAATAAACTAGATACATTTATGAAATGTGTTGAAAAGTTTGAACAAGAAAATGAAAAGATATATTTCTAGTGATAATCTTCTGGTAGATACATTTATGAAAAGTTTGGAAAAGAAAATCAAAAAATATATTTCTAGTGATGAATTAGGTAGATACATTTATGAAATGTGTTGAAAAGTTTGAAAAAGAAAATCAAAAAATATATTTCTAGTGATAAATTAGATACATTTATGAAATGTGTTGAAAAGTTTGAACAAGAAAATCAAAAAATATATTTCTAGTGATAAACTAGATACATTTATGAAATGTGTTGACAAGTTTGAAAAAAAAATATATATATATATTTCTAATGATAAACTAGATACATTTATGAAATGTGTTGAAAAGTTTGAACAAGAAAATCAAAAAATATATTTCTAGTGATAAACTAGATACATTTATGAAATGTGTTGACAAGTTTGAAAAAAAAAAATATATATATATTTCTAATGATAAACTAGATACATTTATGAAATGTGTTGAAAAGTTTGAAAAAAAAAATAAAAAAATATATTTCTAATAATAAACTACTGGTAGATACATTTATGAAATGTGTTGAAAAGTTTCAAAATCAAAGTAATATTTTTCTAATGATAAACTAGATACATTTATGAAATGTGTTGAAAGGTTTGAACAAGAAAATTAAAAAATATATTTCTAGTGATAAACATGAAATATGTCGAAAAGTTTGAATATGAAAAAAATATATTTCTAGTAATAAACTAGATACATTTATGAAATGTGTTGAAAAGTTTGAACAAGAAAATGAAAAGATATATTTCTAGTGATAATCTTCTGGTAGATACATTTATGAAATGTGTTGAAAAGTTTGGAAAAGAAAATCAAAAAATATATTTCTAGTGATGAATTAGGTAGATACATTTATGAAATGTGTTGAAAAGTTTGCAAAAGAAAATCAAAAAATATATTTCTAGTGATAAATTAGATACATTTATGAAATGTGTTGAAAAGTTTGAACAAGAAAATCAAAAAATATATTTCTAGTGATAAACTAGATACATTTATGAAATGTGTTGACAAGTTTGAAAAAAAAAATAAAAAAATATATTTCTAATAATAAACTACTGGTAGATACATTTATGAAATGTGTTGAAAAGTTTCAAAATCAAAGTAATATTTTTCTAATGATAAACTAGATACATTTATGAAATGTGTTGAAAGGTTTGAAAAAGAAAATAAAAAAATATATTTCTAATGATAAACTAGATACATTTAAGAAATGTGTTGAAAAGTTCGAACAAGAAAATCAAAAAATATATTTCTAGTGATAAACTAGATACATTTATGAAATGTGTTGAAAGGTTTGAATAAGAAAATAAAAAAATATATTTCTAATGATAAACTAGATACATTTAAGAAATGTGTTGAAAAGTTTGAACAAGGAAATCATCAAATATATTTCTAGTGATAAATTAGATACATTTATGAAATATGTTGACAGGTTTGAAAAAGAAAATAAAAAAATATATTTCTAGTGATAAACTAGATACATTTAAGAAATGTGTTTAAAAGTTTGAAAAAGAAAATTAAAAAATATATTTCTAGTGATAAACATGAAATATGTCGAAAAGTTTGAATATGAAAAAAATATATTTCTAGTAATAAACTAGATACATTTAGGAAATGTGTTGACAAGTTTGAAAAAAAAATATATATATATATTTCTAATGATAAACTAGATACATTTATGAAATGTGTTGAAAAGTTTGAACAAGAAAATGAAAAGATATATTTCTAGTGATAATCTTCTGGTAGATACATTTATGAAATGTGTTGAAAAGTTTGGAAAAGAAAATCAAAAAATATATTTCTAGTGATGAATTAGGTAGATACATTTATGAAATGTGTTGAAAAGTTTGAAAAAGAAAATCAAAAAATATATTTCTAGTGATAAATTAGATACATTTATGAAATGTGTTGAAAAGTTTGAACAAGAAAATCAAAAAATATATTTCTAGTGATAAACTAGATACATTTATGAAATGTGTTGACAAGTTTGAAAAAAAAATATATATATATATATTTCTAATGATAAACTAGATACATTTATGAAATGTGTTGAAAAGTTTGAACAAGAAAATCAAAAAATATATTTCTAGTGATAAACTAGATACATTTATGAAATGTGTTGACAAGTTTGAAAAAAAAAATATATATATATATATTTCTAATGATAAACTAGATACATTTATGAAATGTGTTGAAAAGTTTGAAAAAAAAATAAAAAAATATATTTCTAATAATAAACTACTGGTAGATACATTTATGAAATGTGTTGAAAAGTTTCAAAATCAAAGTAATATTTTTCTAATGATAAACTAGATACATTTATGAAATGTGTTGAAAGGTTTGAAAAAGAAAATAAAAAAATATATTTCTAATGATAAACTAGATACATTTAAGAAATGTGTTGAAAAGTTCGAACAAGAAAATAAAAAAATATATTTCTAGTGATAAACTAGATACATTTATGAAATGTGTTGAAAGGTTTGAATAAGAAAATAAAAAAATATATTTCTAATGATAAACTAGATACATTTAAGAAATGTGTTGAAAAGTTTGAACAAGGAAATCATCAAATATATTTCTAGTGATAAATTAGATACATTTATGAAATATGTTGACAGGTTTGAAAAAGAAAATAAAAAAATATATTTCTAATGATAAACTAGATACATTTATGAAATGTGTTGAAATGTTTGAGAAAAAAAATCAAAAAATAAATTTCTATTGATCAACTATATACACTTATGAAATGTGTTGAAAAGTTTGAAAAAGAAAATGAAAAGATATATTTCTAGTGATAATCTACCGGTAGATACATTTATGAAATATGTTGAAAAGTTTGAACAAGAAAATGAAAAGATATATTTCTAGTGATAATCTACCGGTAGATACATTTATGAGATGTGTTGACAAGATTGAAAAAGAAAATAGAAAAATATATTTCTAATGATAAACTACTGATAGATACATTTATGAGATGTGTTGAAAAGTTTGATAAAGAAAATTTAAAAATATATTTCTAATGATAAACTACCAGTAGATACATTTATGAGATGTGTTGAAAAGTTTGAAAAGAAAATAAAAAAATATATTTCTAATGATAAACTAGATACATTGCTGAAATGTGTTGAAAGTTTCAAAATCAAAGAAATATTTTTCTAATGATAAATTAGATACATTTATGAAATGTGTTGAAAAGTTTGAACAAGAAAATTTAAAAAAAATATTTATAATGATAAACTAGATACATTTATGAAATGTGTTGAAAAGATTGAAAAATAAAATAAAAAAATATATTTCTAGTGATAAACTACCGGTAGATACATTTATTAGAAATGTTGAAAAGATTCAAAATTAAAAAATATATTTCTAGTGATAAATTAGATACATTTATGAAATATGTTGACAGGTTTGAAAAAGAAAATAAAAAAATATATTTCTAATGATAAACTAGATACATTTAAGAAATGTGTTGAAAAGTTTGAACAAGAAAATCAAAAAATATATTTCTAGTGATAAACATGAAATATGTCGAAAAGTTTGAAAATGAAAAAAATATATTTCTAGTAATAAACTAGATACATTTATGAAATGTGTTGAAAAGTTTGAACAAGAAAATTTTATAAAAAATATTTCTAATGATAAACTAGATACATTTATGAAATGTGTTGAAAAGTTTGGAAAAGAAAATCAAAAAATATATTTCTAGTGATAAACTATATACATTTATGAAATGTGTTGAAAAGTTTGAAAAAGAAAATGAAAAGATATATTTCTAGTGATAATCTACCGGTAGATACATTTATGAAATATGTTGAAAAGTTTGAACAAGAAAATGAAAAGATATATTTCTAGTGATAATCTACCGGTAGATACATTTATGAGATGTGTTGACAAGATTGAAAAAGAAAATAGAAAAATATATTTCTAATGATAAACTACTGGTAGATCCATTTATGAGATGTGTTGAAAAGTTTGATAAAGAAAATTAAAAAATATATTTCTAATGATAAACTACCAGTAGATACATTTATGAGATGTGTTGAAAAGTTTGAAAAGAAAATAAAAAAATATATTTCTAATGATAAACTAGATACATTGCTGAAATGTGTTGAAAAGTTTCAAAATCAAAGAAATATTTTTATAATGATAAATTAGATACATTTATGAAATGTGTTGAAAAGTTTGAACAAGAAAATTTTAAAAAAATATTTATAATGATAAACTAGATACATTTATGAAATGTGTTGAAAAGATTGAAAAATAAAATAAAAAAATATATTTCTAATGATAAACTACTGGTAGATACATTTATGAGATGTGTTGAAAAGTTTGAAAAAAAAATGAAAAGATATATTTCTAGTGATAATTTACCAGTAGATACATTTATGAAATGTGTTGAAAAGTTTGGAAAAGAAAATCAAAAAATATATTTCTAGTGATGAATTAGATACATTTATGAAATGTGTTGAAAAGTTTGAAAAAGAAAATCAAAAAATATATTTCTAGTGATAAATTAGATAAATTTATGAAATGTGTTGAAAAGTTTGAACAAGAAAATCAAAAAATATATTTCTAGTGATAAACTAGATACATTTATGAAATGTGTTGACAAGTTTGAAAAAAAAATATATATATATTTCTAATGATAAACTAGATACATTTATGAAATGTGTTGAAAAGTTTGAACAAGAAAATCAAAAAATATATTTCTAGTGATAAACTAGATACATTTATGAAATGTGTTGACAAGTTGGAAAAAAAAAATAAAAAAATATATTTCTAATAATAAACTACTGGTAGATACATTTATGAAATGTGTTGAAAAGTTTCAAAATCAAAGTAATATTTTTCTAATGATAAACTAGATACATTTATGAAATGTGTTGAAAGGTTTGAAAAAGAAAATAAAAAAATATATTTCTAATGATAAACTAGATACATTTAAGAAATGTGTTGAAAAGTTCGAACAAGAAAATCAAAAAATATATTTCTAGTGATAAACTAGATACATTTATGAAATGTGTTGAAAGGTTTGAATAAGAAAATAAAAAAATATATTTCTAATGATAAACTAGATACATTTAAGAAATGTGTTTAAAAGTTTGAAAAAGAAAATTAAAAAATATATTTCTAGTGATAAACATGAAATATGTCGAAAAGTTTGAATATGAAAAAAATATATTTCTAGTAATAAACTAGATACATTTAGGAAATGTGTTGAAAAGTTTCAAAATCAAAGTAATATTTTTCTAATGATAAACTAGATACATTTATGAAATGTGTTGAAAGGTTTGAAAAAGAAAATAAAAAAATATATTTCTAATGATAAACTAGATACATTTAAGAAATGTGTTGAAAAGTTCGAACAAGAAAATAAAAAAATATATTTCTAGTGATAAACTAGATACATTTATGAAATGTGTTGAAAGGTTTGAATAAGAAAATAAAAAAATATATTTCTAATGATAAACTAGATACATTTAAGAAATGTGTTGAAAAGTTTGAACAAGGAAATCATCAAATATATTTCTAGTGATAAATTAGATACATTTATGAAATATGTTGACAGGTTTGAAAAAGAAAATAAAAAAATATATTTCTAATGATAAACTAGATACATTTATGAAATGTGTTGAAATGTTTGAGAAAAAAAATCAAAAAATAAATTTCTATTGATCAACTATATACACTTATGAAATGTGTTGAAAAGTTTGAAAAAGAAAATGAAAAGATATATTTCTAGTGATAATCTACCGGTAGATACATTTATGAAATATGTTGAAAAGTTTGAACAAGAAAATGTAAAGGTATATTTCTAGTGATAATCTACCGGTAGATACATTTATGAGATGTGTTGACAAGATTGAAAAAGAAAATAGAAAAATATATTTCTAATGATAAACTACTGATAGATACATTTATGAGATGTGTTGAAAAGTTTGATAAAGAAAATTTAAAAATATATTTCTAATGATAAACTACCAGTAGATACATTTATGAGATGTGTTGAAAAGTTTGAAAAGAAAATAAAAAAATATATTTCTAATGATAAACTAGATACATTGCTGAAATGTGTTGAAAGTTTCAAAATCAAAGAAATATTTTTCTAATGATAAATTAGATACATTTATGAAATGTGTTGAAAAGTTTGAACAAGAAAATTTAAAAAAAATATTTATAATGATAAACTAGATACATTTATGAAATGTGTTGAAAAGATTGAAAAATAAAATAAAAAAATATATTTCTAGTGATAAACTACCGGTAGATACATTTATTAGAAATGTTGAAAAGATTCAAAATTAAAAAATATATTTCTAGTGATAAATTAGATACATTTATGAAATATGTTGACAGGTTTGAAAAAGAAAATAAAAAAATATATTTCTAATGATAAACTAGATACATTTAAGAAATGTGTTGAAAAGTTTGAACAAGAAAATCAAAAAATATATTTCTAGTGATAAACATGAAATATGTCGAAAAGTTTGAAAATGAAAAAAATATATTTCTAGTAATAAACTAGATACATTTATGAAATGTGTTGAAAAGTTTGGAAAAGAAAATCAAAAAATATATTTCTAGTGATAAACTATATACATTTATGAAATGTGTTGAAAAGTTTGAAAAAGAAAATGAAAAGATATATTTCTAGTGATAATCTACCGGTAGATACATTTATGAAATATGTTGAAAAGTTTGAACAAGAAAATGAAAAGATATATTTCTAGTGATAATCTACCGGTAGATACATTTATGAGATGTGTTGACAAGATTGAAAAAGAAAATAGAAAAATATATTTCTAATGATAAACTACTGGTAGATCCATTTATGAGATGTGTTGAAAAGTTTGATAAAGAAAATTAAAAAATATATTTCTAATGATAAACTACCAGTAGATACATTTATGAGATGTGTTGAAAAGTTTGAAAAGAAAATAAAAAAATATATTTCTAATGATAAACTAGATACATTGCTGAAATGTGTTGAAAAGTTTCAAAATCAAAGAAATATTTTTATAATGATAAATTAGATACATTTATGAAATGTGTTGAAAAGTTTGAACAAGAAAATTAAAAAAAAATATTTATAATGATAAACTAGATACATTTATGAAATGTGTTGAAAAGATTGAAAAATAAAATAAAAAAATATATTTCTAATGATAAACTACTGGTAGATACATTTATGAGATGTGTTGAAAAGTTTGAAAAAAAAATGAAAAGATATATTTCTAGTGATAATTTACCAGTAGATACATTTATGAAATGTGTTGAAAAGTTTGGAAAAGAAAATCAAAAAATATATTTCTAGTGATGAATTAGATACATTTATGAAATGTGTTGAAAAGTTTGAAAAAGAAAATCAAAAAATATATTTCTAGTGATAAATTAGATAAATTTATGAAATGTGTTGAAAAGTTTGAACAAGAAAATCAAAAAATATATTTCTAGTGATAAACTAGATACATTTATGAAATGTGTTGACAAGTTTGAAAAAAAAATATATATATATTTCTAATGATAAACTAGATACATTTATGAAATGTGTTGAAAAGTTTGAACAAGAAAATCAAAAAATATATTTCTAGTGATAAACTAGATACATTTATGAAATGTGTTGACAAGTTGGAAAAAAAAAATAAAAAAATATATTTCTAATAATAAACTACTGGTAGATACATTTATGAAATGTGTTGAAAAGTTTCAAAATCAAAGTAATATTTTTCTAATGATAAACTAGATACATTTATGAAATGTGTTGAAAGGTTTGAAAAAGAAAATAAAAAAATATATTTCTAATGATAAACTAGATACATTTAAGAAATGTGTTGAAAAGTTCGAACAAGAAAATCAAAAAATATATTTCTAGTGATAAACTAGATACATTTATGAAATGTGTTGAAAGGTTTGAATAAGAAAATAAAAAAATATATTTCTAATGATAAACTAGATACATTTAAGAAATGTGTTTAAAAGTTTGAAAAAGAAAATTAAAAAATATATTTCTAGTGATAAACATGAAATATGTCGAAAAGTTTGAATATGAAAAAAATATATTTCTAGTAATAAACTAGATACATTTAGGAAATGTGTTGACAAGTTTGAAAAGAAATATATATATATATTTCTAATGATAAACTAGATACATTTATGAAATGTGTTGAAAAGTTTGAACAAGAAAATGAAAAGATATATTTCTAGTGATAATCTTCTGGTAGATACATTTATGAAATGTGTTGAAAAGTTTGGAAAAGAAAATCAAAAAATATATTTCTAGTGATGAATTAGGTAGATACATTTATGAAATGTGTTGAAAAGTTTGCAAAAGAAAATCAAAAAATATATTTCTAGTGATAAATTAGATACATTTATGAAATGTGTTGAAAAGTTTGAACAAGAAAATCAAAAAATATATTTCTAGTGATAAACTAGATACATTTATGAAATGTGTTGACAAGTTTGAAAAAAAAATATATATATATATATTTCTAATGATAAACTAGATACATTTATGAAATGTGTTGAAAAGTTTGAACAAGAAAATCAAAAAATATATTTCTAGTGATAAACTAGATACATTTATGAAATGTGTTGACAAGTTTGAAAAAAAAAAATATATATATATATTTCTAATGATAAACTAGATACATTTATGAAATGTGTTGAAAAGTTTGAAAAAAAAAATAAAAAAATATATTTCTAATAATAAACTACTGGTAGATACATTTATGAAATGTGTTGAAAAGTTTCAAAATCAAAGTAATATTTTTCTAATGATAAACTAGATACATTTATGAAATGTGTTGAAAGGTTTGAAAAAGAAAATAAAAAAATATATTTCTAATGATAAACTAGATACATTTAAGAAATGTGTTGAAAAGTTCGAACAAGAAAATAAAAAAATATATTTCTAGTGATAAACTAGATACATTTATGAAATGTGTTGAAAGGTTTGAATAAGAAAATAAAAAAATATATTTCTAATGATAAACTAGATACATTTAAGAAATGTGTTGAAAAGTTTGAACAAGGAAATCATCAAATATATTTCTAGTGATAAATTAGATACATTTATGAAATATGTTGACAGGTTTGAAAAAGAAAATCAAAAAAAATATTTCTAGTGATAAATTAGATACATTTATGAAATGTGTTGAAAAGTTTGAACAAGAAAATCAAAAAATATATTTCTAGTGATAAACTAGATACATTTATGAAATGTGTTGACAAGTTTGAAAAAAAAAATATATATATATATTTCTAATGATAAACTAGATACATTTATGAAATGTGTTGAAAAGTTTGGAAAAAAAAATAAAAAAATATATTTCTAATAATAAACTACTGGTAGATACATTTATGAAATGTGTTGAAAAGTTTCAAAATCAAAGTAATATTTTTCTAATGATAAACTAGATACATTTATGAAATGTGTTGAAAGGTTTGAAAAAGAAAATAAAAAAATATATTTCTAATGATAAACTAGATACATTTAAGAAATGTGTTGAAAAGTTCGAACAAGAAAATCAAAAAATATATTTCTAGTGATAAACTAGATACATTTATGAAATGTGTTAAAAGGTTTGAATAAGAAAATAAAAAAATATATTTCTAATGATAAACTAGATACATTTAAGAAATGTGTTGAAAAGTTTGAACAAGGAAATCATCAAATATATTTCTAGTGATAAATTAGATACATTTATGAAATATGTTGACAGGTTTGAAAAAGAAAATCAAAAAATATATTTCTAGTGATAAATTAGATACATTTATGAAATGTGTTGAAAAGTTTGAACAAGAAAATGAAAAGATATATTTCTAGTGATAATCTTCTGGTAGATACATTTATGAAATGTGTTGAAAAGTTTGGAAAAGAAAATCAAAAAATATATTTCTAGTGATGAATTAGGTAGATACATTTATGAAATGTGTTGAAAAGTTTGAAAAAGAAAATCAAAAAATATATTTCTAGTGATAAATTAGATACATTTATGAAATGTGTTGAAAAGTTTGAACAAGAAAATCAAAAAATATATTTCTAGTGATAAACTAGATACATTTATGAAATGTGTTGACAAGTTTGAAAAAAAAATATATATATATATTTCTAATGATAAACTAGATACATTTATGAAATGTGTTGAAAAGTTTGAACAAGAAAATCAAAAAATATATTTCTAGTGATAAACTAGATACATTTATGAAATGTGTTGACAAGTTTGAAAAAAAAAAATATATATATATTTCTAATGATAAACTAGATACATTTATGAAATGTGTTGAAAAGTTTGAAAAAAAAAATAAAAAAATATATTTCTAATAATAAACTACTGGTAGATACATTTATGAAATGTGTTGAAAGGTTTGAAAAAGAAAATAAAAAAATATATTTCTAATGATAAACTAGATACATTTAAGAAATGTGTTGAAAAGTTCGAACAAGAAAATAAAAAAATATATTTCTAGTGATAAACTAGATACATTTATGAAATGTGTTGAAAGGTTTGAATAAGAAAATAAAAAAATATATTTCTAATGATAAACTAGATACATTTAAGAAATGTGTTGAAAAGTTTGAACAAGGAAATCATCAAATATATTTCTAGTGATAAATTAGATACATTTATGAAATATGTTGACAGGTTTGAAAAAGAAAATAAAAAAATATATTTCTAGTGATAAACTAGATACATTTAAGAAATGTGTTTAAAAGTTTGAAAAAGAAAATTAAAAAATATATTTCTAGTGATAAACATGAAATATGTCGAAAAGTTTGAATATGAAAAAAATATATTTCTAGTAATAAACTAGATACATTTAGGAAATGTGTTGACAAGTTTGAAAAAAAAATATATATATATATTTCTAGTGATAATCTTCTGGTAGATACATTTATGAAATGTGTTGAAAAGTTTGGAAAAGAAAATCAAAAAATATATTTCTAGTGATGAATTAGGTAGATACATTTATGAAATGTGTTGAAAAGTTTGCAAAAGAAAATCAAAAAATATATTTCTAGTGATAAATTAGATACATTTATGAAATGTGTTGAAAAGTTTGAACAAGAAAATCAAAAAATATATTTCTAGTGATAAACTAGATACATTTATGAAATGTGTTGACAAGTTTGAAAAAAAAAATATATATATATATTTCTAATGATAAACTAGATACATTTATGAAATGTGTTGAAAAGTTTGGAAAAAAAAATAAAAAAATATATTTCTAATAATAAACTACTGGTAGATACATTTATGAAATGTGTTGAAAAGTTTCAAAATCAAAGTAATATTTTTCTAATGATAAACTAGATACATTTATGAAATGTGTTGAAAGGTTTGAAAAAGAAAATAAAAAAATATATTTCTAATGATAAACTAGATACATTTAAGAAATGTGTTGAAAAGTTCGAACAAGAAAATCAAAAAATATATTTCTAGTGATAAACTAGATACATTTATGAAATGTGTTAAAAGGTTTGAATAAGAAAATAAAAAAATATATTTCTAATGATAAACTAGATACATTTAAGAAATGTGTTGAAAAGTTTGAACAAGGAAATCATCAAATATATTTCTAGTGATAAATTAGATACATTTATGAAATATGTTGACAGGTTTGAAAAAGAAAATAAAAAAATATATTTCTAGTGATAAACTAGATACATTTAAGAAATGTGTTTAAAAGTTTGAAAAAGAAAATTAAAAAATATATTTCTAGTGATAAACATGAAATATGTCGAAAAGTTTGAATATGAAAAAAATATATTTCTAGTAATAAACTAGATACATTTATGAAATGTGTTGAAAAGTTTGAACAAGAAAATGAAAAGATATATTTCTAGTGATAATCTTCTGGTAGATACATTTATGAAATGTGTTGAAAAGTTTGGAAAAGAAAATCAAAAAATATATTTCTAGTGATGAATTAGGTAGATACATTTATGAAATGTGTTGAAAAGTTTGAAAAAGAAAATCAAAAAATATATTTCTAGTGATAAATTAGATACATTTATGAAATGTGTTGAAAAGTTTGAACAAGAAAATCAAAAAATATATTTCTAGTGATAAACTAGATACATTTATGAAATGTGTTGACAAGTTTGAAAAAAAAATATATATATATATTTCTAATGATAAACTAGATACATTTATGAAATGTGTTGAAAAGTTTGAACAAGAAAATCAAAAAATATATTTCTAGTGATAAACTAGATACATTTATGAAATGTGTTGACAAGTTTGAAAAAAAAAATATATATTTTTCTAATGATAAACTAGATACATTTATGAAATGTGTTGAAAGGTTTGAATAAGAAAATAAAAAAATATATTTCTAATGATAAACTAGATACATTTAAGAAATGTGTTTAAAAGTTTGAAAAAGAAAATTAAAAAATATATTTCTAGTGATAAACATGAAATATGTCGAAAAGTTTGAATATGAAAAAAATATATTTCTAGTAATAAACTAGATACATTTAGGAAATGTGTTGAAAAGTTTCAAAATCAAAGTAATATTTTTCTAATGATAAACTAGATACATTTATGAAATGTGTTGAAAGGTTTGAAAAAGAAAATAAAAAAATATATTTCTAATGATAAACTAGATACATTTAAGAAATGTGTTGAAAAGTTCGAACAAGAAAATAAAAAAATATATTTCTAGTGATAAACTAGATACATTTATGAAATGTGTTGAAAGGTTTGAATAAGAAAATAAAAAAATATATTTCTAATGATAAACTAGATACATTTAAGAAATGTGTTGAAAAGTTTGAACAAGGAAATCATCAAATATATTTCTAGTGATAAATTAGATACATTTATGAAATATGTTGACAGGTTTGAAAAAGAAAATAAAAAAATATATTTCTAATGATAAACTAGATACATTTATGAAATGTGTTGAAATGTTTGAGAAAAAAAATCAAAAAATAAATTTCTATTGATCAACTATATACACTTATGAAATGTGTTGAAAAGTTTGAAAAAGAAAATGAAAAGATATATTTCTAGTGATAATCTACCGGTAGATACATTTATGAAATATGTTGAAAAGTTTGAACAAGAAAATGTAAAGGTATATTTCTAGTGATAATCTACCGGTAGATACATTTATGAGATGTGTTGACAAGATTGAAAAAGAAAATAGAAAAATATATTTCTAATGATAAACTACTGATAGATACATTTATGAGATGTGTTGAAAAGTTTGATAAAGAAAATTTAAAAATATATTTCTAATGATAAACTACCAGTAGATACATTTATGAGATGTGTTGAAAAGTTTGAAAAGAAAATAAAAAAATATATTTCTAATGATAAACTAGATACATTGCTGAAATGTGTTGAAAGTTTCAAAATCAAAGAAATATTTTTCTAATGATAAATTAGATACATTTATGAAATGTGTTGAAAAGTTTGAACAAGAAAATTTAAAAAAAATATTTATAATGATAAACTAGATACATTTATGAAATGTGTTGAAAAGATTGAAAAATAAAATAAAAAAATATATTTCTAGTGATAAACTACCGGTAGATACATTTATTAGAAATGTTGAAAAGATTCAAAATTAAAAAATATATTTCTAGTGATAAATTAGATACATTTATGAAATATGTTGACAGGTTTGAAAAAGAAAATAAAAAAATATATTTCTAATGATAAACTAGATACATTTAAGAAATGTGTTGAAAAGTTTGAACAAGAAAATCAAAAAATATATTTCTAGTGATAAACATGAAATATGTCGAAAAGTTTGAAAATGAAAAAAATATATTTCTAGTAATAAACTAGATACATTTATGAAATGTGTTGAAAAGTTTGAACAAGAAAATTTTATAAAAAATATTTCTAATGATAAACTAGATACATTTATGAAATGTGTTGAAAAGTTTGGAAAAGAAAATCAAAAAATATATTTCTAGTGATAAACTATATACATTTATGAAATGTGTTGAAAAGTTTGAAAAAGAAAATGAAAAGATATATTTCTAGTGATAATCTACCGGTAGATACATTTATGAAATATGTTGAAAAGTTTGAACAAGAAAATGAAAAGATATATTTCTAGTGATAATCTACCGGTAGATACATTTATGAGATGTGTTGACAAGATTGAAAAAGAAAATAGAAAAATATATTTCTAATGATAAACTACTGGTAGATCCATTTATGAGATGTGTTGAAAAGTTTGATAAAGAAAATTAAAAAATATATTTCTAATGATAAACTACCAGTAGATACATTTATGAGATGTGTTGAAAAGTTTGAAAAGAAAATAAAAAAATATATTTCTAATGATAAACTAGATACATTGCTGAAATGTGTTGAAAAGTTTCAAAATCAAAGAAATATTTTTATAATGATAAATTAGATACATTTATGAAATGTGTTGAAAAGTTTGAACAAGAAAATTAAAAAAAAATATTTATAATGATAAACTAGATACATTTATGAAATGTGTTGAAAAGATTGAAAAATAAAATAAAAAAATATATTTCTAATGATAAACTACTGGTAGATACATTTATGAGATGTGTTGAAAAGTTTGAAAAAAAAATGAAAAGATATATTTCTAGTGATAATTTACCAGTAGATACATTTATGAAATGTGTTGAAAAGTTTGGAAAAGAAAATCAAAAAATATATTTCTAGTGATGAATTAGATACATTTATGAAATGTGTTGAAAAGTTTGAAAAAGAAAATCAAAAAATATATTTCTAGTGATAAATTAGATAAATTTATGAAATGTGTTGAAAAGTTTGAACAAGAAAATCAAAAAATATATTTCTAGTGATAAACTAGATACATTTATGAAATGTGTTGACAAGTTTGAAAAAAAAATATATATATATTTCTAATGATAAACTAGATACATTTATGAAATGTGTTGAAAAGTTTGAACAAGAAAATCAAAAAATATATTTCTAGTGATAAACTAGATACATTTATGAAATGTGTTGACAAGTTGGAAAAAAAAAATAAAAAAATATATTTCTAATAATAAACTACTGGTAGATACATTTATGAAATGTGTTGAAAAGTTTCAAAATCAAAGTAATATTTTTCTAATGATAAACTAGATACATTTATGAAATGTGTTGAAAGGTTTGAAAAAGAAAATAAAAAAATATATTTCTAATGATAAACTAGATACATTTAAGAAATGTGTTGAAAAGTTCGAACAAGAAAATCAAAAAATATATTTCTAGTGATAAACTAGATACATTTATGAAATGTGTTGAAAGGTTTGAATAAGAAAATAAAAAAATATATTTCTAATGATAAACTAGATACATTTAAGAAATGTGTTTAAAAGTTTGAAAAAGAAAATTAAAAAATATATTTCTAGTGATAAACATGAAATATGTCGAAAAGTTTGAATATGAAAAAAATATATTTCTAGTAATAAACTAGATACATTTAGGAAATGTGTTGACAAGTTTGAAAAGAAATATATATATATATTTCTAATGATAAACTAGATACATTTATGAAATGTGTTGAAAAGTTTGAACAAGAAAATGAAAAGATATATTTCTAGTGATAATCTTCTGGTAGATACATTTATGAAATGTGTTGAAAAGTTTGGAAAAGAAAATCAAAAAATATATTTCTAGTGATGAATTAGGTAGATACATTTATGAAATGTGTTGAAAAGTTTGCAAAAGAAAATCAAAAAATATATTTCTAGTGATAAATTAGATACATTTATGAAATGTGTTGAAAAGTTTGAACAAGAAAATCAAAAAATATATTTCTAGTGATAAACTAGATACATTTATGAAATGTGTTGACAAGTTTGAAAAAAAAATATATATATATATATTTCTAATGATAAACTAGATACATTTATGAAATGTGTTGAAAAGTTTGAACAAGAAAATCAAAAAATATATTTCTAGTGATAAACTAGATACATTTATGAAATGTGTTGACAAGTTTGAAAAAAAAAAATATATATATATATTTCTAATGATAAACTAGATACATTTATGAAATGTGTTGAAAAGTTTGAAAAAAAAAATAAAAAAATATATTTCTAATAATAAACTACTGGTAGATACATTTATGAAATGTGTTGAAAAGTTTCAAAATCAAAGTAATATTTTTCTAATGATAAACTAGATACATTTATGAAATGTGTTGAAAGGTTTGAAAAAGAAAATAAAAAAATATATTTCTAATGATAAACTAGATACATTTAAGAAATGTGTTGAAAAGTTCGAACAAGAAAATAAAAAAATATATTTCTAGTGATAAACTAGATACATTTATGAAATGTGTTGAAAGGTTTGAATAAGAAAATAAAAAAATATATTTCTAATGATAAACTAGATACATTTAAGAAATGTGTTGAAAAGTTTGAACAAGGAAATCATCAAATATATTTCTAGTGATAAATTAGATACATTTATGAAATATGTTGACAGGTTTGAAAAAGAAAATCAAAAAAAATATTTCTAGTGATAAATTAGATACATTTATGAAATGTGTTGAAAAGTTTGAACAAGAAAATCAAAAAATATATTTCTAGTGATAAACTAGATACATTTATGAAATGTGTTGACAAGTTTGAAAAAAAAAATATATATATATATTTCTAATGATAAACTAGATACATTTATGAAATGTGTTGAAAAGTTTGGAAAAAAAAATAAAAAAATATATTTCTAATAATAAACTACTGGTAGATACATTTATGAAATGTGTTGAAAAGTTTCAAAATCAAAGTAATATTTTTCTAATGATAAACTAGATACATTTATGAAATGTGTTGAAAGGTTTGAAAAAGAAAATAAAAAAATATATTTCTAATGATAAACTAGATACATTTAAGAAATGTGTTGAAAAGTTCGAACAAGAAAATCAAAAAATATATTTCTAGTGATAAACTAGATACATTTATGAAATGTGTTAAAAGGTTTGAATAAGAAAATAAAAAAATATATTTCTAATGATAAACTAGATACATTTAAGAAATGTGTTGAAAAGTTTGAACAAGGAAATCATCAAATATATTTCTAGTGATAAATTAGATACATTTATGAAATATGTTGACAGGTTTGAAAAAGAAAATCAAAAAATATATTTCTAGTGATAAATTAGATACATTTATGAAATGTGTTGAAAAGTTTGAACAAGAAAATGAAAAGATATATTTCTAGTGATAATCTTCTGGTAGATACATTTATGAAATGTGTTGAAAAGTTTGGAAAAGAAAATCAAAAAATATATTTCTAGTGATGAATTAGGTAGATACATTTATGAAATGTGTTGAAAAGTTTGAAAAAGAAAATCAAAAAATATATTTCTAGTGATAAATTAGATACATTTATGAAATGTGTTGAAAAGTTTGAACAAGAAAATCAAAAAATATATTTCTAGTGATAAACTAGATACATTTATGAAATGTGTTGACAAGTTTGAAAAAAAAATATATATATATATTTCTAATGATAAACTAGATACATTTATGAAATGTGTTGAAAAGTTTGAACAAGAAAATCAAAAAATATATTTCTAGTGATAAACTAGATACATTTATGAAATGTGTTGACAAGTTTGAAAAAAAAAAATATATATATATTTCTAATGATAAACTAGATACATTTATGAAATGTGTTGAAAAGTTTGAAAAAAAAAATAAAAAAATATATTTCTAATAATAAACTACTGGTAGATACATTTATGAAATGTGTTGAAAGGTTTGAAAAAGAAAATAAAAAAATATATTTCTAATGATAAACTAGATACATTTAAGAAATGTGTTGAAAAGTTCGAACAAGAAAATAAAAAAATATATTTCTAGTGATAAACTAGATACATTTATGAAATGTGTTGAAAGGTTTGAATAAGAAAATAAAAAAATATATTTCTAATGATAAACTAGATACATTTAAGAAATGTGTTGAAAAGTTTGAACAAGGAAATCATCAAATATATTTCTAGTGATAAATTAGATACATTTATGAAATATGTTGACAGGTTTGAAAAAGAAAATAAAAAAATATATTTCTAGTGATAAACTAGATACATTTAAGAAATGTGTTTAAAAGTTTGAAAAAGAAAATTAAAAAATATATTTCTAGTGATAAACATGAAATATGTCGAAAAGTTTGAATATGAAAAAAATATATTTCTAGTAATAAACTAGATACATTTAGGAAATGTGTTGACAAGTTTGAAAAAAAAATATATATATATATTTCTAGTGATAATCTTCTGGTAGATACATTTATGAAATGTGTTGAAAAGTTTGGAAAAGAAAATCAAAAAATATATTTCTAGTGATGAATTAGGTAGATACATTTATGAAATGTGTTGAAAAGTTTGCAAAAGAAAATCAAAAAATATATTTCTAGTGATAAATTAGATACATTTATGAAATGTGTTGAAAAGTTTGAACAAGAAAATCAAAAAATATATTTCTAGTGATAAACTAGATACATTTATGAAATGTGTTGACAAGTTTGAAAAAAAAAATATATATATATATTTCTAATGATAAACTAGATACATTTATGAAATGTGTTGAAAAGTTTGGAAAAAAAAATAAAAAAATATATTTCTAATAATAAACTACTGGTAGATACATTTATGAAATGTGTTGAAAAGTTTCAAAATCAAAGTAATATTTTTCTAATGATAAACTAGATACATTTATGAAATGTGTTGAAAGGTTTGAAAAAGAAAATAAAAAAATATATTTCTAATGATAAACTAGATACATTTAAGAAATGTGTTGAAAAGTTCGAACAAGAAAATCAAAAAATATATTTCTAGTGATAAACTAGATACATTTATGAAATGTGTTAAAAGGTTTGAATAAGAAAATAAAAAAATATATTTCTAATGATAAACTAGATACATTTAAGAAATGTGTTGAAAAGTTTGAACAAGGAAATCATCAAATATATTTCTAGTGATAAATTAGATACATTTATGAAATATGTTGACAGGTTTGAAAAAGAAAATAAAAAAATATATTTCTAGTGATAAACTAGATACATTTAAGAAATGTGTTTAAAAGTTTGAAAAAGAAAATTAAAAAATATATTTCTAGTGATAAACATGAAATATGTCGAAAAGTTTGAATATGAAAAAAATATATTTCTAGTAATAAACTAGATACATTTATGAAATGTGTTGAAAAGTTTGAACAAGAAAATGAAAAGATATATTTCTAGTGATAATCTTCTGGTAGATACATTTATGAAATGTGTTGAAAAGTTTGGAAAAGAAAATCAAAAAATATATTTCTAGTGATGAATTAGGTAGATACATTTATGAAATGTGTTGAAAAGTTTGAAAAAGAAAATCAAAAAATATATTTCTAGTGATAAATTAGATACATTTATGAAATGTGTTGAAAAGTTTGAACAAGAAAATCAAAAAATATATTTCTAGTGATAAACTAGATACATTTATGAAATGTGTTGACAAGTTTGAAAAAAAAATATATATATATATTTCTAATGATAAACTAGATACATTTATGAAATGTGTTGAAAAGTTTGAACAAGAAAATCAAAAAATATATTTCTAGTGATAAACTAGATACATTTATGAAATGTGTTGACAAGTTTGAAAAAAAAAATATATATTTTTCTAATGATAAACTAGATACATTTATGAAATGTGTTGAAAGGTTTGAAAAAGAAAATAAAAAAATATATTTCTAATGATAAACTAGATACATTTAAGAAATGTGTTGAAAAGTTCGAACAAGAAAATAAAAAAATATATTTCTAGTGATAAACTAGATACATTTATGAAATGTGTTGAAAAGTTTGGAAAAGAAAATCAAAAAATATATTTCTAGTGATGAATTAGGTAGATACATTTATGAAATGTGTTGAAAAGTTTGCAAAAGAAAATCAAAAAATATATTTCTAGTGATAAATTAGATACATTTATGAAATGTGTTGAAAAGTTTGAACAAGAAAATCAAAAAATATATTTCTAGTCATAAACTAGATACATTTATGAAATGTGTTGACAAGTTTGAAAAAAAATATATATATATATATTTCTAATGATAAACTAGATACATTTATGAAATGTGTTGAAAAGTTTGAAAAAAAAAATAAAAAAATATATTTCTAATAATAAACTACTGGTAGATACATTTATGAAATGTGTTGAAAAGTTTCAAAATCAAAGTAATATTTTTCTAATGATAAACTAGATACATTTATGAAATGTGTTGAAAGGTTTGAAAAAGAAAATAAAAAAATATATTTCTAATGATAAACTAGATACATTTAAGAAATGTGTTGAAAAGTTCGAACAAGAAAATAAAAAAATATATTTCTAGTGATAAACTAGATACATTTATGAAATGTGTTGAAAAGTTTGGAAAAGAAAATCAAAAAATATATTTCTAGTGATGAATTAGGTAGATACATTTAAGAAATGTGTTGAAAAGTTTGCAAAAGAAAATCAAAAAATATATTTCTAGTGATAAATTAGATACATTTATGAAATGTGTTGAAAAGTTTGAACAAGAAAATCAAAAAATATATTTCTAGTGATAAACTAGATACATTTATGAAATGTGTTGACAAGTTTGAAAAAAAAAATATATATATATATTTCTAATGATAAACTAGATACATTTATGAAATGTGTTGAAAAGTTTGAAAAAAAAAATAAAAAAATATATTTCTAATAATAAACTACTGGTAGATACATTTATGAAATGTGTTGAAAAGTTTCAAAATCAAAGTAATATTTTTCTAATGATAAACTAGATACATTTATGAAATGTGTTGAAAGGTTTGAAAAAGAAAATAAAAAAATATATTTCTAATGATAAACTAGATACATTTAAGAAATGTGTTGAAAAGTTCGAACAAGAAAATCAAAAAATATATTTCTAGTGATAAACTAGATACATTTATGAAATGTGTTGAAAGGTTTGAATAAGAAAATAAAAAAATATATTTCTAATGATAAACTAGATACATTTAAGAAATGTGTTGAAAAGTTTGAACAAGGAAATCATCAAATATATTTCTAGTGATAAATTAGATACATTTATGAAATATGTTGACAGGTTTGAAAAAGAAAATAAAAAAATATATTTCTAGTGATAAACTAGATACATTTAAGAAATGTGTTTAAAAGTTTGAAAAAGAAAATTAAAAAATATATTTCTAGTGATAAACATGAAATATGTCGAAAAGTTTGAATATGAAAAAAATATATTTCTAGTAATAAACTAGATACATTTATGAAATGTGTTGAAAAGTTTGAACAAGAAAATGAAAAGATATATTTCTAGTGATAATCTTCTGGTAGATACATTTATGAAATGTGTTGAAAAGTTTGAAAAAGAAAATCAAAAAATATATTTCTAGTGATAAATTAGATACATTTATGAAATGTGTTGAAAAGTTTGAACAAGAAAATCAAAAAATATATTTCTAGTGATAAACTAGATACATTTATGAAATGTGTTGACAAGTTTGAAAAAAAAAAAATATATATATTTCTAATGATAAACTAGATACATTTATGAAATGTGTTGAAAAGTTTGAAAAAAAAAATAAAAAAATATATTTCTAATAATAAACTACTGGTAGATACATTTATGAAATGTGTTGAAAAGTTTCAAAATCAAAGTAATATTTTTCTAATGATAAACTAGATACATTTATGAAATGTGTTGAAAGGTTTGAAAAAGAAAATAAAAAAATATATTTCTAATGATAAACTAGATACATTTAAGAAATGTGTTGAAAAGTTCGAACAAGAAAATCAAAAAATATATTTCTAGTGATAAACTAGATACATTTATGAAATGTGTTGAAAGGTTTGAATAAGAAAATAAAAAAATATATTTCTAATGATAAACTAGATACATTTAAGAAATGTGTTGAAAAGTTTGAACAAGGAAATCATCAAATATATTTCAAGTGATAAATTAGATACATTTATGAAATATGTTGACAGGTTTGAAAAAGAAAATAAAAAAATATATTTCTAGTGATAAACTAGATACATTTAAGAAATGTGTTTAAAAGTTTGAAAAAGAAAATTAAAAAATATATTTCTAGTGATAAACATGAAATATGTCGAAAAGTTTGAATATGAAGTTTGAACTAATTTGACCTCCATTTACTTTTTTATTCTCTTATAAAATGGATTTAAACGAATTAAAACTTTCAAGTGAAATGACTCCTGAAAATATGAATAATGCATATAAAACAAATATGATTATTAAATTGATAGATTGCGAAATGAATATATCAGGGAAAGAATAGGTATAATATCTTGTACAGATTACATAGAGAGAGAACAGATCAAGTTGTTTGGCCATATTATGAGAATGCATCATGAAAAGTTGCCCTTACAAATCATATAACCAAATGAGATCAGGGTACAAGGCCAGAGGAAGACCATGGAAAAGATGGATAGAAAACATCAGGGACATTCTTAACAGACACGGTCATAGCACAGCCGAGGCCACACATCTGGCTTTAGAACACAAGCTCGAGCTCCAATCATCCCTACGCTTAACTGCAAGAGTGGATCACAAACCACCTAGAGAAAGACAATAGACAATAGATAGATTATTAAATTTATGAATATTAAAACCGAACAACCTAATTTATCACAAGATCAGATTTGTAGTAAATTAGGTATTTCTTCTTCTACAATAAAAAAGAATAAGACAAGATTTAAATGTAAAATTTCCATATAAATATGATATTCCTTTTAAAAAGTAACAAGAATAAAAAAAATATTGAAATTAGTCATAAACATTAAAAATAAATAAAGAAACAAGGAAATTAAAAATTAAAAAAATAAAAGAGAAAATTGGTAATGGAAGGGATAATAATAAATTATTTAATGTTAATAAAGCAATAGAAGAAGTGTAAATAATTTATTGTTATATTTGATGTTGAGAATTTCATTCTCTAAAAATGGAAGAACTAAAATTATTTGTTAAAAAAAATAAAAGTGATGAAATTAAAGAACAAATAAAAAATACTTGAAAAACAAAATTATAAAACAAAAGATTATTTATTAAAACAATATATTGTAAAAAATATGATTAATAAAGAAGTTTAAAAATAGTTGGTGAACAAATGATTGAGTATGAAGAAGAATTAGAAGAAAAACAATGTTTAATGAATGAATAATGAAACAATAATTGGTGGTGATAAATTAATTAAATAATTCAGAAATATAATAAAAAAAATATCAAACAAATTGATCCTAGTAAAGTTGCTTATAAAGATAAGAGTGCGTAAAAGATTATTATATAAATTAAACAACAAAATAAAAGAATTAGAAAAGTAGAAATAATAGTATAAATAATTACTGATAAAATATATATTTTAAATTCATATTTTAAAATTATGATTTATTTTTTTATCTATTTCTTCACATATTTTTACCACCCGTGTGTTGTTGGGGCCCGAAAGGGGAGAAAAGAATAGCAACACTGTGTACCTTTCATGCATGTCATACAAGGTGACTAAGGAGGTTATGGGATGGAGTTGGCTGTCCCATTAAATAGGATCAGTGACCCAAAGCCATGCTGAAGTTGGATGTATCAGGCTGAAAGGTGCAGATATCACAGCTTTGCTGTAAACCATGACACAACACATTCCATTCTCCGGACTACATCCTGCTAATCTGAAGGAGTTTGAGAATGAATGCAGAAGAAGAAGAAATGTACAGATGAAATGAGATGGGGTCATTCACAAGTAGAAATCCTCATTATATTGGCATGGCTTCTATTGTTTCTTCATTGTTCATTCTCAAACTCCCACTGGAACTCTCTTGTTGCAGGACAATGATCCATCCTACTAGGTTACATAATTTCTCAAACTCCCACTGGAACTCTCTTGTTGCAGGACAATGATCCTACAAGATTTCAAGTAGGATGTAGTCCAGGGAATGGAAATGCATTGTGTTTCCGATTTATTTGCGCTAATGGCCTAATACATCAGACTTTGACTGTATTGCTAGTTTACTGTTGCATAATGGTTAGTCTGATAAGCAAATAGTGCGACCTTCAAACCTTCCACATTCAGGAACCATTGTCATTAAGTTAGCACAGACTTGAAACACTGTGTTCCTGTGTGACTGCACAACAAAGGTGATCCTTAGGATTTAACTCAACAGTTGTGAAATATGATATTGTTTACAATAAATCTAAGAAGTATTTACATGAATGATACTGTCCACAGATATTTGGGAAGGAAACGTTTACGCAAAGACTTAGAGACAATGGTAGAGGCAGCGATCGGTTGGCGTGGCCACACTATTCCTATTGGACAATCAGTTACATATTGTCTATCCGGGGTGCACGAAAACTGCTAGATCAGAAACCTTTGTCAAAGATGGTGCCTGTGGATGAGTACCTTCCAATCATGTTTGATAGGCATTCAGAGTGAGTACTTGTTTAATTGTCAGCTAAAAGATATAATATCTTAGTGTTAAAGGTGATGTTTTATTCTTGTTTAATTGAGAGCTAAAAACAAATTATGCCTTAGTGTTAAAAGTGATAAGATAAATTATAACACCCACCATCCAGTGGGGTAGAACAAGGTATTAAGTTAGAGCTTGGAATCACATGTGCTGTGGGGTTCTGGGAAGGATGTATAGAATAATATTGTGATGAGCTTGTATGACAACTGACTTTCTTGAACTTCTAGTTAATGGCAAAGAATAGGGCCAGTGTCTTATTTTCAATCATGTCGTTGAAGGCGACTAAGTACAGTTGGGACACAGTAGAGGCAACTAAGTACAGTTGGGGCACAGTAGAGGCGACTAAGTACAGTTGGGGCACAGTAGAGGCGACTAAGTACAGTTGGGGCACAGTAGAGGCGACTAAGTACAGTTGGGGCACAGTAGAGGCGACTAAGTACAGTTGGGGTACAGTAGAGGCGACTAAGTACAGTTGGGGCACAGTAGAGGCGACTAAGTACAGTTGGGGCACAGTAGAGGCGACTAAGTACAGTTGGGGTACAGTAGAGGCGACCAAGTACAGTTGAGGTACAGTAGAGGCAACTAAGTACAGTTGGGGTACAGTAGAGGCGACTAAGTACAGTTGGGGTACAGTAGAGGCGACTAAGTACAGTTGGGGTACAGTAGAGGCGACTAAGTACAGTAGAGGCGACTAAGTACAGTTGGGGTACAGTAGAGGCGACTAAGTACAGTTGGGGTACAGTAGAGGCAACCAAGTACAGTTGAGGTACAGTAGAGGCGACTAAGTACAGTTGAGGTACAGTAGAGGCGACTAAGTACAGTTGGGGTACAGTAGACTGACAAGTTGTCACCTGCGGAAAAATCGTTGTCACATATTGTCACAATTTTGTCTTCCAACAAATCAACCCCCATGGATGATGAAGAGATACCAGCCAGGAAATTGCACCTTTTGTGGCAGACTCCAATGTGACGGAGACTATGTGACTGAGACTGTGTGATGGGGACTATGTGACGGAGAATGTTAGTTGTGTCATCACTACTGATGGGTCAATAGATCTGACATAAGAATGACAACATAGTTGGCCCAGATTTGTGTGGTGTGCTCCTGACTCCTGGAATGCCTGCCTTTGGGGACTAAACATGCATTCAGAAACCTCCATGATGCAACAATGCCTTTGAGACAACCTTATAGAGTCTAGGTTACACAAGAGCCTCAGTTACACAACTGAGAAGAAGCTGTGCTATTGTCAGAAAGGCTATGGGCTATCAAATATAGCTCATATATATAGCTATATAGCTACCACCTCAAAACTAAAGGGATTCTTCTTCTTCGTTCATTCTCAAACTCCTGCAGATTAGCAGGTTGTAGTCCGGAGAACGGAATGCATTGTGTCATGGTTTACATCATTGCTGTGATATATGCGCCTTTCGGCCTGACACATCTGACTTCAGCATTACTAAAGGGATTATTTCATAATCATCATTATAATACTGTGACTTGCAATGTATGTTGTAAGAGGCAGCTAAGGAGGGCTTGGAGTGTGGTTGGTTACTCCATTTCATAGAAAGACACACAAAAATAGTAGCATACCATGTATAAACTAATTTGATTATAAACCGAGGACATGATTTTAATGTCTGAAATTTGACACAAGTCTAGAATCCATTTATAGGCCGAGGTGTAGAATTCCATTATTATAATAATGAAGGGGCAATCGCCACATGGTTTGCATCTGTGGGTATCACCAACTAGACAAACCATTAATGCAAAAGAAAGTCTTAGTAGATGACATGCCGTTATATTGAGGTTCTCTTATAGAAGCTTCATGGCACATCATATATACAATTATGCTTTTATTTTATTGTTGCAATGTATTTTATGCTTTATTTGTATATATGTATGCACCTTCTGTGGTTGGGATAAAGCCAGAGATGTACTGTGCAGCACTGGGGAGGGGAGGAGGAAGCTGACAGCACTATATGTTTCCTATGCTGAGGCCCATCATAGAGGCACAATGACTTAGGAAGTGACAATCATTTTGACTTGAACATTTGGTTGCATGCCTGAAACAATAGAGAAGTCTGACATAACCAGTAGTCAATTGGTGGCGGGGAATGAACATAGTGAACCCTACCTTAGCTCCAGTGATTTGAGCATTACTTAGGTAGAAAACTCACAAACCAAATTAGACAATTACCAATTTATTATAATTATATTTTTTTTTTCATCGCATTTATTGTTTTTCATGCCATGTGCATCTTCGCTTGCGAAGGAGGAACATCATAAGGTATCCTCTGGCTCCAAATGGGTTGGACCAAAAATCCACAGACCTCCCATCAATATAATGCTAGCACAACAAATATTATTTACAGACGAGCAGATACAAGATCGTCATAAAACAAAGTCTTCGCTTAACATCCTACAACTGAACATGGTATAGGAAACTCTTCTTCTTCAGCGTTCATTCTCAAACTCCCACCAGATCTCTCTTGTAGCAGGACATATGTTTGCCAAATATTGCATGAGTTTGGCTAAATGTTGTTATGTATTTGGTTAAATAATAATGGATGGCAGAGCACCAGGGCAGAGGAGGAAAGGCAGAGCAAGAAGATGATGGACTGACAACATTAAATATAACATGAATATGTCATTGGAGAATGCAAGCCGCATCGCCCACGACAGAGAATGGTTCAGGGAGTTCATTAGAAAGACAACGTTCTGGAGAGAATGTGTCACTGACAGTGTGACTAAATTTTGTATGTGTTTGACCAAATGTTGTGTGTGTTTGACCAAATGTTGTATATGTTTGACCAAATGTTGTATGTGTTTGACCAATTGTTGTATGTGTTTGACC